>CM067346.1:12560874-12570874 GCA_034190875.2 Urechis unicinctus
CATGTGCAAGAAAGGTTGGATATGTGTACATATATAAATAGCAATATATATATACGTGCATAATATATATATATATATATATATATATATATATATATATATATATATATATAATTATATATATATATATATGTGTGTGTACATATGTATTGTATATATATTTATATATATGTCGCACCATGGAAATGGAGTCTTTATGTGCTTTTATATCAATGCGAATTGTGCCCAAGAGACACGTTATAACATCGGTATTAGGCATAAGTCCGGCAAACTTCGTATAAATGCAGCCATATGTGAACAGTCGCTCATTGCTATCAGCACTTCAATCGTCTTATATTGGCTAAGTGAGCTACAACGTATAGATGAAGGCACCACGTCTATTTGAGTACCTAATGCGAAACAATATTAATGGCTTAGGCCATAGAAAGGTGAGTATGTTCTCTTCCCACTTGTTAGGCAGCAACTATCTGCAAAATCACAATTCATGCCAAATAGTCAATTTCTTAGAAAAGCAAACCAACCGTCGAACATCACGCATTAGTTCGTCGAAGTTGAATAAAAATCAATTGTTTGAACTGACGATTCATGTGTTGTATAATGTTTGTGTTTAAGTTAGCACAATACTTGGTTCATAACCAAATATGGTTGTCGCATCATGATCATATAACTACATTTCGGGTTTTTGTTCCCATTCTTTGTGTGGATATGAGCCTCATATGGATAAAAACGCGTTTAACATCCATCTATGATTTTATTGTTGTTATATGTAAACGGAGTGCTGCCTTTGCATTTCCCGCACGTAGCCTCCACATGCTGCGATGGTAGCAGCTTCTTGCCTATGACACACTCTCATTTATAAGTGATTCCGGCTGTTCCTTATTCCTTTACTTGGCGCCGCATCTTGCAATATTGATGTACACCGTTAATTCGTGACAATATTCCCTCAACGTTTCACATAAATCCCACGTCAACTTGCTAAAATATATAACTTCGTCTCAAAGATCTAATCAACTAATTCAAGAAGAACGCGAACGTTCCTGTCTTGTTCAATAATTTGCAGACATTGAATAACCGGCAAGCAGTTAAGGCAATGGCAAAGCAATCTTTAAATTTTCAGTGTGAAGAAGGCTATATGTTTTCAATACTCGGACGAATTAACTGGCATTTCCATGCGCTGGCTGACTGTGGCTGATTAAAATCAGCTGGATGAGAATGAGTGATCATGCTAGTTTGCGGGCGTACTATCAGGATAACCTTTACAGTGTTGAATAAAATGACGGTTTAAGTGGTGAAATGATTGTCTGGCGCGATGATTTAATGCCAAACATGAGGCTTCGCGGGCCAAATGCGCTTTCAGACGCAGTAGGTTACGTAAATCAGTATCCGTTTGATCGTCCGCAAGCCGTTAAATATAGAGTATGTAAGCCAAAAAACTAGGATAGCTTAACTGAGTTTGGATTTAGTTGATCAGTGTTTTATATCACCCGGTGATATAGAACGTACAAACGTTTACTGGAGATGGAAAAAAGCATTGAGTAATATAAAAAAAAAATCATATTTCGTTTGCGAATTATTTTGCTCGCAGAAAATGCATTTAATTATTTTGTAAAAATTCTTTCTGTTTATCTGTTCCGAGCACCGACGCGTGATAATTCGTTCTAACTATCGTCTGAATCAACAGTTTATAATTTGAGCGTAGGCATACTCTAGGCACATTCCAAATTAGGAATATCGGCTTAATTTCTCCTGTCTATTAGACAAGCACCGCTTTGTAAATCGCCCGGCTAGGAGAGAGACGAATCGAGAAAATCATACTAAATAAGCAAACTGACTGACCTTTCGCAAAAGCCAACTGGAAATGTGCTTTATGAATGGAGAATGCCACATGTTGACCTAACCGACGTTTGGCCAAGATATCCTTCACCATATGGCTGCCAGCTTTGTAAATCGCTGTATATGGTGCCCCGCCAACAAAAACTTAATTGAACATAAATGGATTCAACAGTGGAAGTGGAAGGAAATATCACCCGAAAGGCCCAACTTGCCGACGTTTGCATTCTGAAACCAAGTGGATTTCCTCAATGACTGCCAATATGGACACACCGAGGAGTCATATAAAGGTGGAAATCGGAGGACATGGACGCTTCAGTTGTTATGTAGATATAGTTATTGACTGCCAGTATATTATGTATAATTGTTATATTTCAACTGGTTCATCCAGGGTGCGCCAACGCATGTTTTCTTAGGTGTGCGTTGAACCAGACATTAAACTCATTGTAATGTTTATATTGGTTGACATATTTGAGATTTTTGGGTGTTTGTATGCAAACAAACCAATCGAAATCATCATTCACCGCGATGGTTTTGTTATTCGTCGTCACCATACCACGTAATAGAACTAATATTATCGTACGTTAGGTCCCTGGTATAACACTCAAAAAACGCCTCAGACAAGAAGTATTTAAGAATGCCAATGTGCCTTTTCCAATAACAAAACAACATTTTAGTCATAATCTGATGAAACGATATGGTTCATAATTAAGTTTGTTAGCAGTATGGATATCTAATAAATATTTCAATCTGCTAATGTTTAAAAGTTAGTCCTGCTTTGCTTTGAGAATCGCCATTTACAAGAATTCGTATTATTTCTTTGAACAGTTTTGCGCAAACAGAATGACCATATCATGCTATAGCAAGCATACCACTCGTTAACGATGAGTAGTTACAATTTGAGTAATATCTGCTGAGATGGGTATCCGTCCTGTTGGCCATGAAATCAATTGACTTGCACAAAATGAAAGCTATAATATCGTGTAAGCTTGCTGTACGCTATTGTTTACCACACACAATATATTAGTAACTGGTCATTACTTCCTAGTTGACAGATCGTCTTGTGTTGCCGCCACACACAGTACATCAACATTTAATCGATGTATCGCCACCAAGTCGCGCATGTAATGTTATAGCATCCACGCAAGCTGTTTCAGTGCAAAACAAAATGGCTCAAAATAATTACTGACCGATGCATTGTGTTACCTTATTTTTCAATCGCAATATACTAATAATAGCTTGATGTATAAACACCAAGTCATTTTTGCCATGGGTATACGCAAGGCACGGGCTGCAAAGACCCAATCTTATTTTACGAAATAGAGTACACCGTGAGGATAATCACGCGCTAGTGGAATGTGACTCTTAATTCAACGATTACCGATAATAGATATGATATGGTCAGCATGATGTTATGATTTTGCTCTATCTCGATTCACTCTGTATGCGCATTTATTTGTGATGGTTTTAAGGAATTTCTGATTGCAATTCATTGACTACATGTGCGGCCAGCAGAGATGTAAATGTTTTGGGTTTAGTTTTTTTTCCGCACTCAATTTATGCACATGGCGAAATTGGAATGAGTATATGAACCCCGTGGATCGATTTCGATAAACTGACCAGCCATTGGTGATTCGTCTGATTACATGAAAATGCATCATGCTACATGGAGCACAATCTCTCAAGATATCTCAAAGAAGCGAAGAAATGATCAATGCATTGTGACAACGTTGTCTGGGTTTATTCGTGGGTGGTATCAACTACAAAAGGAAATGCCTGCAATGGTATAATATTGTGTTACAGTGCGGAATAAGTACAACAGCACTGTGAAACAGATTGCTTGATCGATACGTCCAGTAGGTTGATCTCCATTATGACCCACTCAATTGCTCAACTGACCAAATGACCTTCATATTCTATGATCTTCATATTATACACCAATAATGATACGCTTTTTGTCTTAACGGGCCAGGTATAGATTATCGTATGATATTGAATCGAAGCTCTTTTGTTATATGACCAGATTACCTATTAGCAACATCTAGCATAGGGTAAATATCTGTCAGATTAGTTTAAATAATACCAATATGCGTTGCATTATCTAGTTAGGACTAGCGGCTTAAGTAAATGTACGGCTAACGCTGTATCGCGGGTCCTTTAACATCAGAATTTTGTCAGGGAGCTTCGTGAGGGAGATAAATAGTTACAAACAGAAGTACAAAGAGCATACATAGAAGAGACCTGTCATTTATAACTGTTTTATTCATCAGTTCAGACCGGCATATTGTGGAATAAAAGCTTGTGCAGTGAAAACGATTTATTTCCATTGCTAAAGTGCTACGAAATATTGAAATAATGGATGCACCTCCTTCGACCCCCTCCCCCACTCCTGGCTTTTGCTTAATCAAGTAGAGGAGCCAGCTAGGTTGGGGCTGGTTGACTGGTTTCCTTGTGCATGCCTATGTACTATGATCTCATTAATGCATTATCGTATATCAATATTTTTCCCGTAATTATAAGCTTGAGCTATTCTTGCATTTCGAGCCGCACATCGCTGTTCAATCCCTCACAAACATGTGGCGGAAATGACCTAAATATTAATGCTCCTTACATTTCCTGTTAAGCAATATATTACACAATTACATACACAGGCTATAACAATAATTCAATCTGTTTTAAAACCTATTAATCCAATTATATATTGTTATTTCTCTTATAAACTGTAGATCTTGTAGTTTTCTATATTGCTGCATACAGTCACCAGGATACATACTATTCATCTTGAGTTATGCGCCCTTCTCAGAAAGTAAGTGACCATAAATCATTGTATTATGTATGACGATGACGGGAAATAACCTCCATTAGCCAATAATATGATATAAACATTCTCCGGTAGTGCAGCGCTAGATTGTAGAAGAGGCAGACTTGTTAGATCAACGTTGTTCACGCCAACAGCGCCCGCCAAATCCGCAATGACCGATTCACTTATGAACAGCATGAGCCATGGTTGATTTGGTACGGGTGACGTTACTAAGACATGATCCCAATGATATTATGAATATCATTCATATTAATGATATAAGTTGAGGTTTTCCAATAACTGTATAATGCAACAGAAAAATATGATAACGCATTTTTTGAGCATCAAATATTTAAGACATGGATATCACGGCCATATTTGTTACTTGGCATAATGGTAATGTGATTAAGTTCATGATACTTGGCCTGTGCTTTGTTAAATGTTAGCAACCTAACCGTGTTTGCTGAATTTACGTGGTCGGGGGTAGTTTCTTTTACCTTTTTATGTTTTATTCTAGATCAATATTACAACCGCGTATTCAATATGCACCCCACATTCATCATCTTGTCATCGCAACACACGCACGTCAACCACAGGCACGAACTAAAATGATTTAACCTCTCTCTCGATTTCTGCATTTAAAGTGTTTTGTTAGACCCATAGACGGGGTTCCCATCGTTCATCAATCCAGACGCATAGGAATAAAAAGGCAATTTGACAAATATTACCAATGCAGTGATTGTCGCGAATGCCTGGATGTAGCGTCATTATTCCAGCGGAATACGCTAGGCTGTCGAAGGTGTCTTAACGCCAAAAATACGTTTGGGGGAATATGCTTTCCATAGCTATGACAACTTTGTATTGAAGCACAAACGACGGCTGAAAAATAAGATTGTGCGTCAATGTACTGTTTTGTGTGGTTCTCATTCGTCATGTAAGCACAATATAACATCACTAATAAAAAACAAAATTACTATTATTTTGTTGTCTGCTATTTGTATGGATCCGTACGAAAAGACCCCAATAAGTGGTTTTGCTGCATAGCATCTAATGTTTTGAGGCTTATTTAACGTAATATATTTATTGACTATAGCGTGTGCAAATCTTGGATTTAATCAGTTATCGTTCAGTTATGATGTATGTAACAAACAAAACAATATGCATGTATAACATCTTGCAATACTGAGCATATACAAAAATCATATAGGTAGGCATATATATAGATATATATATATATATAAATATAGATATATATATAGATATATATATATAGATAGATATAAACATATATACATATAAATACACATATATATATATACATATATATATATATAAAACATATATACATATATATATATATATATATATATAAATATATATATATATATATATATATATATATATATGTATATAAGTTCATATATATGTATAGAAACATGTATTGAAATAAATGTATGGCTACATAAAACAAATTTGAGCCCTTCTAACATAAACACACACAGATATGTATATATATATATATATATTATATATATATATATATATATATATATATATATATATATATATATATATATATATATATATATATATATATATATATATATATTCCACGCAATGATACGTAATAGGCTCCGCAACATATTGTATAAGCACTGAACTAATTCTTAATCACTAGTTGACTTTCCCCACGATAATGTAAATATATATATATATATATATATATATATATATATATATATATATATATATATATATATATATATATATATATATATATATATGTATGTATATATATTTATATTTATATATAAATATATATAGATTTATACAGACGGGTTTATGGCGAAGGCGGTTCGACTTAAGCCCGCAACTTCACGTGGTTTAGGTTTAAGGCGAAGCGTTTGGATTCGCCTTATATCTCGAACGACTTTCGTCGTGCTATGAACGACTGTATGGTGTTTTTACATGTTACACATGATGATATACGCTTATGTAACGTACATGAGGTATTTGGTGAGCGTGCTGTGGAGAATAATGAGTTTGTGGCGTTGTAATGATTGAAGATTCAGGTTGCTATATATATTAGAGCTTAAAATATGACATTACTGGTGGGTGCATAAGCGGCCGTATATGTCATCTTAGTGGTGATTATTAATCACAGTGCAAATATTACAAATTATACGCTGATTTTTATAGAACATATGCCGGTATTTAGTACATACGATTTTGCTTATTGCAACGTTCCACGTTGAACTGCCGATTCCGTGGCGATCGCCATCGGACGGGGCGACTATAACGCGGTGGTTTATATTGACATGACAGCAGTAAACAAATGCGGTGGAAATTCATATCTAATCACAGTTTTAGCGCTTTTCTCATATTATGTTGACTATTCAGGCGAAACAAGTGAGCAGTAAGCGTTTCTGTTGGTAACTTTTTCTGTCCGTTTTCGGCACGGCTGAATTTCAAAAGGGCATATTTAAAAGTACAATAACTTTTATCATGCATCATATGTTTATATATATATATATATATATATATATATATATATATATATATATATATATATATATATATATATATATATATATATATATATATATATATATATATATTCCACGCAATGATAGGTAATAGACTCCGCAACATATTGTATAAGCACTGAACTAATTCTTACTCACTAGTTGAAAAACTTGTATAACATATCTGTGTTATTCTCCAAATTACACATGGACCCTTTTAGTGTTGATGGCAACTAGTGATATAGCCCTTCATGATTTTAGACACATGAGTTATTAAAACAAATAATATATAGTTGCTACTCTCCCCACATTACACATGGACCCTGTCTATGGTGATTGCTCCTGGCAAACAATAATTAACCTACCTTAAATATGTTTTACGGCTACTACAGCCCATTGATATATGATGTATGGCTACTACTCAGGTCCATTGAAATATGGTGTAAGGCTACTCAAGACTATTTAAATATGGTGAAAGGCTGCTCCAGTCCATGGAAATATGGTGTATGGCTACTGAAGTCCCGTTAACAAATATTGTGTATGACTACTCAGGTCCATCGAAATATGGTGTTTGGCTACTCACGTCTATTGAAATATAGTGTTTGGCTGCTGAAGCCCATTGAAATATGGTGTTTGGCTGTGCCAGCCAATTGAACTATGGTGCACAGCTCCTCCAGTCCATTGAAATATGATGTTCAGTTACTCCAGTTCAATGAAATATGATGTATGGCTACTCCGGTCCATTGAAATATGATTCATGGCTACTCAAGTCCATGACATATTGCATATAGCTACTCAAGTCTATGGAAACATAGTGTATGTCTACTCAAGTCTTTAGAAATAAGGGGTATAGCTACTCCAGTTGATTGAAATATGGTGTACGGCTACTCCAGTCCATGAAGATATGAACCCTGACTACTCCAGTACAGTGAAATATGGTGAATGGCTACTCAGGTACATTGATAAGTGGTTTATGGCAGCTTCAGTTCATTAAAATATGCTGTAAGGCTACTCCAGTCCATGGAAATGTGGTGTATGGCTAGTTAAGTGCCGTGAAATATGGTGAATGGCTACTCAGGTACAGTGATAAGTGGTTTATGGCAGCTTCAGTTCATTAAAATATGCTGTAAGGCTACTTCAGGCCATGGAAATGTTGTGTATGGCTAGTCAGGTACATTGATATATGATTTATGGCTGACCCAGTCCATTGAAATATGAACCCTGACTACTCCAGTTTATTGACATATGGTGTACAGCTACTACAATATGTTGGAATATAGAGTATGGCTACTCAAGTTCTTTTATGTACAGCTCCTTCTGTACAATAAAATATGAACTATTGCCACTCCAGTCCATTGAAATATGGTTTATGGCCATTTTGAAATATTTATAAGTGCAGTTTATAAGTATGTTGCTCCAATTGAATAGGATCTACATCTCAATCAGTGCATTGAAATATTGTCAGACTTTCTTTGAAGCAATTCCAGTCATACATAGTGTGAGATGGATAGTTTGTAGAGGGTTGCTGTTATTATTAACTTTTATTAACTCTCTACATTACCATTGTCTAAATATCTGGTCAGTCCCCATGGATTTGTTTGCCCATTTATAATTCAATGCATGTATTGAATTACTTACCAGATAATCTGTGCTTGGATGCTATATTCTATCCATTCATTGGTACTTCCTTCTCACCATGCCATGCTATGCAAACATATCAATTATTCCTTCATTTTATGTCAATATTTGATCCTATATTTTGCTTCAAAGTGAAGACCGAAATAAGCAGGTGTACAAGGTGAAGAGAGAACTTCCCAACCGCCACAAGGAACATTGCAAGGGTTAATGGCCATTGGTTAATCAACAAACACAAATCATCTTTTATAGTCTGCATGGATTGGATTTGCTGTAAATTTTTTGTTGTGAATTTAGTCCATATTGAAGCTTTATGTTAATTTTCCAGCCTCAGGCATTGGCAAGTAGGACTTCGTTTGAAGCAACTTAAGTGATCATATATTCAATAACTGCATGGCAGGATCAACAGGCATTATGTTTGCATGTAAATTGAATATCTAATTTGTCCACTATGTGTCCAGTGCTTACAGTCTCACTAACAAAGACACGCTGTGTTAAAACAGTTGCAGTATTTTCTTGATGTACAATAAGACAGGGGTACCTTGTTTTGGACAAATGTGGGACATTTTGCTGTTTAATATACAGCTGACCTATATTGCTTAATCTTAAGTTTCGAGGAATGTTTTCAGTTTCTTTTGGTTTAATCTTTAATCCTCACTTGCATTGCCTTAGCTTCCCAGGGTGGGGGCGGCATTTGGCACTTACTATGGGTGTGCCGCGGGACCTCGAAAACCCGTACCCGTTGTACAAGTTGAGAATGGCAAAAAGTATACCCCGTCGTACAAGGTATTATGCGAATGTATAACCCGTCGTACAAGTCGAGAGGCCGAAAAAACATACCCCTTCGCTCGGCACATGTATACTACCTCTATACACTTAAGTGCCACCCCCCCCTCCCCCGGCTTAGCATTAGTCGTCGATGGCTCACGTCATTCTGAGCATGCGCAATGCACGTGATCTTGAACTTGAAAACAAAACATGTTGCTGTTTTTCGGACTTTTACCGCTTCCCGAATTGATCGAGCTATAACTAATTACCATGGATGAAATCCCCCGCCGAAAAAGGATGAAATTGTCCGTGAACATCATTGCATTCTAAAACTACATAACTTGGATATGGTTGGTGTTTGGTGGTTGTCTGAATCGATCTCAAAATTTATACATTGTGTCGGCTTAAGAGAAAGTAAGACGTATACTCAGACGTCTTGTAG
>CM067346.1:12573374-12600874 GCA_034190875.2 Urechis unicinctus
TGCTATTTCAGCAATCACGGTTAGGTTGCTAACATTTGATAAAATAGCATCGTGAACTTAATCACATTACCATGCACTTTTATACGATATTGCTTCTGTGAGCAATGTTAAGACAATAATATAAAGCCATACATATTGTAATTATGCAAAGTAACAAAGATGGCAGTGATATCCATGTTTTTGATATTTGAGGTTTAATAAATGCGTTATCAAATTTTTCCGTCGCTTTATACAGTTATTGGAGAACACCAGCGTATATCAATTAATTATCAGCTGTTGCAACCATGCGAACGCAGCATTATCGACAACAGCCAATCATTGGTATTTGCCCAGTCGCTACCAACACATGCTAGACAATTATCCCACGACATGATTCCGTATTCAATTATTGGTAAAGTAGGTACCCTTAATATGAATAAAATACCATCAGGATACAAGAATATTGACGACACAATGCCGTATCACGTTGATTACAGTACGTGGTATATTTTAATAGCACAGCACAACACCCCAGTCGTTTCTACCCTCCCCTCTTCCCATTAGGACCAACCTCGCATTCTGAAGGTGGACCCAAGGTGGATTTGCTGGTTCTATCTCACAGTCACATGTCACACCCAGACTTCACTGTGATATGATTCTGCACAAATACTGATCATTTGAATCCCTACCCACCCTCAGCTTTACCAGTACTGTTCTGAAGGTTAATTAGAATACATATCTTGTATTTATCCAGATAGGCATTTGTTGTCTCTTTGTTGATATGTAACTAGAGACATTTGTTACTGAGACAAATATCAAAATGATATATATGAATAGATTGTATGCTTGCATACAAAAACATTGTCACTGGTAACAATGGGCCTGTCGTCGTCATACAGAATATAGGGATTTTTGGTCACTTACTTTGACCTAGAGCGCACAAGTCATAACTCAAGGTGAATAGGATAGTATGTATCCTGGTTAATGTATGCTGCAATATGGAAAACTGCAAATTGTACAGGTAATAAAAGCAATAACAAAATATAATTGGATTAATAGGTTTAAAAACAGATTATATGATGTTTATAGCCTATGTATGTAATTGTGTAATATATTGCTATACAAGAAATGTAATGAGCATTACAGCCAATTGAAATGTTTACGTTATTGCCACCACATGTTCGCTAGGGATTGAACAGCGATGTGCGGCTCGAAATGCTTCATGTAGCACGACGCATTTTCATGTAATCAGACGAATCCCCATTAGCTGGTCAGTTTATCGGAATTGATCCAAGGGGTTCATATACTCATTCACATTTTTCCATGTGCACAAATTAAGCCCGAAATAAAAACTAAACCCAAAACAATTACATCTCTATGGGTTGTACATTCTTTTAAACCATAACAAATAAATGCGCATACCGAGTGAATGGAGGTAGAGCAAAGACATAACACCAAATCACATCTATTATCGGTAATCGTTGCACTAAGAATCACAGTCCACTAGCGGGTGATCGTCCTCGTTATACTCTATTTCATAAAATAAGATTGGGTCTTTGCACCCGTGCCTTGCGTATATACATGGCAAAAAGACTTGGTGATTATACAACAAGCTAGTATTGGTATATTGCGATTGACAAATAAGGTATACCATTACACAACGAATCGGCCACTAATTATTTTCAGCTATTTTGCTTCGCACTGAAACAGCTTGAGCCGCTGCTATAACATTTCATGCGCCACTTAGGTGGCGATACATCGATTAAATGTAAATCAACGTCAGGCGCAAAAATCCGATCGACCACACCGGAAGACGGAAGCGTCAGCCTACATTTAAAGGTATTCCATAGCATTAATTTTAATTCCTTGACGTGCTTCAGTACCGCTAATAATAAATGAATGAATGTTGTCTGTCACCGTTTTTGAAATAAGACACTTTTGTGGAAACGGTGAAACCCAACCTTTGTTAAGCTATATGCATGTACATTGACATAAATTCGGATGGCAAATCGGATTGCAGCATAACTAGTATAAAGATGGTTGGTCAAATGTACAAGTACAGCGTCATGTAACGCACAGAATATCTCGATGTCGCCGATTTCTATCAGGAAGATCGAAAAATGTAATTGGCCCATTACAAATACACACAAATAAAGGCACACACTGGTGACTAGTAGTCACATGCATGCATGGAAGCTTGTATTGTGATGGCAGTTGATATTGTGGAGCCCCTGACGCTTCCTGTGTTTCCAGAATGTACGGGTCAATTGACTGTGGTGTCTTGCCATGCTAGTCACTGAGTTTGCAAGTAACATTTTCACGGGATGGTCTTGTGGATGCGGATTAACTCTGACATTATATGCAGGTGAACATCCTGATCTGATCTGGCTAATTTCCGGGGCTAAATGTCTAGACAGCGATGAGTCGCGTATATCACACGGTATTAGGGCAAATCGGTTTATCCAGTTACACGACCAATAGTTACATAATTAGATTTATTAAAAGTCTGATACCGCGAAAAAGTAATTATAACAGACGTATTTATGGTTTGCAGGTTTTCCATGGTGAGAGCAATACATGAGTCGTACATTCCAGTGCCACGGTCGCTGTAGTAAATCGGCAATTTTCATTCCGACGTTATTTGACCCAAACAACCCAAACGTCTTTATATCTGTCTGCAGTTTTGTCATAAAATTTTACATCGAAATCCGTTGTTAAATTAATATTGCAGCAAAGAATAAAACAACAATGGTTTGACGGAATATAGAACCGATATCGGTACACTTCAACCAATCAACTTTTTTTTCAATATCGAATAAGATTCGGAAATCGTATTAAGAATGAGCATTATCATCGTCCACTTATGCCATACACTATCATTATCCGAAATCCCAATTGCAACGCACTTGTAGAAACCATAAAATGACCAGTAACTAGAATAATGAAACTTTATCCCGTGAGTTGGAATACAAATTGGGCACATGACAATATGAAGAGCGGAAATCCCCGCTGAAATAAAGTGTGCATCTGGTGTTGCCAGCATGTAAATGTTTCAATCGAAATTATTATTATACTTGAACATGTTAATCGTTGAATACCAAAGAAGTAGTTGACCAAATAAACAGGGCAATTAATTCATTGTGGATATTGGTTGACATATTGGAGAATTTGTCCCGGCAATAGGATGATTACGTGTTATATGAGGTTGAGAAGGCAAACAAACCAATTAAAATTGCCTATCACGCCACGTCAGGCAAGGAGTATTTCTGGATAAAAATGTGCCCTTTTCATCAATCGCATTACATTAGCATGGTCATCTGACGCATTATTGTTTTACATAGTTAATATTTTACATATTTATATATATATATATATATATATATATATATATATATATACACATATATATATATATAATAATATATATATATATCTTCATATATATTTGTATATATATTAATATGTATACATATATATATAAATATATATATATAGTTTATATATATGCATATATATATACACACACACATATATATATATATTTATATATATATATATGTACATATTGAATATATATATATATATATATATATATATATATATATATATATATATATATATGTTTCCATATATACATATATATGTTTGGATGTATATTTAATATATATATATATATATATAACTATATATAACTATATTTATATATATAGATGCGTTTGTGTCTGACTTACATTCGTGATATAACGTGATTTGCCAATATAAGCCAAATTGGCAGAAGCATTCAAATGATGTTACTTTGATTGCGAGAAATGCGATCTTGTTGAATTCCGGTTATAGGGACTACTTTGGACGTTATGTAATCTTGATTGAGGAAGCGATTTTCCTCTGTTGTAGGTTTCTCATGTTTGTGGCGATAATTGTTCTTTGAATTTCGAGACCTAGTAGCTTCTAAGCAGGGCTGCAATCACTAGGGGTTTAACGGGGGGGCGAAGACACCAATATATACAGCCTCCCCTGCCGCATCGCGTTTCTAGAACAGTCTCCTAGAATTTTTTTGTACAGAAGCTTCAGCAGCACCTGGTGATTCCGTGGCTTGGCGTGATATGTTAGAATTTGCAGTGATTACTTATTCTGGTACACCTTGAAGATCAAAATAGGACGTTGTAATGACTGTCAGTAGGTTCGTCTCTGTAGAGAAATTATTGCCTTACTTGTGACGGCAGATAGTCGTTTTGATCTGCCATCTAACGGAAATTATTTGCACAAGGAGCAGTTTTTCTTTCTCAGTCTTTTCGATTACGCGGATTTCTTCCAGTACATCCATAGAAATTGCAATATCTTGGTTAATCATGAGTCGCAATTGTTTTGAATCACTTTGCGAACATTGGGGTTAATGTAGGTCAGGTACGAGCATATATTTTGATCATTGATGTGTTTTCGGATGTTTTGCAAATGCCAATATTTGTATTCAGTGGTTTTGTTATGCTCATTCAGGAGCGTTGTTTGTATATTTGGGAGAAGGATCGATAGTATTTAGTTGTTTGCGTTTGCGATTTGACAACGTTCATAAGTTCCAGTTAGCAGTGTATTTAAGACTTTAGAAAATACATTCTCGAAAATGAAGCTTATGCCTCAAGAACAATGATTCATTTCTATATCGAATGGCAACGTTTGATACTTATTTGTTCTGTGATGTCAGGATGGTAGTCATCGCCATGTTATTGCCAGAGTTTGTACAACCGTAAAACACAATAATGTAGTTACGATTCGGTAATATTTTCACTGTGCCAACATTACGATAAGCCGTTGAGATCCATGCAACGCTTAAACATATAACTACTAGATCATGATAATTGTCCTACTAATGTTAATCTCTTTTATCTTATTTGTTGCAAATCCTTGCTTCCATATGCGTTTTGGGCTGTTGATCGTTAGGTAATGCAAGAAGCCATGTGCCATTCACAAACCATTATGCCTGCTCAAAACGGAATTTCCTGAAAATGCATTGAAGAACGTTTGGCTAAAAGTATAGACATCATTAAAGCGTGTCGGATCCAAACACTGACTATTTGTTTGAAGCAAGTGTTACAGGACATTCTGATGTTGAGGGATTGTATGCTTTGTGAAAAAATTAAGTAACGTACAGGGTCTCACAATTAAGAATAGCAACAACTGATTAAAAACTTCCCTGCGTTTTATATGCATACACAGCACATTATCTGTATTTCCGCCAATTGTCGCATGTGGAAATTAAGTTATGAATGGATATGTTACATCATCTGCTTATTATGACTTACATATTGCAGGGTTGAGAAAGAGATAATCGTGACCAAATGAGATTCATGTCTATGATTTACAAATATAATGCTCTGTGACAAAGGTTAGCGATCAAAAGAGGAAATTTAAGCTAATGTCCGCTTCTGAAACCTCGAATTACGCATCTTGTATTCAACAATTTGTTGATACGCTGTAGAAAGTATAGCATCCGTAAGTGCATAATGGGGAGTATGGCCACTTTTTAAACGCTCAAGTTACAGACGATTAGGAAGCGTTGCGCCCCTTCTCCCTCTTGCAAGCACGACTGTTTTTAGGCCTCCTCTCCGTGTTGTATGGTCAAGGATAATGGTTTCATTAATTGTCAGGAAACTATCGTTACTGATAGCCATGTATTATTTGTGGAAAAGTGTAAAACAACTGAAAAATTATAACCGCCTTTTCTGGCTACCCAAAATGGTAGCATTCATAACGATAACCTCACGGTCATGTAGAATAAACAATATACATTGACTTGTGTAGTTCACGACAATAAATACTAACATTAAAAGGATAATAAACATCTGTCAACCCGCAAGCTGTGTCATGTGCATGCTATACTCACTACATAGATTCCGACTCTTTGCCACGTATCCCATTAAACGATTGTTATAATGATTGTCAATCAGCAAAAGGGATTACTGGTGCGTTGAATCAACCGTACAAAATAGTCGGACGGGGGTTTATGCTAGATAAGCCAATTGGTTCTATTTTGCTTTGGCATCAGAACCTGCAGTAATGGAGAAATGGCTGAACGCTATTTTGATTAACACGCGGCGTCTCATTATATCTTCACCAATATTACGCCATCCATTCTATAGTCACTGCAATAACTGATCGCTGATTCGGTAAATAATGGGTTGTCGGGTGGTTAAACACCTTAAATGAGCAGTTGTTGGCATGGTCAAGCAAGCTACAATCCAGATGCTTCCGATATTGCAGAACTCTCCATGTCTTGATTGGTGCTGTTGAAGGCAACCCCGGTATGTCAGAGTTACATGTGATTGATGGGCTTGGTTAAAGTAGAAGCACAGGTGAAGAAAGGAGCTGACTGGCCGATATGTCAGTGACAACGTCACAAGTATTTGTGCAAACACAAACCTGGCTTACAGATAAGTCACATTTATTACGTAAATCCAGGCAACATGATGCGATGTTAAAAACTGTATCTTACTAAAATGCATTCATGAAACTAAATGCAACCATTTTCGGATGCTGTGCTTGAATCTTTTTCCTAATGTGTCAAATTAAGGAAAAAAAACTAATGGGTGAACACATAGAGAAGGATGGGAACAAAAATATGAGTTGAAAAACGAGAAGACGTTTTCGGCGGAGTGAAAACACAAGATGGCATTGAGAGCATGACCTTATTTCACGTGAGCATGAGCGCAGTTGGTTAAATTCCCATATACAACAATCAATTATCAAGTTCAAATATCGGGACAAACTAGATGATGCTGTGCAACATCTGATCAAACAATAATGCGAACTCTTAATGCTAGGCAAACTGCATGCAACCATTTTCGGATGCTGTGCTTGAATCTTTTTCCTTATGTGTCAAATTAAGGGAAAAACTAATGGGTGAACAAATAGAGAAGGATGGGAACAAAAATATGAGTGGAAAACCGAGAAGACGTTTTCGGCGGAGTGAAACACCAGATGGCATTGAGAGCATGACTTTATTTCGCGTGGGCATGAGCGCAGTTGGTTAAATTCCCATATACAACAATCAATTATCAAATTTCACAATAAAGATTGATATTTATTAGACTGCGGTCCAAACCAAGCACTTTGAAAATTGATACGCAATAATAATATATATATATATATATATATATATATATATATATATATATATATATATATATATATATATATATATATATATATATATATATATATATATATATATATATATATATATATATATATATATATATATATATATATATATATATATATATATATATATATGTGTGTGTGTGTGTGCGTGTGTTTGTGTGTTCGTGTGTGCGTGTGCAGCATTATATAAGGTATGAAAACGCCGTATTGTTTGAGAGTGTCTCGAAGAATATGAGCCCTAATATTCGCATTACATTGTATCTGTGTTACATCCAATAATGCTATTTATTTTATGCATTATTCATTGAATAAATGTTGATTGCTTCATAATGCTCTCGGGATTACAAAAATTGTTAAAAACTTCGAGACTGTTTGCGATGCAAGATAATGTGATATATGAATGGTGTCATGTGTATGCTTTACATGAGTTATACATTTGTCATGTACCTATCAATCCAATCTGGCAAAACACTATTCTATCTTTGTGGTGTTAAGAAAACGCACATCTACAAGATATAAAGAACAAAGTATCAATGACCCGGGTAAGTTGCTTGTTATCGCGTGAGAGTGTGAATGCGTTTTCGTTTTTCGCCAGGCATTATCACTCATGACACATGGCTACCGGCATCTATCGACCCTAAATGTGATTACATTACTTATATAGGATCATACTCTTATATTTGCAAGTTTAGCTTTCATCACAGTATTACGGGATTTTTTAGGTGCCTTTCGTGGAAAATGTCCCCCGTCACCGCCCCACACACGAACAAAAATAAGATTTAGGCTACTGTACAGCACAATGATATCTTCGAAAAAAGACCCGTCGCAGCCCAGCAAGTGAAATGTTTTGCTAAGATATTAAGAGCCTCAACAAACTTTTTGTAGCATGCGTTTGTATGAATTATGTAGTGAATTTTTCTGCAGCTTAACAAGGCGCATCCGCTTCTAACGATATTTCAACGTCACTTATTTTATTTTTTTAAAACTGGATTCACATACTTTTGCCTTTAATTGATGCCACCTTTTGTTTAGCTTATATAAAGCATGATACGGACTGAATAAGAGAATTTATCTACAAATCGCTATGTCAGCCATGTCACCATTTGCAATCCTTGAGCACGTATTAGCCAAGAATTAGAAGCAAAGCCCCTAAATGTCAAAGGTATTTGTCGAACTGTATCGACGGCGTCCGTTGAAAATCAATTAATCACGTTATGCAAATTATTTCAAATGTACGCCAAACCGGAAATTATCTGCGCACTACATTGTCAATGTTTTGACCAAGAAGCATACATCATTGAAAGAATGGATAGCAAATCAAGTTTGCAAGTAATTAATTAAAACCATGGTATTGCTGTAACATACATAACAAATATACAGCCATACCGCCTATGTGTAGCTCAAGGTCAAGATATACGAGATTCGCATAGTCACATCCGTGCTCATCTTTGCTTGTCGTGTTTAAGCGGCAATCCAAACAACATGTCAGTGTGTAAATGGACGTGATCGCACTTTTGATCAAACATTACCCATCGGGTGGTCGATCAATTCAAAGCTTTGTTGAGCCATCCCTGTGGACGGCCTTGTATACTTCGCATTTTACGGCCGTGCCGAAGCTTGCGAAGCTCAATGCGGATATTAATTGCCTAAACCTACCGTGCTCAGCCGCACATGTAGCCCGCTAAGCCTCAGGTTTGGCATAACATCAGTCCATCATTTCCCCACAAAAACCGTTATTCCAATCATTTATATCAGCGTCATCTTCAAAGTACGTCAATTAACCAGCGCACTTACTCATTTGCAGCAGATTTCAATCACACAAAGCCAGCCAGTGCATAGGGAAGCCATTAAATACATCCACCTGACAATATCGCCTTCACGCATATAGAAAATGAATGTAGGTTTTGTCTCAGCCTCAGTCCTACTTGCCGTGCCGGTTAGACAGCAAATTATTCCATCAATATATGGGCGTTCGCATTCATAGTAAGATAGTTGATGAGATGTTTAGGACGTTCAAAGGGCCAAAGACTTGGCAAGTTCACATGAGATTTGTATGAAACGGGAATTCGGGTCGCAAATGAATGGTAAGGCGACAACATGTAAATAATAAGCTACTGCCCTGAGTCAAGGAATTTCGAAAAATTCACGACTACTAATTATTTGCCATTGTAATGTTGAGGCAATTACGGAGCACGTACTGATTCATTTAACAAACGTGCAGAGATATTTTCTCTTTCTGATCACAACTGCACGCGAATATAGAGGTAGCCTTTAGTCACAAAAATCCGAAGAGAAACAGTTGACGGAAAAGCATTTAACTGCTTTATTAAAAATTATTTGACAGAGACAGGACACAGAGATCCGAAGGAGAGTTACAAACTCGACTTTACTTACCACTTACGCACGTCGAATAACCCATTGGCAAAACACTATTCTATCTTTGTGGTGTTAAGAAAAAGCTCACATCTACAAGATTAAAAACAAAGTATCAATGACCCGTGGTAATTGGCTTGTTATCAGCGTGAGCGTGTGAATGCGTTTTTTCGTTTTTCGCCAGGGCATTATCACTCATGACACATGGCCTCCCGGCATCTATCGACCCTAATGTGATTACATTACTTATATAGGATATACTCTTATATTTGCAAGTTTAGCTTTCATCACAGTATTACGCACGGGATTCTTTTTTAGGTGCCTTTCGTGGAAAATGTCCCCCGGCACCGCCCCACACACGAACAAAAATAAGATTTAGGCTCTACTGTACAGCACAATGATATCTTCGAAAAAGACCCGTTCGCAGCCCAGCAAGTGAAATGTTTTGCTAAGATATTAAGAGCCTCAACAAAACTTTTTGTAGCATGCGTTTGTATGAATTATGTAGTTGAATTTCTGCAGCTTAACAGCGCGCATCCGCTTCTAACGATATTTCAACGTCACTTATTTTTATTTTTTAAACTGGATTCACATACTTTTTGCTTTAATTGATGCCACCTTCTTTTTTAGCTTATATAAAGCATATACGGACTGAATAAGAGAATTTATCTACAAATCGCTACTTCCAGCCATGTCCACCATTTGCAATCCTTTGAGCACGTATTAGCCAAGATTAGAAGCAAAGCCCCTAATGTCAAAGGTATTTGTCGGACTGTATCGACGGCGTCCGTTGAAAATCACTTAATCCGTTATGAAATTATTTCAAATGTACCGCCAAACCGGAAATTATCTGCGCACTACATTGTCAATGTTTTGACCAGAAGCATACATCATTGAAAGAATGGATAGCAATCAAGTTTTTGCAAGTAGTAATTAATTAAAACCATGGTATTTTGCTGTAAACATAGCATAACAAATATACAGGCCATACCGCCTATGTGTAGCTCAAGGTCAAGAATATACGAGATTCGCATAGTCACATCCGTGCTCATCTTGGCTTGTCGTGTTTAAGAGGCAATCCCAACAACATGTCAGTGTGTAAATGGACGTGGATCGCACTTTTGATCAAACATTACCCATCGGGTGGTCGATCAATTCAAAGCTTTGTTGAGCCATCCCTGTGGACGGCCTTTTGTATACTTCGCATTTTACGCTTACGGCGTTGCCGAAGCTTGCTAAGCTCAATGCGGATGTTAATTGGCCTAAACCTACCGTGCTCAGCCGCAATGTAGCCCGCTAAAGCCTCAGGTTTGGCATAACATCAGTCCATCATTTCCCCACAAAAACCGTTATTCCAATCATTTATCTCAGAGCGCATCTTCAAAGTACGTCAATTAACCAGCGCACTTACTCATTTTGCAGCAGATTTCAATCACACAGTAAAGCCAGCCGTGCATAGGGAAGCCATTAAATACAATCCACCTGACAATATCTCTCCTTCCACGCATATAGAAAATGAATGTCTGGTTTGGTCTCCAGGCCTCAGTCCTCCTTGGCCGTGCCGGTTAGACAGCAAATTGTTTCCATCAATATATGGGCGTTCGCATTCATAGTAAGATAGTTGATGAGATGTTTAGGACCGTTCAAAGGGCCAAAGACTTGGCAAGTTCACTTGAGATTTTGTATGAAACGATGAGGGAATTCGGGTCGCAAAAAAAAATGAATGGTAAGGCGACAACATGTAAATAATAAGCTACTGCCCTGAGTCAAGGAATTTTCGAAAAATTCACGACTACTAATTATTTGCCATTGTAATGTTGAGGGCAATTACGGAAGCACGTACTGATTCATTAACAAACGTGGCAGAGATATTTTCTCTTTCTGATCACAACTGCACGCGAATAATAGAGGTAGCCTTTAGTCACAAAAATCCGAAGAGAAACAGTGGACGGAAAAGCATTTAACTGCTTTTTATTAAAAATTATTTGACAGAGACAAGGACACAGAGATCCGAAGGAGAGTTACAAACTCGACTTTACTTACCACTCTACGCACGTCGAATAACCCATAATTACACTAATAGGTATATATATGGTAAATATACGTATATTCAAATATAGGATAGATAGAGATATATATATTGTATATATATATATATATATATATATATATACATATATATATGTATAGATAAATATCTATATATATTATATGTATTATATATATTTATATATAAGTATATATATATATACATATACATTTATTTATCTATATTCGTGTTTACTATATATACATGTAATATCCATATGTGTAAATATATATACATATAAAATCTATATTCCATATATAAATATGTACATACCACATATATATATATATATATCTGTATATATATATATATATTTACATAAAAAGATATACATTGATGTGCATGAACATATATGCATATATATATATATAAATACATAAATATATATAAATATATATATATATGTATATGATTAATATATATTTATACATATATATACATATATATAAATATATATATTCATGTCTATTTATAAACATGTATAATGTATAGATGGATATATATATATATATATATATATATATATCTATATATATCTATATCTTTATGTTATATTCATATGTGTATATATATATACATATATATATATATATGTATATTCATATGTAAATATGTATATAAACATACATATGTACATGTACATATGTATGTATATGTGTTTATACAGAAATATATTCATTGATGCGTATTTATATACATATAATAATATAAATATATATATATGTATATATATATGTATATATATATATATGTATATAGTTATGTCTATTTATATACATATAAATATATAAATCGTTTGTATATATTGCATGTATATATATATAAGTATATATATATATATATATAGACACATATCAATATATAAATTTTTGCATATAAGTATATATATTTTTGTATATATATATAAATATATATATATATCATTATAATATATATATATATATATACATATATATATATTGTCTATATATATATATTGTTGTCTATGGTATTATATACATATATATATATCTGTACATGAAAATATTATATTATATATATATATGTATATATATATTTATATATATATATATGTTATATATATCTCTACATATATGATATACATATATATATGTAAAAAGATATATCTATATATATTCCCTCTATAGATAAATATCTTTAAATATTTAAATACATATATGCGTATATATATATATAATATCAAATATATATATATATATATATATATATTTATATATATATATATATATATATATAATCCCGTTATATGTTACTTATATATATATATATATATATGTATATATATATATATATATATATATATATATATAGATATATCTCTATATATATATATGATATATATATATCCTCTATATATAGATATATATATAGTATATATATAGAAACGGGATTAGGTCGAAGGAGCGGGTTTAAGGGGCGGCATTAAGGCGAAGGAAACGTATGTTCATCGTATTGTTTAAACTGGGGAGCATATTTTCTATGTTTTTATTCATATGATGTCTTTGCCTTTTATTCGACATCCAATGCTCGGTAATTATGAGTTATTTCGACATATAAACGATATACGCGTATGATTCCACATAAATCCTTCCACTTAAATCCTTCGACCCAATGCCAAATTCGTTCTACAATACATACGGGGTTATGTCGAATTTTCGAGGATATGATGTTGGATGTTTATTTACTGTTAAAAAGAAATGCTGTTAACATTTAAAGGGTTACCAGTTTTTATAATCATACATTATACCTCCTAGTTAGAGTACAACAAGATCAAAATTAAAGGAATTGTGTTAGAATTGATTTTTCTGAAAAACCACAGATCGAATCTAGATACGCGGAGTATGATGTGACATCGGTTAGATAGTTCGACCTTGTTAACCTCGTGTTCGCCTGGAACCGGTTTTTATTCATGCCAAATATAATATTCGTAAATTAACACAATATTTACACCGGGAAAATTATCTGCATCTACTTGCTGTTTTTTTATTCGTAGGAATTTAAGACGTTTATGGTATCATTGACCTTCTACTTGATAGAGCGATGTAAATCCTATATATTGGTCTACCTCGTACAAGACAAAGGCTCAAAGTAGACTATTATATTTCATCGTAGGTTTAAATCTATTAGACGGGAAGGTAACTTTTTAATTAACTTACTCGAGCGCTTTAGAGCTTTTTGAACCAGCCATTAAAAACCACGAAACTCTCAGTGTCCGATTTGGCAAGGAACGAGTTGTGAGAGGACCCGGGGAGAAACGACCGAGTGAACGCGCAGCAGCTTGAACGCAGTGATCCCGATCAGCTGATTGAAGTAATACGACTTTGTGTAGGTACGACTTGGTGTGATAGATAGAATGATTCATGGTTTTACAATGTTCTTGTTATAGTGATTCTTTTGTCATACAGAACGGAATTGATAGTACTGCGTATGTCTATTATCCATCCATAAACTCCAAGTTCAGCTGTCACCGGCTGTTACATTTCTGGATGAACTGGACTTGGGGAGAGGGCTAAACTAAAGCTAGCCCTACAAGACGTCTGAGTATACGTCTTACTTTCTCTTAAGCCGACACAATGTATAAATTTTGAGATCGATTCAGACAACCACCAAACACCAACCATATCCAAGTTATGTAGTTTTAGAATGCAATGATGTTCACGGACAATTTCATCCTTTTTCGGCGGGGGATTTCATCCATGGTAATTAGTTATAGCTCGATCAATTCGGGAAGCGGTAAAAGTCCGAAAAACAGCAACATGTTTGTTTTCAAGTTCAAGATCACGTGCATTGCGCATGCTCAGAATGACGTGAGCCATCGACGACTAATGCTAAGCCGGGGGAGGGGGGGTGGCACTTAAGTGTATAGAGGTAGTATACATGTGCCGAGCGAAGGGGTATGTTTTTTCGGCCTCTCGACTTGTACGACGGGTTATACATTCGCATAATACCTTGTACGACGGGGTATACTTTTTGCCATTCTCAACTTGTACAACGGGTACGGGTTTTCGAGGTCCCGCGGCACACCCATAGTAAGTGCCAAATGCCGCCCCCACCCTGGGAAGCTAAGGCAATGCAAGTGAGGATTAAAGATTAAACCAAAAGAAACTGAAAACATTCCTCGAAACTTAAGATTAAGCAATATAGGTCAGCTGTATATTAAACAGCAAAATGTCCCACATTTGTCCAAAACAAGGTACCCCTGTCTTATTGTACATCAAGAAAATACTGCAACTGTTTTAACACAGCGTGTCTTTGTTAGTGAGACTGTAAGCACTGGACACATAGTGGACAAATTAGATATTCAATTTACATGCAAACATAATGCCTGTTGATCCTGCCATGCAGTTATTGAATATATGATCACTTAAGTTGCTTCAAACGAAGTCCTACTTGCCAATGCCTGAGGCTGGAAAATTAACATAAAGCTTCAATATGGACTAAATTCACAACAAAAAATTTACAGCAAATCCAATCCATGCAGACTATAAAAGATGATTTGTGTTTGTTGATTAACCAATGGCCATTAACCCTTGCAATGTTCCTTGTGGCGGTTGGGAAGTTCTCTCTTCACCTTGTACACCTGCTTATTTCGGTCTTCACTTTGAAGCAAAATATAGGATCAAATATTGACATAAAATGAAGGAATAATTGATATGTTTGCATAGCATGGCATGGTGAGAAGGAAGTACCAATGAATGGATAGAATATAGCATCCAAGCACAGATTATCTGGTAAGTAATTCAATACATGCATTGAATTATAAATGGGCAAACAAATCCATGGGGACTGACCAGATATTTAGACAATGGTAATGTAGAGAGTTAATAAAAGTTAATAATAACAGCAACCCACTTCCAACTATCCATCTCACACTATGTATGACTGGAATTGCTTCATATACTTAAGAAAGTCTGACAATATTTCAATGCACTGATTGAAATGTAGATCCTATTCAAATGGAGCAACATACCTATAAACCACACTTATAAATGTTTCAAAATGGCCATAAACCGTATTTTAATGGACTTGAGTGGCAATAGTTCATATTTTATTGTACAGAAGGAGCTGTACATAAAAGAACTTGAGTAGCCATACTCTATATTCCATCATATTGTAGTAGCTGTACACCATATGTCAATAAACTGGAGTAGTCAGGGTTCATATTTCAATGGACAGGGTCAGCCATAAGACATATATCAATGTACCTGAGTAGCAATTCACAATATTTCACGGCACTCAACTAGCCATACATCACATGTCCATGGACTGGAGTAGCCTTACAGCATATTTCAATGAACTGAAGTAGCCATAAACCACTTATCAATGTACCTGAGTAGCCATTCACCATATTTCATTGTACTGGAGTAGTCAGGGTTCATATGTTCCTGGACTGGAGTAGCAGTACACCATATTTCAATCAACTGGAGTAGCTATACCCCTTATTTCAAAGGACTTGAGTAGCCATACACCATGTTCCTATGTTCCTGGACTGGAGAAGCCGTACACCATATTTCAATCAACTAGAGTAGCTATACCCCTTATTTCAAACGACTTGAGTAGCCATACACCATGTTTCCATAGACTAGAGTAGCTAAATACAATATGTCAATGGACTTGGGTAGCCATGCACCATATTGCAAAGACCGGACTGGAGTAGCCATACACCATGTTTTCATTGAAGTGGAGTAACTGAACATCAAATTTCAATGGACTGGAGGAGCTGTGCACCACAGTTCAATTGGCTGGCACAGCCATACACCATATTTTACCATATTTTAATGGGCTTCAGTAGCCAAACACTATATTTCAATAGACTTGAGTAGCCAAACACCATATTTCGATGGACCTGAGTAGTCATACACCGTATTTTTAACGGGACTTAAGTAGCCATACACCATATTTCCATGGATTAGAGTAGCCTTACAGCATATTTCAATGGACTGGAGCAGCCTTTGACCATATTTAAACAGACTTGAGTAGCCCTACACCATATTTCAATGGACTTAAGTAGTAGCCATACATCATATATCAATGGGCTGGAGTAGCCGTATTAAATATTTAAGGTAGGTTAATTATGGTTTGCAAGGAGCTATCAACATAAGCAGGGTCCATGTGTAATGTGGGGGGAGTAGGAACTATATACTATTTATTTTAATAACTCATATGTTTAAAATCATGAAGGGCTATATTACTAGTTGCCATCAACACTAGAAGGGTCCATGTGTAATTTGGAGAATAATACAGACATGTTATACAAGTTTGTCATTCAAAGGTCATAAGGGGCATATTATAGATGTCTGGTTACTTTCAACATCAGAGGGGTCCATATATATTTTGGGAAAGCTAGCTTGCTTTTATAAACAAGCATGCCATTAAAAGATATTCTATGTTGGATTAACCTAGTGAGGACATATACAAGTTATTTGCATGGGTCAAAAGTCATTATGGGCATTTTGTATAGATGACAGGGAAACATCAACATCATAGGGGTACATATGTTAATTGGTAATAATGAGCTAGGTTTTTATGGCCTGGGGCAATTAATGTCACAGGGAGCCATGCCCAATTTGGGCATGCTAGCATGCTTTAAAAGGGAGGTGCTATCAAAAGTTATTCTCTATTAGGTTAGGACAGGACAAGAGGTTTTATCCCTTTAACTCAGGTGTAAAAGGTCATATTGGTCATATATTTCATTGTGGGGAAAGATTACCATCAGAGTAGTTGAACTTTAGGAATGGTAGCTTGTTTATTAGGAAAGGTGCAATCAAATGTTTACCAGCTGACAGAGGCTGAAGAAGAGGTAGCAGATATAGTCCTTCAGTCCAGATAAGCCCTGACCACTTGTAGAGCTAATCACAAAGAGTGGTCATAAACCATATTTTAATGAACTTTTAGTAGCAGTACATATTTCAGAAGTGTGGTATTTTTACACTCTTTGATAATGCTGATGTAACACAGAAACACTGACTATCTGATTTATGCTGTAAACAGAGCATTGGAATTCCGATTTCAGCGACTTGGTTGAAATATCACTTTAATAAAAATGCTGCATCTAAATATTATGTCTAGGCAAGGCACTCGCCCCTGGTGTTTTGATGATCTAATGCTACCTTGTAGAGCGCGGATGTGAGAGATCGAAAGTAGTAAATAGCGCGGCGCTGTTGGAGGCGGAGTTTATTTGCCTAACTCAAGCTTAAGTGACATTAAACCGTTAAACATCAGAGTTACCTCCGGTGTTATGTCTACAGAAACGCAACGAAAATGTTTACGTCAATAACGCCCCCAAAATGGAGACGAAAAGAAACGAGCAATTTTTCCATCCACCTATCATCAGCTCTCAAGCTGCTGGCAGTGCTGTAGCGAACGAATTACCAAAACATTGATGTGAATCCTAATTAGGCTCTTACGTTACCTTTGATGATTTATTAGAGTTTCAGTCATCGGCGAGTAATTCTGACAACGTCACAAGATGGCGGCTACCAGATAATGCAATCTTGATGTCGCCTCGACCGTATCAATGAGAACAACTTCGCCTGTATCGCCTGTATCGCCCGTGTCCCCGACCAGGGCTGCGCGGCAGGTTTTTTTCCAACGACTTTTTCAAAACATATGATGCATGATAAAAGTTATTGTACATTTGAATATGCCCTTTTGAAATTCAGCCGTGCCGAGAACGGACAGAAAACGTTACCAACAGAAATGCTTTGATAAATATGCTTGAACTGTTGAACTCACCGAATTAACAAGTTACTGCTTAGTTGTTTCTCCTGAATAGTCAACATAATATGAGAAAAGCGCTAAAACTATGATTAAATATGAATTTACATCGCATTTGTTTACTGCTGTCATGTCAATATAAACCACCGCGTTATAGTCGCCCCGGGCGATGGCGATCGCCAAGGAATCGGCAGTTCAACGTGGAACGTTGAAATGAGCAAAATCGTATATATTGAATACCGGCGTATGTTCTATAAAAATCAGCGTAAAATTTGTAATATTTGCACGGTGGTTAATAATCACCACTAAGATGACATAAGCGGCCGCTTATTGACCCACCAGTAATGTCATATTTTAAGCTCATATATATATAGTAACCTGAATCTTCAATCTTTACAACGCCACAAACTCATTATGCTCCATAGCACGCTCACCAAATACCTCATGTACGTTTGATAAGCGTACATCATCATATATACCATGTAAAAACACCATACATTCCTATATAGCACGATGAAAGTCGTTTGAGCTTTAAAGCGAATCAAAACGCTTCGCCTTAATCTAAAGTTGCGGGCTTGAGTCGAACCGTCTTCGCCACAAACCCGTCTGTATAATCTCTCTCTCTATATGTATATATATATATATATATATATATATATATATATATATATATATATATATATATATATATATATATATATATATATATATATATATATATATATATATATATATATATATATATATATATATATATATTTATATATATCTTTATATCTCTATACATATATATATATAAATATATATATATATACATATATATACATATATATAAATAAAATATATATATACATATATAGAGAGATTTATACAGACGGGTTTGTGGCGAAGACGGTTCCACTCATATATATATAAATAATATATATATATATATATATATATATATATATATATATATATATATATATATATATATATATAAATATGCATAATGTATGTTCATAACATGTAATTAATATAAATATATAACATGTTCCCGGCATTGTGAATGTAATATCGATTGACAAATTTCAATCTTGTATTGTGTTAGTTATCCTCGGATGGGTCAGCAATATAACTTTCCTTACGAAACGCTGACTGGCATATTATTGAATACTACAATATCAGCAGCTAGTTACCCTGACCAGACTGCAAAACCGGTTGAACGAACTATTCATGTGCTAATATTCTAAGATTATTCTCACTATGAATCAACGGAGCGGTTAACTGATCTTCCTACGCAGGGATCAGTTTCATTTATGTGAATTATGACGGCTATTTAATAGTTCTAATAAATATATGACGCAATAAGACTGGTATAATGTAGGTATCCGTGACAAAACATGTTCTTTAATATCAGTTATTATTCGCTTGCTGCATTCCGACACGCTAACTTCCCGCCTTTGGTCTTTGTGATGACAGCGAGCATTTGTCATTCTACGTCTTGCAATAACATTGCTTTGCATTCAGATGTAGAAAGGATAGAACGTTGATATTTGATTCATATAACTAAGCGCAGATGACATAAATCTACTAAGATAGTCTTTCTACCGATTAGCTTTCCGCCTCTCAAGTAATTTGCCGTAACCTTCCTAAAACTGACAATTTGAAGCTCACTTACAGGGTCGTTGGGCCAATTAAGGTGTATTATTCCGCAGGTTAATTGTATATTGACTGAAGCAAATGTGGAACTGAAATGCTGTGCGAGATATATAGACACGGCTCACCCCTTTCCAGCAAATAAGTCGTCCAGATCAGGTCAGGATTTTCATCTTCATGCGCAATCAGAGTAAATCCATTTCAACCGGGCGATTCCATAAAAATATCACTTGCATACTCAGGAAGAATCACAACACGACACCACCGCTACTATTATCGGCAAAATCGACTGTTATCGCCATAGTAACTAACAATAAATACGCTTGATTAATAATAACTATTGTGTGACTTCATTTGCGAGTGTTCGTAATGGGCCAATTAAATCTTTCAATCTTCTACGTAGAGCCTCGGTAATATCTGGACAAACTGACGCTGTTCTTTTATGAGTGAGCTATCATCTGTATATTAGCTACGCATCCTCAGATATCAAACACTGTCGAATAATTCATGAATGCACGCGGAGTTAGCATAACAAAGGTAAAGTGTCTCCGTTTCAACAGAGGTCGATTAAGACAACAGACATATATTCATAATTAGCGGTACTGAAGCATGTAAAATAATCGAAATAAATGGTTTAGCTTTGAATGTAAGTTTACACTACTGTCTTCCTGTGTGGGCAATGGGGCTAATGCAACGCAATCCGTTTTACTGCGAAATTGGATGTCTAAAAGTAACTATTGGCCCATATCTCATATGATAGCATACCTCAACTATGTAAAGGCCATACACAATATACCAGAACCAGTACGTTGTATTAACATTGGTGTACGCAAGGCAAGGGCATCAACGACACAACTTTACTGAAAGATTTCAATGGAATTCACCGTGATGATGATCACGCGCAAAAGAACTATAGCTATAGTCGAATAGGTCTATGTGCGCTTTTATGCGTGATTTATTTTCGGAAACCGATCTTATGACGACATGTGCGGCTAGCATATATATTATTGTTTCTGGTTTTGTTTTAATCACACACTTCATTTGTGTTAAAGGCAAACTCTTAGTTGAGTACATGAACCACAAAAATAAATTTCGATTAATTGACCACGGAATGACTGTAGTCGAATAATTCGTTACCATCATGCCAGCCCGGGTCCGATCCTTCAGAATATTTATAATTGGCGAAGTGACAATGATGCATTCAGTGTGACAACGTCATGAGAGTTCCAAGAGACACTCTTTATGCTTGGGTGGTATCACCTACAAAAGGCAGTGCTTTATTGGTGCAACATTGCGTCATAGTGCGGAATAGACACAACGGAGCTTTCTGAATACTATTGCTTGATCGATAAGTTCATCAGCATTATGTCCATTGACGACCCGCTCAATTGTTTTACTGACCATACGACCTTCATATTTCATGAACACCAAAAATGATCTATTATCGCCTGAGCAAGCTGCTTGTTATAAAGGATACAGTTTCAATTATTCTTTTATATTATATTGAAAATCATCTCTTATGTGACACCAAGCGACCTATATGCAATATCTAGCATATGCTAAAATATAGGGCTATCTCACATCTGTCCGATTAGTTTCAATAATGCCAATATTCTTTGCAATACAAAGTAAATGTAAAAACAACCATGAAACTCGAGTTAATTAGAAGCTGTCTACATACGTTAAAACGTTCACATTATGCTGTAATATTCAAAAGTTAATTAGATTTTCTTAGGGAGGCTAATAGCTGCAAACACAACAACGCATATAGGGTATAAGTCGCCGTTAAGAAAGCTGCCGTTTATATCGATTTTTTTATTTACCAGGACAGGCCAGCATACTGTGACGAAATAATATGCGCAGTGAAAACAATTTATTTTCATTGACGATTTGCTACAGAGTTTTTGAATGAAGATTGTCTCTGAATTATCGATGCGCTTTCCTGGATTATTCTTGGGAAGATAGAAAGCCAAATTAGACGGGACTTGTTAACTGTTGTCACCCCGCCTCCCTGCATACAATAATCGCTTTAATTTTTATTTTATGACAAAACTAAGTCGGACAACTTAACACAATACATTGGTCGATACGAATGGCGGGTTGCAGTATCCTTTTTCAGGCGGAATGTTTGTTTTGCGCACGGTTGCGACGCACTAGATTCGCATCAAATACATAGCTGTGTGAATGGGTTTTCAAAAAAGCATTTGAAAGTCGTAAAATGTCAAATATCAACTGACGCCTATTGTGAGTAATCTCATAATAATCATTCCTGCGTTCTTACACAACGCAAAAAAAGTGGTTCATGTCCTTATAAAATGTCAATTGATGCTATATTGAATTACAGGAATTCAAACAAGGACACACGCTAAGCACCAGGGTTACCTGCCGTTAGTTCCTCAACGCAGTCAACAGTTTTTTTATATCATTGATAACGGAAGGCGGTGAATGATTGACCGATCTTGCATTATGGGCTCTCGATTATTTGCCGGATCTTACACAATATATACGTGGAGGATAAATAATCTGAGATACCCGGATCACACAATCGCACATAAAGGTGAGAATATTCCCACAATGAGGCACCTCTGGACCATAGTTAAGGCTAAGATGCCTTGTAGCATTTCAACACCGAACACAACCTGCCCTATGCTTGTTCAATATATATAACGAAACATAAATTGACTGAGATGATTTGAAAGTATTTCAAAATTTGTTACACACTTTCAATGCCCCTTTATTTCTGTGCATCAGTTAATACAGTCCGTTAAGTATCGTAGATAATATGTTGTTGGTCTGCTCAAGCGCGCTCATCACTTCAGGCGGATGTCTCCGCACTTTTTAGTCCGGAATCTCTATGTTCCGAGTTGATTTATGATATATATTGCTAAGTAAGCACCAGAGCAAGAATAAACGTGATCAGTTTACAGAAACGGTATCAAAATGAAGGTATCATTACTATTTGCGCATTGGGAAAAGCACTTTGGTTATATTTGCATTGGAACTATTCAATGTGCATAGCAAACGTTTGACTGAACTCACATCCATGGCAATGGCGTTGAGAATTTAAACGCACTAATCATGAATACTGTTGCATATAATCAAATTCGCATACGGTACAGGGTAATAAGTAACGCCGGCTATTACATAAGCTATCGCCGATGTCATCAGAATTTTTCTTGCATTATTAAGTTCATCTATATTGACGTGGTTATTTGGGGTTTAATAAGCAATACAGCGTTAACGCTAAACATGAAGCAGTGCAATGTCTCCGCAAATGTGTTTGAAGAGGATTAACATATCAAGCATGATTACCCGTTGCCCAATGAATCATTTAATAATACACTGACACGAGGGATTGCCTGGGATTGCGATTTATGCATGATTTGGCGCTTAAATGAGGAAACTTAAGTGAGCTCTATATGTAGCGCGGAGACGGACCCCAAGTAAATGCTCTGCAACCCAATGAACGGAAAAAGCACTCCCTACCATTTTGTACAAGATAAGGTCGGTGCATCTTGTGCGCAAGAATAGAGAAATGTACTAGCATACAACATTACGATACAAAAATATGTATCGTACCAAAGGCTACATCCGCAACATCACACGACACGCAACTAAATCAGACCTTACAATTCACAGCACATATACACATCATACAGTTGACATTCTGTACACAACCAATAGATACGCACCAAGTGCAATGTGATGAAAATAAACCATATGGTATCAGGTCGGGCAATTGCCTATCCGTGCCAATTCATTCGGAATGCAGCCTATAAAAAAGTAGTATAACACGCCCCGTATTAAAAACTCTGCAGCACGTGCAATATAGAAATTCATTGATTACGCACCGTCACCCCACACCACTGTACAAATTGCTTAGCTTTACTTGCGGCGAGGAGTCAGTACTTGAACACAACCAGACCACACCCAATACAACTGATCTGATTTTTAACACCAATGTGCAAAAAGGTAATAGAGAAAGCCACAGGGCAAAACAACATTATGTGCCACTTCATGGAGTTTTGTGGCGATTCTTGGATTGCGGTATGTAGTAAACGTTTTTAACGTCATTCATGCATATTCATCCGTCATACGTTTTTAGTGGATATATCGTTTTACAAATTTGCGATGTACAATTGATATGGACTGACATTATGTACAAATACAGGGTTTAAGTGACCGCGGCGAATAATAAAGGAGGATCGTGTACACAATGTTGTTCGCTGTCCTGCAAAACAAAATGCACAGCGTAGGCCTTCCCCATTTCAAATCGAGAAATATTATAAGTCCGTTGTCAAAGACTGGTTACATTCCGTAAGATCAATATATGTTTTTTTACCTACGCAAATTGCATTCCACGAGAAAGTAATGGTAGTTGCTGGCTTAATCGATTTTGACGGAACACAATCAAGCAGTGATGATGCTGCTTCATTAATATGCTTTGTTGCATTGTTGTGGGAAGCGGATGGCAAAGTTTTCAATTGGGTATAGTTCAGTTAAGTTTGTATAACAATTAACACAATACGTATCGTAACGACCAGCATATATTTAATTGTTATGGGTTTAGTTTTGATTTCATACCTAATATGCGTATACGGTAGCAGTTTATATGAGCATATGAACCACAAAATCGGTTTTGATCCTTCAAGCATGCAGTGATTGGTGTCAGAGCCTGTTTACTTGAAAGTGTATCATGATATTTCAGAAAGGGCAACGTAGCAATGAATGCATTCAGTGTGCCAACGTCGGCTCGGTTTAAAGATAACCTATTGGGGCTTAGGTGGTATAAACTGCAAAAGGAAATGTCGTTATTGGTGCCTTATCGTGTCGCAGTACGTAGTACATACGACAGAACTAAGTGAATCAGATTGATTATTCCGATTTACGACCCGTTCAATTGCAGTACGTAGTACATAAGACAGTACTAAGTGTATCAGATTGATTATTTCGATTTATGACCCGTTAAATTGCTTTACTGACCATCCGACCTTCATTTTCTATGCACAAGGAAAATGAATTATCATTGGCTGAACAAGCAGATTATCAATTATCGTTTTGCATAAAATGCAAACCCTTCTCGTTACGGTAAAAGAATAATCACATTCGTTCTTTCAGTTATCGTATTGACCACCCCACAATAGGTAATGAAATTACTTCAATAAACACTCATGTGATGTTCGGATCGGGTGGCCTGTGTGCAATATCTAGAAGAGGGTGAAACACGTTGATATAGGTTCTGTCCAACTTGTTTTAATAATGTAAATACTCGTTGCAATGCCCAGTTATGTGTAACTGCTTAAATGTACGACAAACTCTTCAACACGCATCCACTAGGAGCTATGTTTATACGTCATAATTTATATCCTCTTCTGTAACCTACAACTGATCAGTGGGCAGGTAAAAAGTATCGGCGAGAATAACGAAAGAGTACATACAGCGATGCAGCGTGTAAGGCAAACGTCTCCGGTAAAAATCCTTTCATTTATAACTATGCTGTTTTCACCAGAACAGGCCAAAAAATTATGTCAACAAAATGTGAGTATTAAATGTTTCAAAGTATTGATATAAGATGGGTTGCGGATAACGGATGATTTTACCTGCACTTCACTTGATTTCACCCCTTACTATTGCTTGGGAATATAGCGGAGCCAGAGAGGTTTTCTTTGTGCCTGTCTGTAATAAACAGACGTTGTAATGGTATATCGAAAATCAATGAACTGTTATCTTGTTTTATCAATAACCATAATCCCGTGTTCAGCTGTATGAACTAATGGGACATTGTTTCTAAGGCATTGATGCGAAAGCTCGAGATATATCCGATATAGTTTGTATTGAGATGGAATACACGAGATGTCCATCATTGTTGAATTGCCTTCGAAACAGAAGTGTTGGTTTTCATTGAGTTGAATGCATATTTAGTCATAATGGTTATGAATTATGTTTTGTTGAAATCGCATGTCGATTTCCTCGCATGGATACCACTTCATCTAGCGCTTGGTAAACATGTTGGTCCAAGGTACATAATGAAAGTGGCGGAAATGATGGAATGTAAATGCCAAATGCTGCAAATAATGTACATCAGGTTATCATTGTTCCAGCTACTTTTACACCTGAGTGTTCCTAAAAGTGTGCAAACGATTCTCTTCTAATAGCGCTTTTACGTAATTAATTTAACAATCAATTGCATTTATCTGCGCCATAGGCAACATTTTATATCAATATAAAGTCTTACAACATATGTGAACGGGATCAATATTGTCTTCGACGATCGGTGACTTTCTGAGGTACACGCAACGGGCAGAAAAATTAATGCAAAGGTTATTTTCATAGTGTTGACTAAATAAATAGTTACAATGCTGTACAAATATGTACAGTATGGTTCGAACATATGTGATCAGGGTCAATAACGTTATTAACCATTCCATTATTACCCCATTCCTCTTATCAAAAGAAAAATAATCATATTGCATTATCACAAGGTGATACAAGCATCACATAAGCTTTATATTCTTGCCATAATAGAAACAATGACCCGCTTTATGGTAATAAATGTTTCATTACTCTAAGTGGGCAGAAATTGTCGTTCGCTCGCGTCGTGTGTTGAAGCAGATTTACTTGTCAAGGTAGAGGCGATTTGCATAAGGCTAGGAGACCCATCCTGTGGTTCTGTGCTGTACAAAACACAGAGCGAAATAGAAATGTGACACGTGATTTCAAAGATAATGTTTATTCGTCGGACCGCCTTAGTGTTTGGGTCCTTGCCAATCACACTGGTGTATGTACTCTTAATACGATGATAAGCTACAAATCTGATTTTCAGTCAGCCAGACTATGGCGAGGTTATGATGGTTGAGGCATAAGGCTACATCGTTGCATGCAGTTTATCTAGCCACTTTAGCCCACCTGTAAATATACAAGAGACCTATGTGTAGACGTAGTGCCACACTGACATTGCCCCAGCAGACAGCATCCATTAGCTGCGATGATAGCAGCTTCTTGGTTAGAACACACTTTTACTTAGCAATGATTCCGGCCGCTCGCAAACGTGGATGCTCAGTCGGAATCGTAAAACAATCTACTATGAACCAGTATTTGTAGGATGTCATTCATCCTTCTTAGCACTCAAAAAGGTACTGGTCGGAGTCACATAGGACAACGCGTGTGTCTTCCAACTGCGTATGCAGTGGGTGAATGGCTGCGGGATGTCATATCCAGAACATCAGCGCTAATATAAGCCACTAACATGGCTATTTGAGGCCAAATATACTGAACGGCTTTAACGGGTACATAGTAATGTGTACTGTGAAGACGATCGCAAAACATGCGATTCGGTTTGATGTACACAGAAAAACGATTTCAATTAGTTAAGCATGTTGACTTATCATCAATTGTTCACATTTATAATTCATAGCGCGATTGGCAGGAATAGGAGCGCATACATGAAACAAGTAATGACCTGGCATAACAATATTTGCCGGGTCTAATATCTATTGCTGGCCGAGAAGCGAACGGAATGCCTAGTCCG
>CM067346.1:12603374-12628374 GCA_034190875.2 Urechis unicinctus
GTGCCCAACCTCGACCAGAATATATTTGAGGAATGCGATTCAGCCTTTAAAATCAACGGGAGTTATGGATTCTTATTACGTCACAAAGAAACAGATGAATTGCGGTACTTTCACTCGTCCGTCAACAACCATCGAATGCTACCAACCCCTCTAGTCGTACGGAATGCCGATGATTTTGAGAGGGCTATGCGTGAAATAGCACAAAGAGACATTTTAACCTACGCCCAGAACCAACGACCGGATTCGAAATGGAGTGTAGAGGAAGTGACTAATTTGACCATCTTTGTGAACCCAATCGAAGATCACGTGATCGGCTACCCACCACCCGTTATGCCGGAACACCTGAAAACAAACAGAGCCATCAACTTGTTAGAGCGAAGTCAACAAACGGGTAAACCGTATCAAGACCGATTGTGCTTTTTCAGGGCCCTGGCTATACAGAGAGGAGTGAAGATCACGGGTCTAGAGAATACAGGAAAAACATTGTTAAAGACTGCTTACTCAAAACAAAACAAAAAAACATTTGCAGGTGTACCCCTTGAAGACGTCGAAAGACTAGCAAAACAATTCAAAGTGAATATCACCGTGTATCCGCTAGACGAGAATCAAGTAAGTGTGTCTTGTAGTGATTAAACAGAAGTAACAACATAAACGATGTAATCATTTGATATCGAAATGGAAATATGAGATGTGATCGATTTGTTATATGTGTTTCAGGTAGCTACTTTGGTCAAGCGAAGGCGCACAAAATTCGCCGCGACCTTGAAATTGAACCTGTACGAAAATCACTTTAGTTACATCAAAAACTTTGACCTTTATAGCAAATCATATATTTGTGGTACCTGTCAGAAGCTGTGGAAAAGTGAGAAAAAACTACATCGCCACGAAAACATATGTACTGTGGAAACGAAATACAAGTACCCAGGCGGTGTTTTTCATCTACCACCCACTATCTTTGAAGCGTTACGGGACGAAGGAATCGAAATAGAAGACGGTATTTACCCTTACAGAGCCACCTATGATTTTGAAAGTTATTTTGGAGAAGACAACCTACCCGTCAATTCACCCAAAGTCACCTGGGACCAAAAACACGTACCGTTATCAGTGAGTGTATGCAGCAATGTACCTGATTATACAGAACCAAAATGCTTTGTAACGGAAGGAAACGCACAAACATTGATTGACAGGATGATGATTTATATAGAGGAGATATCAAACGCCGCCTATTTTACTGATGCTTGCTCAATACGAAGCTACCCTAACCCAGTTACAAGAGAAAATCGATGAAGCGTATCAACTGGACCCGGTCGTCAAGGGAGAACATCCATTGCAGAAATTACAGAAAAAATTCAACAACTATTTACATGTATTACCGTTAGTCGGATTCAACTCATCGAATTATGACCTCAACCTTGTGAAAATACCGTTGACAACTTACCTGCAAGAACATTCATCGATCAAGTATACCATCAAACGAAATAACTCATTCATGTGCATTGAAACGGACCATGTACGGTTTTTGGATATCACCAACTTTATTGCACCTGGATATACATACGACAAATACCTACGAGCCTTTCAATGCGAACAGAAAAAGGGATATTTCCCGTATTAATGGGTGACACTCGATCGTTTGAAAAATACAGAATTACCACCCCATGCAGCTTTTTACAGTGCGTTAAAACAAGAAAACATTACAGCAGACCAATACGCTGAATGTCAAGAAGCGTGGGAAGCAGGTCATATGCAGACTTTTAAAGACTTTTTGATATATTACAACAATTTAGATGTCGAACCGTTTCTGGAAGCCATAGAGAAACAGAGTCGTTTTTACAGTGAGAGAGGTATAGATATGTTGAAGGATGGAATATCAGTGCCGGGATTAACCATGCGATATTTATTTCAAGACTTGGAAGATTATTTTACCTTACCCGACGAAAAGAACAACGACATCTATTGGTTGATTAAAAATGGAATAGTGGGCGGACCCTCAATCATCTTTCATCGTTACCACGAAAAAGGAAAAAAACTTACATCAGGCGTGAACAGAACGGAAATGAATCGAAGTTGTGTGAAGGAATCGTAGGTTATGATGCGAATGCGCTTTATCTATGGGCATTGTCTCAACCCATGCCAGCCAACTTTCCGACCCGACGTCACGCGCCTGAGTTTAAACAATTCAGACCCGAAAAGGCGGAATAGCGGATGAATGGTTGGCTTGGATAGCACACAGCTCACAAAATCAAATACAACATCGTCTAAACAGAGGGGAAAAAAAGAATTGGCGCCCGGCGATTACCCGTAGACGGGTGTGTGTAAAGAAACGCAAACAGTATATCAGTTTCACGGATGTGTATGGCATGGCTGTCCGTGTCTGAAATTGACCCATAGCCCCATCAGTGGAAAACTAATGAGTGATTTATATACCGAAACAGAAAGAAATACCCAGTATTTGAGAGGATTAGGTTATGATGTCGTAGCTGTGTGGGAATGTGAATGGACGAAAAAACGAAAAACAGACCCTCAGATCAAAGCGTTCACGTACAGTCGACCGCAACCACTACGAACCGGTTTGACGGAAAAACAGCTCATAGCCAATATACGTGACGGAACCTTTTTTGGAATGGCTGAAGTAGATATACACGTACCAGAAACCCTTAAAGACTATTTCAGTGAAATGAACCCTATATTCAAAAACACTGAACTGACCCGAGATGAAATCGGACCCTTTATGCGAGACTATGCTGAACAACGGGACATTATGAAAGTAAGTACACAAGGTGACAAGGGGCGTGGGATCATAATGTATTTTGTTGCGATCACTATGTTGTCATAACGATTTTCATTATTTATTTTCAAATAGACGGAATGGCGGACGTTGATAGGGAGCTACAAAGGTGTGAAAATATTGCTTGCTAGCCCACTACTGAAATGGTACTTGGAACATGGCCTGGTGATCACAAAGATATACCAAACACTGGAGTATTAACCCACAGCCTGTTTCAAACGATTTGCCGAGACCGTATCAGACGCCAGGTATGTACGAATATATATATATGATATACTCTTATAGTTATATGTGATATACTCTTTCAAGCGTTGAATTTTATTTTTGATAATGTTCTTGTTTGTGTGTAGACGTGGGGGTGATGTCGACCCGAGTCAGACCGTTATAGCCGAAACTTTTAAGCTACTTGGAAATTCGGCTTATGGTAAATATACTAAAATGTATTATTGTAAAATATATTGATTTAATTGTTACTTTCAAATTTATTTCAAATTTATGATTTAAAAAAAAATTAAAAAAAAATACCCGTCAAGTGCTGTTGATTTATACTAATTTGTCTATGTTTGTAGATAAATGCGTCACGGATAAAACTAAACACCGTGATGTCAAATACGCCGACTACCGAGAGGGTAAGAAATTGATCAACGACAAAAGATTCAGAGCCTTGAACGAATTAACCCCCAACCTGTTTGAATTCGACATGGCCAAAACCACCATTGATCTCGACTTACCCCAACAAATAGGCTATTTTGTTTATCAATACGCCAAATTAAGGATGCTGGAATTTTACTATGATTTTATTGATAAGTATGTCGCGAGATGTGATTTTGCCTATGTACAGATGGACACTGATAGTAGTTATATCGCTCTTAGTAGTAGTCATCTAACAGATGTCATCAAACCCAACATGAAAGAACAATTTTACAGAGAATACCCTCAGTGGTTGCCAGCTGTAGCGTGTGATGATCACAACAAAGACTTTATACAGTGTAAAACGAACGGAACCCCGTGGGTACCTCAACCGTGCTGTGTGACCCGCCAAAAATATGATAAACGTACCCGGGGGGTTATTTAAAGAGGAGTGGAGTGGAGATGGTTTTATCGGACTGTGCAGTAAAACCTATTACTGTTATGGAACTACGGATAAAGCCTCGTGTAAAGGACTAAATAAACGTCAAAACGACCTGAACAAGGAGAAATATATGAATGTGCTGAGAGAACAAAAATCAGGTCGTGGTGTGAACCGTGGCTTTCGCATTAACAATAACACAATGTATTCGTATACGCAAATTAGAGATGGATTAAGTTATTTTTACCCCAAGAGAATTGTGAATGCAGACGGTGTAAGCACTAAACCTTTAGATGTGTGATACATTAATATGCTATTTAAGAAATTGATATGTGTTATTATGTAATAAATTGAAGTGAAGGTGTTATGTAATCGATGGATGTGCGCTCTGTAAGAAATTGATGTTTAAAGGCTGTGAGAGAAACTAAGAATAAAAACGTCGTACATTTTCAACACGCGTTGTTTATTTGCCTTGAATTAAACATGTCACCAGCTTATCGTTGGTTGAATAATCGTCGGTAAATACAGCCAGCAATTGGTTCAAACTTATTCCACGACATCGTCTCTTTAAATAATACAAACAATAAAGTCCACAAGTATTGGAATTAAAGTCTTGTAATGGCTTTGTATTATAAGTCCAGTTCACACAATGCTTGGTCAAGAACTTCACAAATACGTTATGAATAGGAGGTAGTCCGTAAGAATCAAAATATTCGCCTCGTTCATTATGATCAATGAAAATAGCAATCCAGTGTTTGCCTTTTTTGGAAGCTGGATCCGTATTACAAATGAAACCGCTGGGGTAGTTGACATGGCGGGGTAATTTATTCCGCGCAAACACTCCGCGCACAGTAGCTCGAGTGAAAGCGTCTTTTTGTAAGAGCTCGTGTAATTGCCTGGTATCCATTGTTAGGCAGCGTAATCAAACAGAACGTTACGGTTTCGGTCAATTTGAATCATATTTTCAAATTCGGCATACACAATGACATTAATGGTACGTTCTAGGGCCGTACCAAAACGCATTTCACCCAGGTCGGGGGTCAGATCAAAAGCGAATAGTGTATAGCCATTGGGATAATCACTCCAACTTATGGCATTGCCTTCGTCTTGATAGAGTTGTCCAGTGCTAATGAATAAATTAGCATAACTGCGGGTGTATATATGGTGATTAAAATCGGGCTGTAATGGTTTTGCGGGCACTTGTTGTCCGTCAACGTACATAGCTAAAAATGTGAGGTCGTTATGCTTAAAGTTGAAGGGGTTCTGAGTGTAATCACCGTTGAACGCCCTATTATCAACACTTCCAACTACAATTCGTTTGGGTAACTGACCCAAAAATAAATTTTCTTGATTGATCGTCATAGCTCCTTGAGATGCAGAAAACACTTTGGTTTTTATGCGTCTTATGGGGTATTTAGCTGGGCTTCGTTCTAAAGCCTTAATGTGAGCTAGTTGCACGGTGGGGTTCAACTTTATTTTGCGTACGAATAAGGTCACGGATTGCAGAACTATTTTAGGGGCAAATCCTTCTGCAGGATTGGCCATAAGGGCAAAGCTGTCACCGCTGCGTACTAATCGCAACTTCAAATCTACGCCATTAATAAATAGCGTTCTTGACTAAATAAATCTAAATGTAATTTGCCCATCATATCCACAATGCGACTCTCTTGAGCTCGTTCCTTTCTAGCTATCATCCCCTTGTTGTTAGTACCACCCACGGCGTCCATGTGTTTTGGGGTGTCTTTGTACCATAAACTAGCTGTTAACTGAGAGTTTTTGGCTTCCGAACCATAGCTCAATAGCGTTTCCATATAAGCGCGATACGGGTATGTGTTTGTCGAGGAGGACACAAGTTTTTCGTTGAGAGAGACATCGACTTGGGAAAAGAGTGAGTGTAACCAGAGGTTAACGGGTGCTACAGCACTGTCAGCCTCCAAAACCGCCCCATCCTTTTTCACCACTTTGGCATTCCCTTGTAAATACGCGTTCAGATCGATATAATCATCACCCGACCCACTGATGTAGAATTCGACTGGACCCGAACCTAAAGCAGCTACCGGATGGAATTCGATCCACGATCCATGATCGACACTGCTTTGAGTTGGGGGAATCGAAAATAGGTCTAATTCACTTTTGACACAGGGACAAGATTGGGGGTGTACCAGTGCCATGATCTAACCGAAAATATCTTTTGGCAACCTCCGAGTTGTTCCACGACGACCGCGTGAACTACTGTTCCTACCTCGTGCGAGTCGTTTTATAGAGAATGGTGGTCGGCGACGCGGTTGTTTGGGTGGAACTATTTGATCGAACACTTCCTCTCCGGTTTGTAACAATCGTTTCTTAGCCGACTGTTTCAGAGACTTCCCTCCCAACAAATCTCCAACCACCCTCACTCCTGTTTTCAAGGCGTGTTTTTTAACGACAGGTAAAACTTTTCGAACCAGCGGTAACACCATTTTAGCCAGACCACCAACCACATTACCAAGGCCGTGTGTCCGCGTTGACTCCTGGCACCGGAAAACACGGGGAGCCCTCCACCCGCTTGGTTCAGGTAATACGGCGTGTAAATATCAGCCATGGTTTTCAAAATATAGCTTTCTTGATTTTACGGAAATGTAACGTCACTGTCACTTTACCAGATTCGAATGGAATGGGTCGACCCGTGTCATCTCTTATATCAATTTCTATAGTAGAAAAAGTCTTGGTGGCTATCGGGTAATAAAATATCTTTTTATACGTGGAGTTGATCAACTGCCCGCGACGATTGTGATCGATTGGAATAATACGCAGAAGGGGGACCACAGTGTCTCCTACCACCTGAGCTTCGATGAGATTACAATAGACATAGAGTCCGTACAAGCCTCGATCAGGGTCAACAATGTGCTGACCGACTTGACTGTTCTCAAAAAATCCCCATTTCAAAACCGAGTCTTTGACGCAACCCCTCGTCCATGTAAACTACAACTGACTCATTGTCTAGGGTCATAGTTGCTGTCTGTCGTGTTCGATTGTAGGTGAGACGCACTCGCTCCTCATTTTGCTCCTTTAACTTGGCTGCAAAGGCTTCTATCAACGATCCGGTCGTATAAAAGCCAGGGGTAATGTGAAAATATTTGGGACGGGCCTCTGCAAATTCACTCACAATGTCATATCGCTCACTGCAACAGATATCCGGGGGGAGATTGAGCGCACCAGCCACACGATCCATGACGACCAACCCCCCCTCGTCCTCAGTAACATTGTACCACGTGTAAGGGTACTGAATTTCCGCTAATCCCACTTCCCAAGCCCCTTCCAACTGTACAGCTTTGGGGAGTCGAGTTAAGTAACGTGTCAACGTGTTGTTGGGGTGATAATTCATTGAACTGTTGGAAGGTAGAGTCAGAAAGAAACTCATGATGGTGATGCCATGAGACTCAAATTAAGTTCTTCTTGGTTTCACGGAAATGTAAAGTCACCATCACATGTCCGTCTTCGAATGCCACGGACTGACCCGTGTCGTCTCTTATATCAATTTCTATGGTACAAAAGGTTTTGGTGCCCACAGGGTAATAAAATATCTGTTCGTATGTCTGGGTCACCATTTTGTGCACCCGGTCGTAGTCCACAGGAACTGTGCGTAGCAAGGGAGCCATCGTGTCACCGACCACTTGTGATTCAATTATACTACAATAAACGTACAGTGCGTACAACCCTCGAAATACATTAGGCTTGTAATCAGTTTGAGAATCGTAGAGCGAAAGACATTCCTCACACCTCAATATTTGACGAAGACCTTCGGTCATGACAACTTGAAGTTTGGGATCAGTTATTTTTACATTCACGGTCTGTGAGTGGGAATTGAATTGAAATCGAACCACGCCTCTGAGATGCGATTTGCGGATGTGCATATTGATCCTGTCTATCAATTGTTCAGCACTGTAGGAACCGGGGGTCAGGCGAACGACCAAGGACTCGACCAAAGGATCCCCTTCCAAGTGTCTGTCTATCGTATGGTATCCAGCTCGCTCATCCACTATGACAAAAACCGACATCGTCCCCGATGTTGTACCAGGAAACAGGGTACTGAATTTCTGCTAATCCCACCTCCCAATTACCTTTTAATTGTACGGGTTTAGGCAATTGAGTAAAGTAACGTGTCAGCGTGTTGTTGGGGTGATAATTCATTGAACTGTTGGAAGGCAGGGTCAGAAAGAAACTCATGACGTCGCTTTATGTTTCAAAGTGGGGTTGGGAAGAATGTACCCTAAGCTACTGCTTAACAGAGCAGTCCACAAATTACTATCTCCTTTACCCGCCGTTAGATTGTAGATGCTGACGATGATTACGGTATATAAAATGAGGATTTTTGTGTGAAAAACACGATTTCGGCTTTCGGAATTTCCCGACCAAATATGGTCCACACCCAATCACTTCTCTGATCTTCCATCCTAATGACGCTTCTGTTCCAAATCTCAGTTTTTATACAGCTCCACACCACTGACCCAACTATTAAAACTGCAGGGTAGCCAAACCACTTGACAAAGTATTGTTTTTGTCCTTTCCGTTTACGTTCTTTGATAATTTTTTCAACCCTATACCATGCTTTGTCATTCACTTTCTGTAATTCTTCCGCGTAAAATGTTCCCTCTAACACTTCGTCATTATCATCCTTTATCGTATACACATTGGGGGAGTCTAAGTGAACGTTCTCCACCCGAAACAACTCCTCGCTCCAATTGGAAGTGTAACCCTTTTTAAATTTACCCCGTGCTTGACTGATGCGGACACGATCCCCGATATCATACCGTGGTCGTTTAACCTCATCAGAGCGTTCCCCGTATAATGTCATCCTCGTGTCTTCTTGATTACGCACCGAGACTGATATCGGGGGGCGCTTAATGCTGCGGTGATAACTGACGTTGTATCCTTTCACCAGCGAAGCCAGAACCGGTAGATAAACACTGGTGTTGTGTTTGGTAAAATAACGCCACATTTTAGTTTTTAACGTACGATTAAACCGCTCGACTATGCTAGCTTTGGTTTCTTCGTTGTGGGTGGTAAAAAAGCGAATCCCCTGCTGCTTAAGAAATGTCTGAAATTTACGGTTGATAAATTCTCCACCCTTATCAGTCTGTAAACACAGGGGCTTCCGCCCTTGTTTTAATATACTCTCAAAGGCTCGAATCAAACTGTCACCCCCGTTTTTTTTTTTAGTGGTATCACCCACGCATATTTCGAGAATACATCGATACAGGTCAAGAGAAATTTCATGTCTTGGTTCTGTTTGGCTAAGCGAGCTATGTCCACTAAATCGGCTTGCCATTGATGGTCAACTCCCCCGACTATGACGCGTCGTCTTCGAAATCGACGACGGATCGGTTTATGTAATGTATAGGCATCTTGCTCGCCCAACCATTGTCTGACTGCCTTTGTTTTGAGTTTCGTAGCTCTAACCAATGGCTGCACCCCTCCATACGCTGCCGGTGCCTCAGGGTCGAAATACACACTTAACTTCTCCATGACATCCAATTTTGTGTTACAGGCTCCTCCTCACCAGGTCTTTTATCTATTTGCATCGCCCCCTGTCGGATATAGTTCCATCGATCGGGGTGACCTACTAAATCTTGAGGAATGTTGGAGTCTCGCAACGCTTCAGCAAATCTTTTCCAACCCTCTGGTTCAAAGTGTTTACGCCGTCTCAACACATCGTTAACCAAATCCGCCACGTTAGTCCCACTAACGGCTTGTCCTTTAATCGTTAATTCCCCTCGTTCATTCCAGCCCACGTCTGGGTTTTTTCGAAGGCGTTCTAATAGCAAACGCCCTTTTTTCTGAAATTTATCAGGGATGGTTTCTACAACTTCCGCAATAGACACATCTTCTTGTTTGGGTGTGTGGGCGGGGTATTAGCTAAGGCTGTGTGAAGTGTCGGGGTTCTGTGCTGGCGGTAATACTCGCGGTGTTTTGTTAAAATTTGGTTATAAGATTCTACTTTAGCCTCCTCCGATAAATCACTACGATTCAGGACATCCCTCATCTCCGCATCCAAGTTGGATAACACGTCGACAGTGGGAGCTTGATCGTAACGCCCACTTGACAGTACCCGAGGATCAACCAACATCATTTTCTTAGCCATAATTTTAGCCCAATAGTTTGCCTAACAACGGACCAGCGATACCTAAAATAGGTCCTAATAACGCCGGGAGAAAACCACCGGTTTGTAATACTCTTTTCTTTTTCTTGACGTTAGTTTTAGGTGAGATCAAAGCGCGCAGACCTTGTTTGTATCGGGCTAATTTACGCTTCTGAACTGAAGTCAAGGATACGTTTCCTTTTAAAACATTGAGTGCACATTCACATAGACAATTTATCAATTCTTTGTCAGCCGTGTGAATCAAAGCCCTATTGACAGGGGGTTTGGCTTTAGCCATCACTCGTAATGTATCAGCGTGTTTTCTGAGATGCTCTGACATGATCTATGTCTAACGATAAGAATGGCGGTCGTCCGATGATCGACGGTATTTATTTCTGTAGGTATACAACTTGATTGGGTCGTAGTATGTCAGTTCGTAGCCGTAAGTGATCTGGTGTTGCCTGTTTCAAATCGATAAACAAATAACCGTGAGGTTGCGAAGTAGCATCCGAAAAGGCTTCTTGCACATACTTGATGTTTCGCGGGTACATTTGTTTGGCTAAATGCATGATTTGTGAAGCGTCCCGAGGGTTCTTAAATACCACTAAATAATGAGCGTTCAAACTGATTGTTCGATGTTCTTTATTCTTTCCGAATAAATTTTGTACTAAATACAACACGCTAAGATTGCCATGGTGACTCCCTTTGGTGAATAGGCGAGTGACGCGTTCGTCAGTTTCTTCCATCAAATCATCGATGATCAACAAGGTTCTTTATTGAGGATCTGTCTCAAAATTCAATCCCTCTACAAATTCCACGTGCGGTAGTTGAGTGTACATGGTTTGCCACTCTCCGAAACACCACACGATTCGGTCGGGTGGTGGCTCAATGTGACTACCTTTGATTAACTCACTCACAAAGTAAGTTTTTCCACAGCCGCTCGGACCAGCTATCACGCAACTAAAGGGGTGTTTTAAGACTCGATCCATTCTTATACTGAGTTATCATTCACAGTTCCCCACTCTTTTTATAGATAGGATAGGTAAATAGTGTCGTGATAAGTAGAACTCAAAAAGAAATTCGATTAAAGTATATCATCACTTTTTATTCAATCACCAATCATATATATTCATGCGTCTAATAATTTTATTATATTTACAGTCATAAGGTTCCCCCATTAAGACTTTAGACCAGTGTTCGGTGGTCACACAAAAACCTAACATGGTACGTCGATACTCTCTAGAGAGCCAAAGACACAGTTCAGTCGAATTGTGTTGCTCACACAACAAGCGCCATAATAAAGTGACGTGATGTTCGTCCACCTTATCCAAGGCTCTTCCAACGCAATGTGAATACATCTTTTGTTGGTTCTCGGCTTGACATACGCCCGTTTCCACACACGACGCATGGTTCTTGAGCTATGTCAGATAACAATGGCTTCATCAAACCACTGTAAAGGCTAATTATCATATCCCACCCATCAGGCGACGTTCCTTGGTCATCCATCTTTTGTGGGCGTGCTGATAGGTCTTGGTAAGCTTTTATGAGCAGCCACCAATTGAAACTATCAAAGCACATGGTCACGCTTTCACGGGTAATTTCAATATAGGGGACTGGGGCTTTCACTCGACCAATTACATCGTCACAAATGGTTTCTTCCGTATCAACGTCCGATTGACCAGCTTCCGCGTCAATCAACGATAAGGTGAGTGATGTAAGAGCCGTCCCGCTTCTGAGAAAGGCATTTGAGGGTAATTTTATTTGATGTCCGCTCCATCGATCGCGAATGTGTAAAATCATTGGGGTCTGGGTTACTACACCACTGGGTGATTTGAAAGCGACCACTACGACGACTGGTATACAACGGTCCGTCAATGTAATCACACTCCTCGCTGTTCTCCTCAGCCATCCTGAATGAAACAAAAATCTGTTCGTGTTCACTTATTTATCCCCTGATCGAGGTGATGTAAGGGATCACGTGACGAATTAATTTAGCTGATGTCAGCGGTTTTTCGTGATCACGTGACGAATTAATTTCAGATCCGGTAAATCACGTGGTATCGCACGCACACGCACACCAGGTTGTGGGGTTAAGCTTTCCGATTACGTCACAACCTTCCTCTGCTTTGTTGTGCCTGTTGTTTTTTTTTCTTAATTTTCGATTGTGAATGTAGAGCTTATAATTACAGTGATATTTCAAGTGTTGGGTCAAAAGCGCCTTGGTAACAAACCCACATTGACACAGAGGACATCGCCTTAACCTCAGGGGTCTGTGTTTACCCTGAGCAGGTGTCTTGGGTCTATATGGTTGTTGGGTCTCAGCAACTCTCTGACATTCGTCACATTCTACACAAGTTTCCATGTCGTCGCTTTAAAGATTTAACCTTTACTGACAGCGAACTTGTTGTTAAACGATATTTATAATTACTTTAATCCACCTCATCTTCAGACACGAACGCAGTTAACTGACGATCCATTAAACACTCTCTAGCTTCGTTCGCTTTACTAAGAGCCGTATCAAAATCGTAACCATACTCCATCAAGCGCTGTTGATTTATACTAATTTGTCTATAGATCTTATTGTCTCTCAGTTCTCGAGTTAGTTGTGCATGCATCTGTAACTTGTCTTTTAAAACAGACCACCTGCTATACGCATCCGTCATGTTGATGTTACTCTCTGACTATCTTAGCCATAAATGACCACCCACCAAATTTGAACTCTTTATAACATACATTCCAAATCATAATTAAAAGAAACAAACACAGGCCTGTATTTTCACTCATTTATTACACAATCTGTTAATTACACGTATTTCAATATCTGATTTCACCGACTCCAACCAATATTTCCTATAGTCCACACACAACCATTTGCTACGTTCCATCCACGAGGGGCAGGGGTCAATTAAACCTATACTTAATTCCCATAAACTTGATACATAGTGTTCGTCAACACGCTCGAGAGCATCCGTCATACACATCCGAACTTGTTCTTCAGGTTCGGCCATCAAACAAAGATTATGCTGTCGCTGACTCGGTTGGTCGATCTGACAGCCATGGCATTTGTCTGGTATTAGAGCTTCGATTAATTCGACAAGCGTGTCTGTGTATACCACCATCAGATATTCTTCCATTAATTTCGCTCTCATCACGTGGGCTCCGTAGAGCTGTTTCAACTCCTCCCACGCTTCTACAAACATATACCACGAGTAACTGTCCATTTCCATTGTCACCTGACCCTTCTTTATCACCACCATAGGGATCGGGTATCGAACACTCATCGTCACGTCTGCACCAATAGAGACCTCGACACGACTCTCCTCTCCCGCTTCTAACTGTTTCATTGTTTCTGCGACAGCAGCTATTTCGTAACCACAGTCCAATACACAGTGCATCCCAAACTCTATGTGACATTTCTTGAAATTGTTTTTCAAAAACACTACATCTTTATTCCAAACCACTATCGAATACTGTGCAAAGTATCGTGTGTATAGCGGTTTCACTTCCTCCATTTCGATTTGTTCTACCGATTTTAACAAATCTGCGTCGCTCATCCGTTTCCCAGCCATGATTATAACTGAACGCAGGACTGAGACACTCTCCCGTTTTATACACACCCTCTATCCCATCACTTACCTTAGCTCAGCAAACTATGACGACATATCCGACGAAAATTGTGAAATCACTTTCCAAAAATAGAATGACCTCATCCAAAATAGCGCCCCTCCATGAGGTCACCAAGGGCGCAAAGATTTCAAGGGCGGAAAATAACGGAACAGATGGTGAAATCACTTTCCAAAAATAGAATTAGGTCAGCAAAATACCGCACCGAATCCGCATGCAATCGTCAGCAAAACATATATTACGCAATACACGTCGTACAGTATTCGTACAGTATTCAATTTCCAAAACAAGGTGTGAAGGGGTACGTCTTACACTACTAACAATGAATGCTTTTATTATGGATTCAAAATGTGCCCAATGGGACAGTATACTGCGGTCGTTTGTCGGCCGTATTCTAAGAAGTCAACAGGGTGAGAGGCAAGACGTCTTGATAGGGGCATTAGACGTATTTATTCACATCGTTGGGGATGGAATGGTTGAACGTTACATCAATAGACGTAAACAATGTTGATAACCTTACAAGAGCAAAGCACCAGGTGAACCCGCTAAACAGGGGACATTTACCAAAAGCTAGAGATAAATCTATATTATTGACTCTTGTCTTAACATTTGTCCGTAGTTGCGACAACCATTTGATTGTTAATAAAACCAAAACTGGCACAAGCCACAATGTAACCAGCATTTTATTGTCGAAATATGACGCAACTGGAACGAGAAACGACGTTCCCCGATAATCAGATCAGTTTGATTAACAATATAAAAAGAATCAGACATTATGTGGTCTATGACCAAGCAGTTGTCATGCACAGATTTAATACAAAGCATTGTGATGGTTAGACGTAAGGCTATAGTTACAGATTGTGGCTAGCACGCATCGGCCAAATACATCCACGGTATAGCCAATTATCTCTGTGAATAATTCGACGGCTACTTTTGTCAGCCAATGAACTGATAAACAGCCGACAGAGATTTGAAATTTCTTTGGATATGTTTCAATCTGCACCTCGTTAAACCAACCAATCTTTCTTCAATCTCATGCGAGATTTGAAATCTAATTAGGACAGATATATATCAGCATCCACAAATGCCATGCGATATCGTACCCCTTAAAAACCATAGCAACAAGCTTGTAGGATGTATAAAATTGTTCATATCTAGCACAATGAATGTGTACTCTGCAAGTTCGAATACAAACTAGGTACAAAGCCAAATGACGAGAAGAAGTCCGCACTTAAATGAAGTGCTCATCTCATTTCACAAGCGTGTGATTGTTTTCATCATAATTATTATTATTCTTGAAGTTGTTACCGGCTGAATTCCAAAGGCGTAACATGAGGATGCAGAACAAATAAGCAGGACAGTTACCTTATTGCGATTTTAATACTGATTGACGTTTTTCGGGGGGTTTTTTTTTTTTTGGGGGGGGGGGGGGGGGGTTATCTTGGGATATGTATGCAAACAAACCAAGTGAAATCATCCTGCACCGCGAAGCCCGCATCATTTCTACGATCAATTTGGAAAAACTGAATGCTCTCTAAATCGTAGTGGATAATACTTATGGAAAGGGCGATATCTGCTGAGATGGATGTCTCGCCCTGTGAGCCAAGCAATTATTTAGTTTGCGTAAAATGCAACCGGCATTGGGTGTGGATCGGGGACTGGGTGGTGGTGATGATATAATTTGCGATCAATTCCATATCTGTGACAGTATTTTCGGTTGGTTTGTTTAAATGTGGGGTCGTATATCATCAGAGCCAGTGTCGAATCACTGCTTTCGCAGTAATTGTTCGTAATAGCTTAGTACCAAACGCCAGCCAGTTATGTGGGTAATGCTTGGGCAGTCCGTCTGATATGCAATAACCTAACCAGCAGTTAGCCTTCTCAAACGGAACGTTTAAAATGCGAAAATGTTTATTCCTCAGATTAAGAGACTGTTACGATTCCACTAGATGATTATTAAGCGTGTTATATCTATAGACCACCGAATCATCAAATATATTCATGATCGACATTTGAACTCTTCCCCTATCCTTGGTACTAATTTTCACCCAGAAAAACCAATGCAGAATAGTGGATGCCAGCTTTGTTCGAAGAACCATTTGGTTCTTATATTCATTATTATAAAGGTATGATTTAGTGTTTTTACTAGAGGTGCATTTCATCCAAAATAAGCAAAATTCTGTTTTGAAAAACACTTTATGGATTGATTCGATTGTTAATGTTATCCAAAAACTCGAGTTCAATCATTGACACCGGCATTGGTTCTTCTTTTTGACAGGACGGTAATTCACCCAGAATAGGGCAAAAATGGATTTGAGCGATAATAACAGAGAATGGTAGCGTTGCGCATGGTACATAATTACTGGTAAATGTAGCAATTTATTGGAATACTTTTGTGAACAAAGTTCGTAGAATGTTTCTACTGCTGTTATATTAATAAATATATTGTCGGTGATTTGGTGTTTACAGAAATGGAAGCAATATCAGAATTGCATAAAACAAACAAATAAAACAATCACATCATTCTAATGGCACAGTGAGTATTAACAACAGGCCGAACGAACGAATCAGGACGGCAGTAATACTATAAGGGCCACGGCGTAAAGAGGAGATGAGTTTCAACCTCTAGGTTTACATAAGACGTGTTATCAAGACAATATTATCTTCACTAGCGATAGCAGGACATCTACTTGGAATCTCTTGTGACGGTATTTTCTACCTTCGAGTTGAACAAGTGCCTCACTCAACGTTGAATAGTAATATACCTCTCTCATTTGAAAAATAAATCAGTATTCCTCACAGCGGCAACTCTCGTGAGAATGAAAATATTTTTACGTAATTTGGCATAATTAAGCTCTAACATAATATATGGTACCATGTCAATAAATGAATTGATATAAAGTTTGAATTACGTTGTTGCGTTGTAATATCGAAAAAAGAGGCTCATCGTGTTCGTCTACAATATCTTAATTCACATTACCTTTGTGTGGTATCTTGAGTACACTGTTAACACATTCATTGTGACATTGCTGATAATTGCTTAAATTCTTATTGATAATTTCAAGATTTGTCATTAGTATGGCCAACACAACATTATTTTGCCGGCATTGACATCCGCCGTGATTGTCACACGAAGAGCAAATCAAGCCCTCTGAGGGTGTAAATTATCTCAAGAATTATTTTTTGTACAACGCAATATTCTGTCTAGAAGAAGTAATGAACTATTATTGCGTATCAATTTTCAACGTGCTTGGTTTGGAAAGCAGTCCAATCAATATCAATGTTCATTGTGGAATAAATCGATTTTGTACCAAAATATACAATCGTCGTGACTGATCGAAGGTAATTATTGCTATGCTTTCAGAGTTCGCGTTATTGCTCGATAGTATGTGGCACAGCATCACCTAGTTTGTCCCGATATTTGAACTTGATAATTGATTGTTGTATATGGGAATTTAACCAACTGCGCTGATGCTCACACGAAATATAGCCATGCTCTCAATGCCATCTAGCCGAAAACGTCTTCTCGGATTTCCACTAATATTTTTGTTACCATCCTCCTCTGTGTGTTCACCCATTTGCTTTTACCTTGATTTGACACATTAGGAAAAATATACAGCATACGAAAATGGTTGCATATTGTTTCATTAATGTATTAGAGTTAGATTTAGTTTTTAACACCGCATCATGTTGCCTGGATGTACTTAATACAGGTGACTTGTCTGTAAGCCAGGATTATGTTTAAACAACTACTTGTTATTTAGTGTTAACTTATGACGTTGTCACGGACATATCGGTCAGTCAGCTCCTTTCTTCACCTGTGCTTCTACTTTAATCAAGCCCATCAATCACATGTAGCTCTGACATACGGGGTTGCCTGTTACAGCACCAATCAAGACATGGAGAGTATTAAATGGGTTCTGCTGTTAGCTGTTTTGGACAGCGAGCAAGCCTAAGTTACGATTCGCTAATGTCATTCTCTGCTGATAGGAAACGATGATATATAACTCTTTTATATGACCTTTCTAACCATTTATCCCCATTCCTATGACAACAGCTCTACGTCTAACAGGAACTTTCTGCAATATCGGAAGCATCTGGATTGTAGATTGCTTGATCTTGCCAACAACTGCCCATTAAACGTGTTTAACCACCCGACAACCCATTATTTACCGAATCAGCGATCAGTTATTCTAGTGACTGTGTAATGGATTGCGTAATCTTGAAAAAGATATAATCCCACGCCGCATGTTAATCGAAATAGCTTTCAGGCATTTCTCCATTACTATACCAAAGCTAAATTAAATAAACTGGCTAATATAGCACAAATCCCCGACACACTATTTTGTACGGTTTATTCAACGTATCAGTAATCCAGTGAGTAAAGCATGACACAGCTTGCGGACTGATGTTTATTTTCCTTTTTATGTTAGTAATTATTGTCGTGAACTACACCAGTCAATGTATATTGTTTATTCTACACGACAGTGAGGTTGTCGTTATGAATGCTACCATGTCGGGTAGCCAGATAAGGCGGGTATAATTTGCCAGTTGTTATAAACCTTTCCGCACATAAAACATGGCTATTAATTACGATAGTTTCCTGACAATTAATGAGACCATCATCCTTGATCAAATATCACGGAGGGGGGGGGGGCATAAAAACAGCCGTGCTTGTAAGCGGGGAAGGGGTGCAATGCTACCTAATCACCTGTAACTTGAGCGTTTAGCAAGTAGCTAAACTACCCACTATGCACTTAGGAAGGCTATCCTTTCTACAGCGTATCAATGCAAATTTTTTGAAAACAAGATAGCGTGATTCGAGATTTTAGAAGCGGCCAATCTGCTTTAGTTCCCTATTTGATCACTAACCTTTGTGGCAGAGCATTATATTTGTAAAAGATATACATGAATCACGGTGATCGTTTTCTCAACCCGGTAATAGGTAAGTATGAATTGTCATTATAAGCTGACGATGTAACATATCCATTCACAACTTTATTGCCACGTGCGACAATTGGCGAAAATATAGATAATGTGCTGTCTATGCAAGTAATACGCAGGACGATTTTTAATCGATTGTTCCTATTCGTGATAACAAGACCCTGTACGTTACTCAATTTTTTCACAAAACATATAATCCCTCGACATCAAAATGTCCTTTAAAATTTGCCTCAAACGAATAGTCAGTGGTTGGATCCGGTGATGACTATTATTAGCCAATCGTTCTTCAATGCATTTTCAGGAAATTCCGTTTTGAGCAGGCATAATGGTTTGTAAATGGCACATTAAACTTCTTGCATTGCCCAGCAATCAACAGCCCAAAACGCACATGGAAGCATAGATTTGCAACAAATATGATAAAAGAGATTAACATTTATAGGAAAATTATCATGATATGGTAGCTATATGTTTTAGCGTTGCCTTTATCTCAACGGCCTATCGTAATATCAACTCAATAACATTTTTACACAAATCGCCACTAAATTACTGGCAAAAACGCTGCGATGACTACCCTCTTGGTATCGCAGAACATACATGTATCAAACGTTGCCATTTCATATGGAAGTAAATCATTCTTCTTGTGGCATAAGCTTCATTTTCGAGAATGTATTTCCTAAATGCCGACACAAGCTTTTATATATTGGACCACTGTTCAAGCGGAGACACGTTACCCTTGCTGTATCCGTGTGCATTCAGATAACTTCGACAGTGTTGAATGTCTGACTGCTTTAGGTGATTCAGTTTGCTATGTATCTACGCTGCTAATGAACTTAACTATGTGACATATTGTCGCGTCAGATGACCATTCGAATGTAAAGGGCGCATTTGCATTCAAAAACACTCCTTGCCTGAGGCGATGTGATATGCTATTTCAATTGGTTTGCTCGCTCTCCAATATGTCAGCCAATATCTACAATGAATTAACTGTCCTGTTTATTTGGTCAAATACTTCGTTGGTATTCAGTGAGTAACATGTTCGAGAATAATCAAAATTTCGATTGAAGCATTTCCATGCTGGCGACACCAGATGCACACTTTATTTCAATATTCGGACTAGTGGGATAAACGTTCATTATTCTAGCTACTCGTAAGATTATTGGTTCGTAAAGCGCGTTGCGATCGGAAAACGATATTGCATGGCATAAGTGGACGCTGGTAACGCTCATTATTAATATGACTTTCATGCGATATTAAAAACAACCAAGTTGATTGGTAGTAATGGGTCATACTCAACAACATAAGAATTGTTTCATTCCTTGCTGCAATATTAATTTTACAACGGATGTTTGATGTTAAATATCTTGATAAAACTGCATATAGATACAAAGACGTTTCTTATATTTATATATTATACTAAACAGAAAAGCAAATAAGACTACATGACAAGCGTAAGTCGCATTGAACAGAGACTGTGATGTTCATACACAAGCTAAACAAGGATCGTGGATTGTGGCCTTTTCGATTAGGTTACAAGTGTATACATCTTAATAGATAGTCACACTAATTGAGCAGTCAGCAGAGCAAAATTTGATATCAAAATGCCGTCTAAAAGTCAAACAAAAGGGAAAACACCTATCGAATTGGCTTAACCACATATAATTTATGAAATGCCTTGAAAAGTGTGAAGGTCGTATTCAAAGCTACATCGGGTTTATCCGCCAACATTTTCAATACACCATGGACAGAGCCTTGTCTGATAACGCAGCATTACACACCAGTGCACCGAAGCACCCGAAATGATCAGTCATGATTCAATTGAAATATAACAATTATGCATATGTACTAGCAGTCAATATTCAGATCTTAATAATAACAGAAGTGTATGTGTCATGCAATCTCAACCTTTACTCAATTCTTCACATGTGTGCAGTATTCGAGCATTTCAACTCGTTTTCTGAATCCAAATTTGTGGATCAGTTTGGTCTTTAGGTAAATATTTCCTTGTGCTTCGACTTTCATCATGGAATACTTTTATGGTCCATTCAGTTTTTCGTTGTGGGTGCAAAATGTACACGAATAATCCGTGCGTTGACAGGTATTTGAGAACAATACGACCGTCAATGTCTTCATGCTGTCAGTCATACAGTTCAGTTAAAACATTGCTTAAAGCCTTCTTCCTCAATGAAGAATACAGCACATTTAGCTAGCCAGCTGCTTCAAAGCACCAGCAAATTATTGCACCACTATAACCTTTATTCCAATCGTCTTTATAAACGTAATACCCAAAGTACACCCACACACTAGCATACCTATTCATTCGCATCCAGCCTATTTCAAACAAACAGAGCCAGCCAGAGCCAGTTAATTCGTCCAAGGGATGATAAAATATTGCATTCTTCACACTGAAAATTTAACGATGGCTTTGTCTCCCCCTTTGCCCATGCTGCTTGCCGGTTTACCGATATGTCCGCAATTTATTTGAACAAGATATTGGGGTTTGCGTTCATCGTGAATTAGTTGATTAGATTTGTTGGACGTTCAAATGACCTTTGAGACGAAAGTATATTTTTCCAAAACTTGACATGGAATTTCAATGAATATATATATATAGATATATATATATATATATATATATATATATATATATATATATATAAGATAGATATATATATATATATATATATATATATATATATATATATATATATATATATATATATCTATATATATATATATATATATATATATATATCTATATATATATGTATATATATATATATGCATATATATGAACATGCATATATATATATAGAGAGAGAGATATATGTAAATATATATATATGTATGTCTATATATATATATATGTTTATATAAATATATTTATATATATATATATGTATATTTATATGTAAATATATGAACATGCATATATATAGAGATATCTATAGATCTTTATATATATATCTCTATCTTTATATCTATAAAAGAGGATATATCTATATTTGTACATCTAGATCTCCTCTCTCTCTCTCTCTATCTCTCTCTCTATATATCTCTCTATATATATAGATATCTCCTCTCTCTATCTCTCTATCTATATCTCTATATATATATATATATATATCTCTATATATATATATATATATGTATATATATATATATCATATGCATGCGAATTGGCCTGCCATAATCAAATGCTTTATCATTGAAGCTGCAATTCACTGAATTTATATCTGCTCTTTCTGCATGCAGGCACAATATTATATCAGAATTAGTACAGATATTTATTTTACACCAATGCACTAATGCTGTCTGTTTTACTAATAGCTGCATATAAAAAGACCCCTTGATATATGAGTTGCTGCGTATCATTTATTGTTTTACGGTTGTTTTGACCTATTTATACAATGAAAGGTATGTATTACTTGGATAAGTTTAGTAGTTGTTCACTTGTGGTTGCTGTTTGCATAACTGATTTATTCGTCGTTGGAATCAGATATAATGAGAGTTCTTGTTGAACCGCAAATGGCTTATACAATGAAATGATAGGGACTCAGGCGTGGTAACTAACCGAGACGCGTAATACTGAACAACGGGAACCTAGAAGACGGGAGAAAGCGGCGCCCTCCCCCCCCCCCCCCCTTAACGTCCCTATAAGTACAATACATTCTATAGGGTGTAAGAGCTTAGAAAAACGCCATATTGTACTAACCGTTAGTCAATACTATTGCCGTCGGTTCGGCAGGTTTGAATGAACGCAAGCAAAGGTTCACGTAGGTTATGTGCGGAATATGCATAGGAGGCAGCTTAGTATAAGTCACATTCTATGCTGCATTCCATATGCATGTACCAAATATATGCGTCATAAAGCATCAACACGATGATATCATAGGAACCATAATTAAAACCTATGCGTAACCGAGACGCATAACACGGAAGATCAGGAACGTTCAATATGGGCGAATGCGCCCCCCGCTCCCATAATTGCAATACAAGCAATGTGGTGTACAAGCGTCGAAAAATGCCATATTGTACTACACGATAGTCAATACTATTGCAGTCGGATCGGCAAGTGTAGAAGAGGATAAAAAGAATATATCATATAATATCTGTGAGGCAGCTAATACATTTATTCGCTTTTATCCTGTACAGATGCCAGGGCTTGAATGCATGAGGCATAGTCTTTTTGGACCAGAGCTCATGTAAACGCAAACGTGCATTGCGAGATGATGCAATTGTGTTATTTCCCGGCGTAAATCAACGCCATCAACATTTAAATGGAGCCTCTATGTGCTTTCATATCAATGATGAATTGTGCCCAAAAGGCACGTTTTGAACATCAGTATTAGGCAAACTTCATATAAATGCAGCCAAGAGTGAACAGTCGCTTATTGCTATCAGCAATTCAATCGTCTAATATTGGCTAAGTGAACTACAACATATTGATGAAGGCACCACGGTCTATTTCAGTACCTAATGTTACACAATACTAATGGCGGAGGCCATAGAAATTTGTGTATGCTCTCTTCCCCCTTGTTAGGCAGCAACTATCTGCAAAATCACAATTAATCGTCTCATACAAAATAGTCAATGTCTTAGAAAAGCAAACCAACCAGCGAACATCACGCATAAGTTCGTCTAAGTTGAAGAAAAATCATTTGTTTGGAACGACGATTCATGTGTAGTATGTTTCCGCTTAAGTTACCATTATACTTGGTTCATAATCAAATACGGTTATCGCATTATGATCATATAACTATATTTCGTTCTCCCCCCATTCGTTGTGTGGATATGAACCTCATATGGATAAACGCGTTCAACACCCATCTATGATTTCATCGTTGTTACTTGTAAACGTAGTGTCACCCTTGCATTTGCTGCACGTAGCCCCCACATGCTGAGATAGTAGCAGCTTTTTGCCTATGACACACTCTCATTTATAAGTGATTCCGGCTGCTCCTAATTCTTACACTTGGCACCGTTTCTTACAATCTTTATTTACACTGTTAATTTGTGGCCAATATTCCCTCACCATTTTACATAAATCCCATGTCAACTTAAATATATACTCTCGTCTCAAAGATCTTATCAACTAATTCACAAAGGACCAAACGTTCCAATCTTATTCAAATAATTTGAGGACATCAGTTAGGGCAAATGCAAAGGCAAAGCAATCGTTAAAGTTTCAGTGTGAAGATGGCAATATATTTTCATTACTCGGACGAATTTATTGGCATCTCCATGCGCCGGCTGGCTCTGGTTGATTAAAGCTAGCTGGATGCGAATGAGAGATCATGCTGCTTGCAGGCGTACTTTCACGATAACCTTTATAACGTTGATTGAAATGACGGCTTTAATGGGGAAATGATTGTCTTGCGCAATAATTTATTGCCAAACCTGAGGCTTTGCGCTGTCAAGCGCATAAGGTTACGTAAATCAGCATCCGTTTTTATCGTCACAAGCGTCCGCAAGCCGAGAAAATGTAGTGTATGTAAGCCAAAACGATGGGATAGCTCAACTCAGCCTGGAACTAGTTGATCCGTGTTTTAATATAACCTGGTGATTTAGAACGAACAACCATATAGTGCAGGTGGGAAAAAAGCGTTGATTATTAAGAAAAAAAATCCTTTGAGAATTAGTTTTTCGCTGTGTGTGTGTATTTGATTATTTTGTAGAAATTCTTTCTGTTTAACTGTTCCGAGCTCCGACGCGTGATAATTCGTTCTAAATATCCTCTGAATCAAAAGTTTATGGCTCTAGTGTAGGCATATTCTAGTCATAATCCAAATTAGAAATATCGGCTTAATTTACCTATGCTATAAGACACGCACACCTTAGTAAGATGTCCGCCTAGGACAGCGACGGATCGAGAACATTGTACTTAATAAGCAATCTGACTTACCTCACTTAAAAGCCAAATTGAAGCGTGCTTTAAGAATGGAGAATGCCACATGTGGACCAAACCGTCTTTTTGTCTTATATACCCTTCACTACTTGGTTGTCAGCTTGTTCATCGTCCACATCCAACAAAAACTGAACAAAATATAACAGGATGCAATAGTAAAAATCGAATAGTATATCACACGAAAGGCCCAACTTGCCGACTGATGAACGTTTGGATTCAGAAAATAGGTTGAATTGTCCAATGACTGCCAATAGGGACACACAGAGTAGTCCAATAAAGGTAGACATAGGATTACATGGACGCTTCAGTTATTATTTAGATCAAATTATTGACTGCCAGTTCATTATGCATAAGTGTTATGTTTCGATTGGTTCATCCATGGTGCGTCAGCGCATTTTTGCTTAGATGTGCGTAAAAGTTAACTCATTGTGATATGTTCACATATTTTTGATTTTCGGGTATTTGTATGCAAACAAACCAATCGAAATCATCCTGCACTGCGATGGTTTGGTTATCCGTCGTCACGTACTACGTAATAGAACTTATATCATC
>CM067346.1:12633374-12728374 GCA_034190875.2 Urechis unicinctus
ATATATTATTATATATATTATATATATATATACGGTATAAGTAGAATATGAATTATACCATACTATCCACATTTCCATAATATGTTTATAACATATACTATGTATATATAGAGATACTATATTAATATAAAATATAAATATCTTATCTATATATATTATACAGATAGGTTCACATATATATATATATATATATCTTATATTTATATATATAGAATACTAGATATACATATGTATATTTATATTTTATTATAAATGCATATATACATAAATATACATTATAGATATCCATATAGACTATATACCTATACATATAAATATATCTCATATACATATACATGATATATATATAGATTAAATGTATATATATACATATATGTATCTATATGTATCTTTATATCTATCTAATTATATTATAAATAATAAATGTCAAGATATATATATTTTATTTATATATATTTATATATATATGTACATATATATTTGATATTGTATGCAGATATAAATATATGTTTGTATCGTACTATATACTTTATCATGCATATATCGCGTACATATATGTAAAATATATATCTTTTTTATATGCATCGGATTATAGATTATATATGTGTTTTTTTATATTATATGTATTGATACATATATGTATATATATATGTATCTATATATAAACATATATAAATACTAAATAGCTGTATAGTTAAATTTATATCATATTAAGTACTTATATGATATAGGCTATATTATCTTATATTTATATGTATATTACGTACTGTACGAACACGATATATATATATATATACGACATATATATATATAGTTACTATAATATCATATATGTCTCATATAACTATCCTATTTAATATATCTCTATATACTTGTTGGGCTGAATAATATCTTGCGTATCTCTATATATATATGTATTATATCTATAGATGTATATTTAGGCTTTATGCTCTATAAATATATATCGACGTCTAGGTATATAGAACATATATCGGCAATATATACGTATATACTACTACTATCTGTTTAATAATATATATATATTATATAATGTATGTCACATATTATATGATATTTAATTATTAATTAATAAAATTTACTAAGCTATATCATATTATTATTTATACTTACAAATAGTTAAATTAATTATATGTGTACATGGGCATATGATTTCTATATTATATAGCTATATACTATAATAAAGATATGGATGCATACAAAACTATTTTGCATAGTTTTAACACACACAGATATGTATATAGATATATAGATATATAGATGTATATTATAAATATACATATAGATATATGCAGATATAGGTATATATTATCCAAGCGTACGGTAGGATGATAGCGAGAACATGCCGTCGAGTTATTTCGCGGCTCAATGTACTATCTAGAAAATACATGCATTTGTTCAATAATTCAGGAAATAATACGTAAAAGACTTATTTTATAAGCACTGTTTTAGTTCATCATTACTAGTTACCTTTTCACGCGAAAATGTAGTAGCTTTAGCCAAATGCACTAACTGGCTTTGTGTGGCCATATATACTAAATGGCTTTAACGGTAAGCTAGGTAGGTGCAGTGTGCAGACAATCACAACACACTTTTCTTCAATTTTATTGGCACTGATGAAATATTTACCAGGGGCAATGTTCACATTTTAACCATGCGCCTAGTAAAAAAATTCATCGAAACAATACATGATATATATATGCGGTGCGCACCGAATAATAAAAGGAATAGGTACAATATTTGCATTCATACCATATGCACAGTAAGTACAAAATCATATGATTCAACGCAAAACCAATTAGAGGGCCCAAACATTCATCGGAACAATACCTGATACATATATGCGGTGCGCACCGAGTAATAAAAGAAATGGGGTACAATATTTGCATTCATACCATACGCACATAAGTACAAAATCATATCATTTAACGCAAAAAACCAATCAGAGGGCATTAACATTTTTGGTATCGCTGCGTTTTAAGCACGACATACTGCATTCTCTATACTATTGTGACACGTACCATACGCTAAAATATACACTTGGCAACATTTATAACTACTTCCTATACGCAGGTTATTCAAATTAGTCCAGATTGCAGCATTCACAAGCGGAGACGAAATGCGCCTGAAAGTAAACACGTGTCAGGTAACATAAGCAAAATTAGGCGCTAGAGGACGCGTGTGTAGGTGTATTAACGCAAATGGAGACCAATTAACCTGTCGGAAACCTTTTCTTGGTGACAGTGAATGCTTGGATATTTATTCCAAATGTGACACATGCGGCAGTTTATGGCAGACGGTTGCCGTATTCAGACAGAAACCCCGGGTGTCAAGCTTGGCATCTGGAGTCTGTGTTTTACCATGGACAATACACATATTATATTACATCATTAGGATTTGGAATGGTTGAACGTGACAACCAGGTCAGCATAAACCACTAAAAACGGATGATAACTTTATAAGTACAAGGTGCGTCGGCTAATCAGTGCAGATTAATATGTGGCTGTGTCCTATTGCAATTTTGATTAATAGATATCAAAATCATTACAAGCTATGGCTACCGATGCCTTCGGAGGATATTGGACTAGAATGAGGACTTAGAGATATATATATACATATATATTTATATATATATATATATATATATATATTATATATATATATATATATATATATAGATATATATATATACATACATACATATATATGTATATAAATGTATATAAAGATATATATTTATATATACATATTGATTTATAGATATATATACATATATATATATATATATTTACACATATATATATATAAATATTTAAATATACAGATATAGATATAAAGATATATATATATATATATTTATAAATGTCTATATGTATATATATATTTATGCTTATTTATATATGTACACATATATGTTTATAATTATTATATATATATCTATATATCTATATCATTATAAATATTATATCTACATAGGTATAGATATATATATATATATTTATATATATATATATGAATATATACATAAATAATTTGTTATATATATACATATATATATATAAATATACATATAAATATATATATATATATATACATGTATATATATATATGATTAAATATATTTATATATATATACATATATGTATATATATATATATATCTATATAATTATATTTGTAATTACATATATGTATAGATATATATATATATATATATATATATATATATATATATGTATATATATAAAATATATATTAAATATGTATACATTTATAATATAAATTGTTGTATTATGTATGTACTATATACTTATATGCATATACGTACATATATGTAAATATATTTTTTAAATGCATGTATATATATATTTATATATCTATATATATATTGATACATATATGTATATATATGTATCTATATTGAAATATATATGATATATATATAGCTATATTTAAATGTTTATAAATATAAATATATATATATATATATATAATATATAAATATATATATATATACATGTACACATATATATATATATATACATATATATATATATTTATAAACTATATATATATATATATATATATATTTGCATGAATATTTATCTTTGTTTATTATATATATATATATATATACATATATATATATTAATATATATATACATATATATATATATATATATATGAATAGAGAAATATATATATATATACATATATAAACATATATATATATTAATAAAATATGTATATATAAGATATATATATAATATGATCTATATATCTATAGAATATATATTATAAGATATAAGTATATTATACATATATGAGATATATAATATTTATATATAAATATAGATATAGATATAGATATATGATATATAGCATCTAGATATATATATACAGATATATAGATATATATATTACATATATATATGCCTATATACATATATAGTAAATATATGAGACATATATAGATATATATATGTAAATATAAGATATAATCTCTTTACCTAGACATGTATATATATATATGATTTAATGTATATATATACATATATGTATATATATATATCTATATAATTATGTATTAATATATAAATGTAAAATATATATATTATACTATATAGCTATATTTAAATATATAAATATATATAGATATGTATGCATATATAAATATATGTTTGTATGTACTATATACTTATAATTATATGTACAATATGTAAATATATATCTTTTTATATGCATGTATATATAGATTTATATGTTTATATATATATATTGATACATATATATATTTATATCTATATATAAACATATATAAATTATAAATAGCTATATTTAAATTTATAAATATATATACGTATATATATATGTATATATCTATAATTATAGGTATATATACATGTACAACACATATATATATATATATCGATATATATATATATAAAATATATATATATATATACCTATACCTATTTTTATATATATATATATACTTTTGCATGAATATATCTTGGTTTACAATATATATATATATATATATATATATATATATATTATATATACATATATATACGTATGGATATATTTGTATATACATATAGATATATCTATATATTATAGGTATATATATGTACATATATGTTCGCATATAAATATATGTATATATATATATAAATATATATATATATATACATATATATATATATATATATAAACTTAATGTCTTGAAATAACTATTGGCCAATAACTCGTAAAATAGTATGACTCAACCATGTAATTGCAATATACGATATACCAAAATCAGTTTGTAGTATCCAGTTTGAGAACGCAAGACAAATGCAGGAACGACACAATTTTACTGAATGAAATGGAATTCACTGTGATGAAGATCACGCGCTAAAAGGAATATTACTCAAATAGCTCTAAAAGCGATTATGTTCGATTAATTTTCGGAGATTCTGATTGCGATCCGATGACTTTATGCGCGGCTAGCATAGATGATTTTTACTGTTTTGTTTTAATTGCTAACATCATTTGTGTAAACGGCAAACTTTGAGTCGCGTAAATGAACCACAATAATTGATTTCGGTTCATTGACCACGGAATGACTTTTTTCACATAATTCGTGTGATTCCTAGAAAATGTATTATGCTCTCCTTGGTTCGATCCTTAACGATATCTAAAAGTGGCGAAGTGACATTGATGCATTCAGTGTTACAACATCGTGTGGGTTCAAAGATACATTTTTTATGTTAGTGTGGTATCACCTACATAGGGAAATGCTTAATTGGTGTAAGATTGCGTCACAATGCGGAATACATACAACAGTACTTTCTGAATCAGATTATTTGTTTGATACGTTCATCATCATTATTCCCATTGACGACCCGCTCAATTGCTTTACTGACCATTTGACCTTCATATTCTATGCACTTCAATAATGATTTATTATCGTCTGACCAAGCTGCTGGTCATAAAGGACATAGTTTCAATTATCCTTTGATATTAAATTCATCTCTTATGTGACGCTCGGACCAGGCGACCTATGTTCAATATCTAGCATAGGGAGCTATCTCACATCTGTTTGATTAGTTTTCAATAATGCCATTATTCTTCGCAATAACTAATAAGCAAAAGTTACGTGAATATACGGCCAAACCCTGCAACTCAAGTCCATTGGAAGCTATCTACATATGTCAGAACGTTCACACTATGCTGTGAGTAGACTTTCTTAGGGAGGTAAATAGTTGCAACACAACGACGCATATAGTGATTAAGAAGCCGTTAAGAGACCTGTCATTACAACAATGCTTTATTCACCAGGACAGGCCAGCATATTGTTGGGAAACATTATGTGCAATGATAACGATTTATTTCCTTGGATGACCTGGTACAAAGTATTGAATGAAGATTTTCTATTAATAATCAATGCACTTCTCTTGTCTTCACCCCGGATTTTTCTTTGGATGATGGACGAGCAAAATAGGACGGGGGTGGTTAACTGTGTTCGTTTCGCCTCCCTGTATACAACGATCGCTTTAATTCATATCTTAAATCAGTGAAGTGTTTTGCCGTCATTAAATGTAATCACCCGAGAATAACCTCTTGCTGCATTGCAGGCGAATCTTCGCTATTCCATCCCTTACGACCATAAGGTGGGTTTAATGTCGATGCAAAAATACATCTGATCGCGATGCCAAAGTCTTCGTGTTATAAAACCAGATAAGCTTTACCTTCGTTTTGGCACAGAGGGATATTTAATAACGAATGAACGTTTAATATGAACAGATTAGACATTGTGTTTCAGTCATTGATGCGGAAGCTCGAAATATATCCATCAAAACTTGCATTGAGATATAATTCGCTAGTTGTAGAAAGGGGCAGAGAGCAGTCGGTAATGTGCTAGAAAAATTGCTCATGAGTATCACCTAAGTAATAACTCTACGGACGCTTTTTTACGCCGCTCCCGCAAATCAACCCCGAAAAACGAGATTAGTGTATAACGGTCGTACATTTCTCTTCCTGTCCTGTCCTTAATCAGGTGATCACGTTTAATAGAATTGCCCTATAACAAAATATATTTCCAATATAAGCTTTTGGTAGCGTAACCACCCATCTGTATGCCAATACCTCGCCGTTATGTCATATAAATTTTCAAGTCGCTTTCGTCTCATGGTAACAGCTCTTTATGGCGCTTGTTAAACCTGCTTCTGTGGCATGTAAGGAAGGTATAGATAGTGCAGAAATGATGAGAAGTCCATGCCATATTAAACTTATGACATTTAGGCGCATTAAGTAACAAATATCATGCTATCATATAAGTATATTTAACACATGAGCTTTTTTAGAAAATCCATGCAAATATCTTCAAAATTTACATACGCTATTAGCTACATTTTATTTCAATATTTAGTCTAGTAATATGTGTGTAGAGGATTCAATCTGGTCGTTGACGATGGGTTACTCTATCGGGTGCCGTTTGTCCTTTTGATGTCTTGTGCACGCGAAAAGGGCAGAGCATGTAACGCAAATCCGATAGAAGAATGATCATGGTGGTAGTCAACGGATCAACAACTATATAAAGCAATGATTAACTGCATACGTTCGTTCAATTTGCTACCATGTTTTGCCCTAACTTTCCCACTATATATATACTTACATATATACATATTTATATGTATATTTATATATATATATATAGATATATATAGATATATATACATATATATATTTACAAATATATATATATATATATGAATATTTATATATATATATAAGTACATATATATAAATAAATACACATATATATGTATATATATATGTATATATATATATTTATATATATTTACAAATATATATTTATATTTATATATAAAGACTATATATATATATATGTATGTATGTAGATATATACATATATATATATATGTATCTCTATAGATATCTATCTAGGTATAGAGGTATATGTATCTCTATAGATATATATGAGAGATGAGAGATCTCTTACCCCCTATATATAGATCCCTCTATATGAATCTTTCTCTAGAGAGAAGTACCTATATAGATAAATAAAGAGATATATCTCTGGATCTCTAGATTTTATCTGTCCAGATAGAAGGATATAGATCTTATATATATGGACAGATCTATATCTATATAGAGATCTCTATATATATATATATCTCTGTCTGTATATCTATATACATACTCTATATATATATATATATATATATCTATCTATCTATCTCTATATATATATATATAATATATATCTATATATATCTCTATCTATATATATATATATATATATATATATATATATATATATATTGGATCAGGTTGAACGCCTCACACCAGCTGCCAGTCTTTAACAATAGGGCCAATCCGTCATGTCGCAGGCATTTACAGCTACGCAAGGCGCGCGAACGGCTCTTTTTTGGTCGATGGCGGTGATGATGGCTGTAAGCTATCAGTCACTGTCCAAGACATAACGGACGCGATAGTGAATGAGCTGCTATGCTTCGTCTGATATAAGATGTACTAAATGCCATTCGACATCCTGACGAAACTCTGCTGTGGGTTTTATGACGAGGATACAATAGAAATCGCGAAGGATATCCTCTTCTAAACAGCATATACCAACGAGTCGTCGAGTCACCAGAGACGACCTCGTAAAGTGAAGAGACGAGGATAGAAGAAGAAGCAGCATGACATGGAAGACATCATCAGCGCACTGTTAGAGATCCATCCTCCGTCATTACCATGTAATGTCGCCAAGGATCTGTCTCGCCTCCCGCCACTGAATAGCAACAATTTCGATCTGACAAGTCTTCTACGAGATTTTGTGACTATAAAAGAAGAAATGAAGATAGCGAAAGAAGCACTCGCACGAACAATGCAAGCAAGTGACGTCACCAAACATGTAATGAAAAAAACCGGCCTATCCGTCCGCTGTGACCTCCTACCGTCAAATTTTGACGCATATCGATCTTTTTGCATTCGTGTTGACCAAAAGCCTCTAAATACACTCCTTAGCGCTAATTTCGGATCATTTGCCAATTGCTGCTTCGTTTCGCTTTAATGTAAGTTCGCAAATAGCTGCTTGTAATGAACAACCCCTTGAGACCTCCAAGTGGGCTGGCTCCTCAACAGCAAATATTGCAGGTAATCAAAACCTATAGAAACATTATTTATCGGATGTGGCGCTTCTGGATGCAGTTACCTGTACCGATGCAAAATGTTCCTCTGCTGATCTTTAGGCGCAGATCGATTGTTTGTATTGCGAGATATCGAACACGGTACGCAAGGCCACTACTAAATGCATTTATATATGTAAAGTTAAGTCCTGTCGCGATTTTATTGTCACTGGCTTTAATGACTATGTTAAGAACCTGTATACGCAGGCGAGGCGGGCGTACATAAGTTTGCGCAATGAGGGCAAGCCACGCCATGGTCCTACATGTAAGCTGGTGAGGCTTACGCGTCGTAGCCTTAAATACTCTCTCCGTCAATGTATATACAGAAGATGTCTGCCCGTGCAGATGCCATGGCAAACTCATTGGACGAAGGTAATACTGCCTCGTCTTGGAAAGGAGTGAAATGCGCTCAAAACCGGTCGATACCACTGGCGTCAGCAGGTAACGGCTGTACCGGGGATGAAAAGATCGCCGACATATGGCATGACCAATATTCCGCACTCCTCAGCAGTGCGATCGAATGTCGGGAGAAGGTCGAGTTTACAGAAACGGTGAAATGTGAAGCTGACACCACTAGCAATGTAATATCTCCTGCTCACATTCGTCGAGCAATACGGACGCTGAAACGAGGAAAATCTTGCGGGGTACATTTTATTAATGCTGACGACAGCATATGTGTCTATGTTTCTCATGTTTTTTTAACGCATGGGTGTCTTCCAGTTTCTTTCATGAAGTCTGCTATTATACCAATAATCAAAAATAAGTATGGGGATACTAGCGATATAAATAACTACCGGCCCATTGCTCTCATCACAGCTTTTCGAATTAGTGCTACTCGATATCGCAGACGGGTATCTTACTACCTGCGACAATTAATTTGGCTTTAAGGCAGGTCACTAAACGGATTTATGTTTTTACTCCGCCAAGAGAATTGTACAATACTATAAAGATCTTGGAAGCCCTGTGTACACCTGTTATTTAGATCCGTCGAATGCCTTTGACAAGGTCAATCATTGGTTGCTGTTTAAAAGCCTCATCAACTGTGCCATGCCATTGGTTTTAGTCTGAATTTTAATGTTTTGGTATCAGAAACAGTTAATCTGTGTTAAGTGGGATGGTGTATCGTCTCGATATTTTACTGAATCTAATGGCGTTCGACAAGGTGGAATTTTGTCCCCTAAATTATCGAATGTGTATGTCGATAATCATTCAAGTCTGTTGTTATAATCATGTCCAGTGACTTCTTTTTCATGAATTCTGTATTGGAAATAAGAGGCAAATTAGTGCAAACAGTTTGACAAAATTCACTGGGGTGTACGCATTTAACTACGATTGGCCTAGCGAAAATAACCTCAATTCGCCAATCACATGTCATGAACATTCTCCGGCAGTGCAGCGCACGATTGTTGAGGAGTCCGACTAAAGCGATACACGCTGTCCACGCCCAATACACTATGACGGATTCACGTACAGCGTGAGCCAGGGTTGATTTGGTGCGGCTGACGTGCGTATGACATGATCACAATGATAGTACAGTAATCCTCCAAATCAATGATCTGAGTTGATGTTTTCCAAAAACTGAATAGAGCGACTGCAAAATATAATTACACATTGCCATCTTTGTTACTTTGCATTATGACAATATGGCTGCAAATTATTGTCTGAACATTGTCCAAGGTTGGAATGCCGTATGAAAGCGTTTTGTACAGTGATTTAGTTCTTGATACGTTATGTGTGACTTAATAAAGTGTAAGCAACTTAGCAGTGCTTGCTGAATTTGCGTAGTGGGGATTATTTCTAAATACATTTTTTTGCATTTATCTGGATTAATATAACAATCGCGTGTTCAATATTCGCCCAACATTCATCATCTTGTCATCGAAACCCACGCATGTCAACCACAGGCATGAACTAAAATGCTTTAACCTTTGTCTCGATTCCGCATTATATCTGTATTTATGAGACCCATCGACGAGATTCCAATCATTCAACACTGCCGAAGCATTTGATGAAACTAGTAATGTGACAATTATGACCAATGCATTGATAGATACGAATGATGGACTGTAGCATCATTATTCCAGCGGAATGTTCGTTTGGCACATAGAACAATTTGCTGCCGGTAGTCACTACACCCACTAATGCAATTGATCCGGTCGGAGGGGTGATCAACGGCTATGGTTCATGTAGCAGATGTGGGCGTGCAATGTGTGGCATATGCGAAAGAAGCAGCATATTATAAATCAGGTAATATGCAGCAAAGCAAATCCAAGCGATATACACATGTACACAACAATACGCAATGTGTACACATTCATAAAATCCACAGCTCATACTAGTTTATGTAATGGACAACGCGCGCATAATGACGCATGAACAAAACCATAGATATGCGATAAATTGCCTCCGGCAAGTTATATGATGCGCAGTATACACACAATCGTGCGATACAGAATCATACAGCTAGAATATCCAAGACCATAGAGCATATAAACAACTGTGCAGTATTCAGCATGTAAATAATCTTGCAATGCACAGAATAAAGATAACTCGTACAGTGAGGCATCAAATATCGATCAATGGGATATCCACAACGTGCGAAGTGCGTCAAAGAATCGCTACGTGAACACGCCCAACAGATTTCCCTTGTATACTCGTATACGGTCTCTTCCGAAATTAAAGCTCTTAGCAAATACTCTTGAGAGGTATGTTCAGTACTTATGAGGGTCGTGATAGCTCATTTACATTAGGGGTAGGGTAGTACTAATTCATTTGCCTCGAATCTAATGCACTGATATAATGATGTTAACGACACCCAACGGAAATTCAAGTAATGAAGTGCCGCTTCATACATATGCGATTTAATGGGCATTTTTAATGTTAATATGTTGATATGCCGTTACCTTTTTCGAAAACCCTCATTTCATGTTTCTCGTTGTTGACATTTCAATTTTATCACAAACTATCGTTTATTGTTTTCGACAATTGTTTACGACAATTGTAAACCTCGTTTACCATTGCGTGGGGTTTTGGGTACCAAGATATTGCGAGGAATCATGGGATCCCGTAAGACTGTTTCGCAGACAGTAGTATGCCGCATAAATAACACGTGTACACCAAATGCCAAATTCTGCATCAGAGACAAATCCTTAACCGACAGCCATGTTGTCAGGTCCTTTATTTGCTTGGATTGTTGGATAAATCGACCGACGTGAGATAGCTGCACACCGGCCTAGTTATCAATTGTCTTTGACTTTAAACTTTAGTAATGGGCGAAATGACACCCAGGCCCCCATTACAGGGGCCTCCATTTCTAATTGTGTAATCAAGAATGCATGCCCCCAACGGGCAATTGGTAGTCCCTGTCATAAATGCATATGTATTTAATACATATGATTAAGAAAACCTACAGGCGGCACTTGTTGTCAAAGCGAGTATAGTCCCTGATGTCTTAGGCACTTTAAATCGGCTGTGAAACAAGTCTTTAGAGAATCTTCCGCACATGACGTTGTTTGGTGTCTTACAAAACCAATAGCAGAGCAAGCGTTACCGACTACAAAGCGAGAATTGCATTAATATGATTTGTTGCATTGTTTGAGGATGCGGATGGCTTAGTATGATTTTTTTTTTGGGGGGGGGGTATAATTCAGTTCAGGAAGTATCGCGATTTATCACAATGCGTACCATCACTTTTCTAAACTAAATATCATCACTCTATTAAAAAGGTTTAGGTACACTTCGTAGGAACAATGTCCAATGTACATAAATACTACGAATTTGATACAGATTCATGGGTATACCGCTAAACCAAATACGAGGTCGCTGGTTATTCAAGGAGCAAGGTGATACATTATTCTGTATGGTGGCCGTCGAGAAATTCGGCTGCTCAGCTACTTGAGTGGCGTTTCAAACGCAAAACTATACCCATGAAGCTATTAATTTCGATCGATGAGGATATAAAACTCCATACTCTTTATTGTTCCTTCCATGGAGGATAGTCCAACATCCTTGATGAATATGCATGGGTGTGGTAATGGCGTCTTCTTACATGATGTTAATGAGCTGCGCCAAAATATGATCGTCTAATCGACCAACTAAATAATCCTGAAGGATTATTCAATATTTGCCCATATCACCGATGTCAGTTTGGATTCCGTCAGCTGAGCGTTATTTTACTGCTACCCCGCGTTATCAGAAAATCAATCATTCCGTCAATGTCTCATGATGTATTAGGCATAACATAAACAAGCTTTAATAGCCAACGGCATATTATTACCACTCAAATCACTGACCAAATTATGCATGCAAATCAGAAACCCACCATCTGTTTTCAATCACCTCATACAATAAAACAAGTTAAACACTTATCTATGACATCGTCTTTGTTATTTTACGACAATGATTTATGTAACCATATTGCCACCCTTGCATTGTCCCAACCGAGAATATCCGTCGGGTGCTTTTTGGCTATGACGCATTCTCTTTTATCAGCGATCGCGGTCGATCGCAGACGCGAATGCTCAAGCGGAATAGACCTGACAATCTCAATGTAACAGTTTCTGTGGGATGTCATTCATCACCAATTTACTGAATTTTAGTGATAAAGATCGCAGCGTAGTATAACCCGTAAAGCAGCCAGAATAAAGAGAGCAAGAGAGACAGAGGGAGAGGGAATGAGCTAAAGAGAGGAGGAGAGAGAGAGAGAGAGATTAGAGAGAACTAAAGCAGTACAGTGATGGCGCTACAAGTGTATAGATACACACATTAGTGCTCCTACTTCCCAGAAGAATATCTAGAGAACCGTAGGACAGACGGATAATATACTCTGATCCGTGCGATGCATACTAGATAATATAAAATAAATACATTTGATTCATCTCGCATGTGTACGATATGCACGAAGTATAAAAATAAACCGTGCTCTAAGAAAACAAAATCGAACAGCATAAACGATTTCCGCATCGCCGAATTTTAGGCACGGGAATCTGCAATGTCATTCCTTATTCTGCGCTGCAGACGATCCAGTATGCATACCAACAGACACAAACAAAACGACGCCGCATATAAAAAAGTCACACGATACACTTTAACCACAACATTATGCGATGCGCACGATATGGTATAGATTGAGACCCGCATCACCAACAATGATACCACATCTTGCGATTCGCAATATATATATAGATAGATCTGTATATAGAGAGAGAGAGAGAGAGAGAGAGAGAAGAGAGGGAGAGAGAGAGATAGAGAGAGAGATATAGAGAGAGAGAGAGGAGAGAGAGAGAGAGAGAGAGATATATCTCTAGAGAGAGAGAGAGAAGAGAGAGAGAGAGAGAGGAGAGAGGGAGGGAGAGGAGAGAGAGAGAGAGAGGAAGAGAGAGGAGAGAGATAGGCAGAGAGAGAGATAGAGAGAGAGAGAGAGAGAGGGAGGGAGAGAGAGGGACTACAGAGAGAAAGAGAGAGAAAAGAAGGGAGAGAGAGAGGGAGAGAGAGAGAGAGATAGAGAGAGAGAGAGACAGAGAGAGGGAGAGAGCGACAGGAAGAGAGAGAGGGGGAGAGATAGAGGTCCTATAATATATCTTTTTTCTCTCATATCCCTCTCTCTCTCCCTCTCTCTTTTCTCTCAGAGAGAGGGAGAGAGAGAGACAGAGAGATAGAGAGAGACAGAGAGAGAGAGATAGAGAGAGATCTCTCTAGAGAGATAAAGGGAGAGAGGAGTATAGAGAGAGATATATCTAGAGAGCTATATAGAATAGATATATATATATATCTATCTCTATATATATATATATCGTTGATAAGCGTTCAGAATTATTTCTAGCGCACTACCAATTGCTTTCTGCCCCTTGGTATCGCTCGAGGGTTGACAACATACATAAATATATATATATATAGAGAGATAGATATATAGATATAGATATATAGATCTATATAGGATAGAGAGACAAAGATATATAGATAGATATATATAGATATAAATAGAGGATATAGATCTATAGAAAGATATATATATATATGTAGCCCAATATATATATATATATATATAAAGATATATAGTAAATATATATATATATATTTATATATATAGTATATATATATATATATATATATAGGTAATATATATATATATATATATATATATATATGTATATATATATAATGTGATCGCGTATATATATCGAGATATATATAGACATATATCTAGTAAAGCAGCTGGTAATGTGTAGAAACCTCTTATAAATGTATTATGTATAATGTTGTAAAGCGTTTTCTGTGCCAAGGGGCAGAAAAGCAGCTGGTAATGTGCTAGAACCTTTATAACTATTTAATAACTTGTCGTGCGTTTTTCTGTGCACCTGTCACCAATCAACCAATCAATCATCGAGATTAGTATATAATCATAGTAATAATCAGGTGATGATCGCGTTTAATAGAATTGGCATATAGCAACATAAGATCTAAATAAAAGCTTTTTGTCGCGCAAAAAAACATCGACGTCCCAGTGACTCATTCTCTTGATAAATGCTTATCTACCCTTCCAATGTGACGCTAACACGGAGTCTTACCTTGAATATATGAATCAACTCAGTGCAACTTCTGAATCAGCCTAAACCAGCGAAGTAGCTGTAATTGTTGATTTTAACGCGAGTGTCAAGTTTGAGTCGGAACTGCGCGAAATATGTTCTCAGTCAAATCTTGTGATATCTGACGATGAATGTCCAGGTCGATAGTCTGGTACATGTACATATGTCAGTGATGCACACTCGTTGACGTCATGGCTGGATCACTTTATCTGTTGTCCTGACATGCATAACATTTTGCCAGATCTGTATATTGTAAACAAATTACCATGTTCGAAACATTTACCAATTGCTGCTTCGCTTTAATGTTTGCTCACAAATAGCTGCTGGTAATGAACAACTTAAAGAACCCCTTGAGACCTCCAAGTGGGCTGGCTCCTCAACAGCAAATATTGCAGGTAATCAAAAGCTGTAGAAACATTATTTATCGGATGTGGCGCTTCTGGATGCAGTTACCTGTACCGATGCAAAATGTTCCTCTGCTGATCATAATACGCAGATCGATTGTTTGTATTGCGAGATATCGAAAGCGGTACGCAAGGCCACTACTAAATGCATTTATATATGTAAAGTGAAGTCCTGTAGCGATTTTATTGTCACTGGCTTTAATGACTATGTTAAGGACCTGCATACGCAGGCGAGGTGGGCGTACATAAGTTTGCGCAATGAGGGCAAGCCACGCCATGGTCCTACATGTAAGCGGGTGAGGCTTACGCTTCGTAGGCTTAAATACTCTCTCCGTCCATGTATATACAGAAGATGTCAGTCTGTGCAGATGCCATGGCAAGCTCATTGGACGAAGGTAATACTGCCTCGTCTTGGAAAGGAGTGAAATGCGCTCAAAACCTGTCGATACCACTGGCGTCAGCAGTTAACGGCTGTACCGGGGATGAAAACATCGCCGACATATGGCATGACCAATATTCCGCACTCCTCAGCAGTGCGATCGAGTGTCGGGAGAAGGTCGAGGTTACAGAAACGGTGAAATGTGAAGCTGACACCACTAGCAATGTTATATCTCCTGCTCACATTCGTCGAGCAATACGGACGCTTAAGCGAGGAAAATCTTGCGGGGTACATTTTATTAATGCTGACGACAGCATATGTGTCTATGTTTCTCATGTTTTTTTACCGCATGGGTGTCTTCCAGTTTCTTTCATGAAGTCTGCTATTATACCAATAATCAAAAATAAGTATGGGGATACTAGCGATATAAATAACTACCGGCCCATTGCTCTCGTCACAGCTTTTCGAATTAGTGCTACTCGATATCGCAGACGGGTATCTTACTACCTGCGACAATTAATTTGGCTTTAAGGCAGGTCACTAAACGGATTTATGTATATACACCGCCAAGAGTATTATACAATACTATAAAGATCTTGGCAGACCTGTGTACACCTGTTATTTAGATCCGTCGAATGCCTTTGACAAGGTCAATCATTGGTTGCTGTTTAAAAGCCTCATCAACTGTGCCATGCCATTGGTTTTAGTCTGAATTTTAATGTTTTGGTATCAGAAACAGTTAATCTGTGTTAAGTGGGATGGTGTACCGTCTCGATATTTTACTGAATCTAATGGCGTTCGACAAGGTGGAATTTTGTCCCCTAAATTATCGAATGTGAATGTCAATAATCATTCAAGTCTGTTGTTAAAATCATGTCCAGTGACTTCTTTTTCATGAATTCGGTATTGGAAATAAGAGGCAAATTAGTGCAAACAGTTTGACAAAATTCACTGGGGTGTACGCATTTAACTACGGTTGGCCTAGCGAAAATAACCTCAATTCGCCAATCACATGTCATGAACATTCTCCGGTAGTGCAGCGCTCGATTGTTGAGGAGTCCGACTAAAGCGATACAAGCTGTCCACGCCCAATACACTATGACGGATTCACGTACAGCGTGAGCCAGGGTTGATTTGGTGCGGCTGACGTGTGCATGACATGATCACAATGATAGTACAGTAATCCTCCAAATCAATGATCTGAGTTGATGTTTTCCAAAAATGAATAGAGCGACTGCAAAATATAATTACACATTGCCATCTTTGTTACTTTGCATTATGACAATATGGCTGCAAATTATTGTCTGAAAATTGTCCATTGTTGGAATGCCGTGTGAAAGCGTTTTGTACAGTGATTTAGTTCTTGATACTTTATGTGCGACTTAATAAAGTGTAAGCAACTTACCAGTGCTTGCTGAATTTGCGTAGTGGGGATTATTTCTAATTACATTTTTTTGCATTTATCTGGATTAATATAACAATCGCGTGTTCAATATTCCCCAAACATTCATTATCTTGTCATTGCAACTCACGCATGTCAACCACAGGCATGAACTAAAATGCTTTAACCTTTGTCTCGATTCCGCATTATATCTGTATTTATGAGACCCATCGACGAGATTCCAATCATTCAACACTGCCGAAGCATTTGATGAAACTAGTAATGTGACAATTATGACCAATACATTGATCGATACGAATGACGGACTGTAGCATCATTATTCCAGCGGAATGTTCGTTTGGCACATAGAACAATTTTCTGCTGGTAGTCACTACACCCACTAATGCAAATGATCCGGAGGGGTGATCAACGGCTATGGTTAATGTAGCTTAAGTGGGCGTGCAATGTGTGGTATATGCGAAAGAGGCAACATATTATAAATCAGGTAATATGCAGCAAAGCAAATCCAAGCGATTTACACATGTATACAACAATACGCAATGTGTACACATTCATAAAATCCAGAGCTTATACTAGTTTATGTAATGGACAACGCGCGCATAATGACGCATGAACAAAACCATATGCAAAATTATGCGATAGATTGCCTCCGGCAAGTTATATGATGCGCAGCATACACACAATCGTACAGTACAGAATCATGCAGCTAGAATATCCCAGACCATAGAGCATAAAAACAACTGAGCAGTATTCAGCATGTACAAAATCTCTTACAGTGAGGCATCAAATATCGAACAATGGGATATCCACAAAGTGCGAAGTGCGTCACAGAATCGGTACGTGAACACGCCCAACAGATTTCCATTGTATACTCGTATACGGTCTCCTCCGAAATTAAAGCTTTTAGAAAATGCTCCTGAGAGGCATGTTTAGTACTTATGAGGGTCGTGATAGCTCATTTACACAAGGGGTAGGGTAGAACTAATTCAATCTAATGCACTGCTATAATGATGTTAACGACACCCAACGGAAATTCAAGTAATAAAGTTCCGCTTCATATATATGCGATTTAATGGGCATTTTCAATGTTAATATGCTGATATGCCGTTACCTTTTTCGAAAACCCTCATTTCATGTTTCTCGTTGTTGACATTTCAATTGTATCACAAACTATCGTTTATTGTTAACGACAATTGTTTACGACAATTGTTTACGACAATGGTAAACCTGGTTTACCATTGCGTACCACAATATTGCGAGGAATTATGGGATCCCGTAAGACTGTTTCACTGACAGTAGTTTGCCGCATAAATAACACGTATACACCAAGCGCCAAATTCTGCATCAGAGACAAATCCTTGACCAACAGCAACGTTGTCAGATACTTTATTTGCTTGGATTGTTGGATAAATCGACCGACGTGAGATAGCTGCATACCGGCCTAGTTATCAATTGCCTTTGACTTTAAACTTCAGTAATGGGCGAAATGACACCCGGGCCCCCATTACAGGGGCCTCCATTTCTAATTGTGTAATCAAAAATGCATGCCCCCAACGGGCAATTGGTAGTCCACGTCATAAATGCATATGCATTTAATACATATGATTAAGAAAACCTACAGGCGGCACTTGTTGTCAAAGCGACTATAGTCCCTGACTGTCTAAGGCACTTTAAATCGGCTGTGAAACAAGTCTTTAGAGAATCTTCCGCGCATGACGTTGTTTGCTGCCTTACAAAACCAATAGCAGTGTAAGCGTTTCCGACTACAAATCAAGAATTGCATTAATATGATTTGTTGCATTGTTTGAGGACGCGGACGGCTTAGTATGTTTTTTTTGGGGGGGGGGGTATAATTCAGTTCAGGAAGTATCGCGATTTATCACAATGCGTACCATCACTTTTCTAAACTAAATATCATCACTCTATTAAAACGGTTTAGATACACTTCGTAGGATCAATGTCCAATGTACATAAATACTACGAATTTGATACAGATTCATGGGTATACCGCTAAACGAAATAGGAGGTCGCTAGTTATTCAAGGAGCTAGGTGATACATTATTCTGTATGGTGGCCGTCGAGAAATTCGGCTGCTCAGCTACTTGAGTCCGCGTTTCAAACGCAAAACTGTACCCATGAAGCTATTAAATTCGATCGATGAGCTCCATACTCTTTATTGTTCCTTCCATGGAGGATAGTCCAACATCCTTAATGAATATGCATGGGTGTGATAATGGCGTCTTCTTACATGATGTTAATGAGCTGCGCCAAAATATGATCGTCTAATCGACCAACTAAATAATCCTGAAGGATTATTCAATATTTGCCCATATTACCGATATCAGTTTGGATTCCGTCAGCTGAGCGTTATTTTACTGCTACCCCGCGTTATCAGAAAATCAATCATTCCTCCAATGCCGCATGATGTATCAGGCATAACATAAACAAGCTTTAATAGCCACCGGCATATTATTACCACTCAAACTAAAAACAGTGACCAAATTATGCATGCAAATCAGAAACCCACCATCTGTTGTCAATCATCCCATACGATAAAACAAGTTAAACACTTATCTATGACATCGTCTTGTTATTTTACGAGATTGATATATGTAACCGTAGTACAACCCTTCTATTGTCCCAACCGAGTGCATCCGTCGGATATTTTTTGGCAATGACGCGATCTCTTTTATCATGATCCCGGCCGCTCGCAGACGTGAACGCTCAAGCGGAATCGACAACACAATCTCAATGTAACATTATTTGTTGGATATCATTCATCACCAATTTACAAAATTTTAGTGACAAAGATCGCAGCGTAGTATGTCCTATAACTACAGATAGAGTGGATGAATTGCTGCAGAATGTACTATCTAGGATATGTATGTTTGATTAACATTGCTCACAATATCAGGCAATAGGCCCTCAATATATTGTATAAGCCCCTCGGTTAGTTTAACAGTATTGAGTCAACTTTTTCAGTGATCATACAATTAAGTGGCTATTTTAGGCCCAAAACCCTCCACGGCTTAGAGAGGAACCTGCATAATAACTTATCACCAAGTTTTCATATTTGCCAGGCCCAATATTTGTTGCTGACCGAGGAGCAAATTGAAAGCCCAGCACGTAAAGCAGCCAGGATAAAGGAAGCGAGAGAGAGATAGAAGGAGACGGTATGAGAGAGAAAGAGAGAAAGAGAGAGAGATTGGTGAAAACCATATCAGTACAATGTTGGGTATGTAATGTGTTGGCGCTGCATGTGTATAGATACACACATTAGTGCTCATACTACCCGGAAGTAAGATTGTGGTAAATAAGTTTCGAGAGAAGAGTAGGACAGACAAAAACTCCACTCTGATCCGTGCGATGCATTCTAGATAATATAAAACAAAGGGATTGGTTCCATTTCCGCAGGCATACGATATGCACGAAGCATAATAACAAAATCGAACAGCATAAACATTTTCCGCATCGCAGCATTTTCGGCAAGGGAAACTGCTATCTCATTCCTTATTCTGCGCTGCAGACGTTCAAGCGTGCACACCAACAGAGACACATAAAACGTCGCCGCACATGAAACAGTCATACGATATACTTCAACCAAAATATTATGCGATGCACACGAAATGGAACACATTGCGACCCGCACGAATGTGAATATATATATGTATAAATATATATATACATATATATATATATAAACATATATATATTTTTATATATATTCATAGTTATATAGGGATATATATATATATTCATGATGAATATACAGATATATATATATATATATATAAAGATAAATATATATATTTATATGTATATATGTATGCATTTATGTAAATATATATATGTATATATATAAATATATATATATATATTTTAATATATACATGTACCTTTATATATATACATATTTATATATATACATATATAAATATATATACTTATATTTATACAAATATATGTATATATACATATTTATATTGATATATATAGATATATATAAATATATATATACATGCATCATCTGCATATATATATATTCATATATATATAGACATAGATATAAATGGATGGTATGTATATATATATAGATACATATATGTTATATACATGTATAGTATAAACAGATTTATATATACACAAATATATATGTACATGAATATTGTATATTTATATATGCATACAAATATATATATATATAAAATATATGTACATAAGAATATATAAATATATAAACCAAGAAAAGGACAAGTATATACGTATAGATTTAAATATAAATAAATATAAATATATATATATATATATCAATATTAATAATATATATATATATATATATTTATGAATATATATATATACACCACAGACAATGATACAATTTCTTGCGTAACGCAGATAATTAATAAAAGCTCAGCATGCATCATTTGAAAGCCGATATATGTATCAATTTATATGTATATATATATATATATAGAGATATATGAATATATATATGTAGAAATATATAGATATATAAATATATATATATACATTTATATATATATATAACCATATATATATATTTTTATATATATTTATAGTTATATATTTATATATATATATTTATGAATATACATATATATATAAAGGTATATATATATTTATATGTATATATGTATGCATTTATGTAAATATATATATATGTATATATATATATATAAATATATATATATATTTACTTATATATACATGTACCTTTATATATATACATATATATATATTAATATATAAATATATATACTTATATATATACAAATATATATGTATATATACATATATATTGATATATATAGATATATATAAATACATATATACATACATCTGCATATATATATATTCATATATATATAGACATATATATAAGTGGATATATGTATATATATAGATACATATATGTTAAATACATGTATAGTATAAACAGATTTGTATATACACAAATATATATGTACATGAATATTGTATATATATATATGTGCATACAAATATATATATATAAAAATATATGTACATAAGAATATAAAAAAATATATAAACCAAGAAATGGACAAGTATATACGTATATATTTATATATAAATAAGTATATATATATATATATATATATATATATATATATATATATATATATATATATATATATATATATCAATATTAATATATATATGTATATATATATATATGTATGAATATTCATATATATATATTTCCATATATACATATATATATATGCGTATATGAATATATATATATATATATATATATATATCTATAATTATATGTATATATTTATAAACATAAAAATATATATATAGATATATATAAATATATTCATGTATATATACATATTATGCACCTATATACTATAAATAGATTTATATGTACGCAAATGTATATGTACATACATATCTGTGCGTTTATAGATAATGTATCGATGTATATACATATGCATACATATACATTATCAAAATACATATACATAAGAATATCATATTTGTATAGATACGAACAAATTGATAAGTAAATATTGTATAGATCGTTGTATATATATATATGTATATATCTATAAATATCAATATATATATTTGTATGTGTATATATATACACACACATATATATACACATATTTATATATAAATATAAATATATATAGATATATATATACATATATATATATTTATATATATATATGTACATATATATATATATATATATATATAAATATTTATATATATATATATATATATATATATATATATATGTTAGACACAGCTGCAGATTAGGCACAGCTGCAGATAAATGTAGGTTGTGACGGAGCACTTTTGTCAATGTCATGTGTAAATGTCATATGTAACTTATGAAGTTTGGTAATATTCAGTGATAAATATCATGTAATCAGTCTTCCAAGTATTTGTTAAAAAACATCTTATAAAAACATAAATTATTATCATCCATTAGCTTTTTGCGAAAATCCACACAAAAATCTCAGAAATGTACATGCGCTATTGGCTACAATTTACCTAAATAAAAAAAGAAATATTAAGTCTTGTTATCTGCATGCATATGTTCCAATCTGGTCGTTGACAATGGGTGACTATTTCAGACACCGTTTGTTCTTTTGATGTCTGTTTCACCACCCAAGTCGCGCATCAAAGGTTATTGCAGCCACGCTAGCTGTTTTATTGCACAATTAAAGGTCTCAAAATAGCTATTGGCCTTTAGATTGTGTGATTGTATGCTTAAACATTTCAAAAGCTATGTACCAATACTAGTTTTTTGTATAAACACCAAGTTATGTTGACATAAGTGTACGCGAGGGACGGGCAGCAACGACACAAATTTACGGAATGAAGTGGAAATAACCATGATGATGATCAAGCGCCATAGGACCGTGACTTTTAATGCAATCATTACCGATAATTGATTTGATTTGGTCAGCATAATATCATGTTTCTGTTTTACATCCATTCGCTCTGAGTGCGCATTCATTTGTGATGGTCTGTATGAAATTCTTATTGCATATCAAGGACTATATGCGGCAAGCATAGATGTAACTCTTTATATTTTATTTCTTACTTAATTTGTGAACATGGCAAACGTTCAATAAGTATATGAACAATCTACATCCATTTCTATAAAATGACCAGGCAATTAATGTTTTCAAGATTATTCGTCTAACATCATACAAATGTATCATAATTCACTGGAGCGGGATCCCTCGGGATGTTTCGAAGTAGCAAAGATGCATTCACTGTGTATATTGGTAAATCTGCACCCACTTATACCGATTAACCTCGTGTGAGATTTGAAATCTAATTAGGACTGAGCTATAACACAAAATAACTATGGTAGCGCTCTTTTATGATCCATAAATTTATTGATGGCCAGCATAATGATTGTTTATACTGCGAGTTCGAATGCAAATAAGTCACAAAGCCACATAAAGAGAGGAAACCTTCACTTATGTCCACGTTAATCATTGCTAAATATAGTTGTTGATCCGTTGACTATCACCATCATCATTCTATAGGATTTGCGTTTCATGCTCTGCCCATTTCGCGGGGAAAGACATCAAAGGGACAAGCGGCACCTGAAATAGTCATCAATCGTCAACGACCAGATTAAAACATTTTCACGCATATAATTAGATTTAATATTGACGTTAAATGTAGCCAATGGGGCATGTATGTTTTGAAGATTGTTCCCTTACATACCACAGAAGCATCTTGAACAAGCGCCAGAAAGAGCTGTTACCATGACAGGAAAGCGACTTAAAATTGCTACGACATTACGGCAAGGTGTTGGCATATAGATGGGTGGTAAAGCTACCAAAAGCTTATATTGGGAATATATTTTGTAATATGGCAATGCTATTAGACGTGATCACCTAATTAGGGACAGGACCGGAAAGGATCTGTACGATCGTTATCTACTAAGCTCGTTTTTCTGGGTTGATTTGCGAGAGCGGCGTAACAAAGCGTCCGTTGAGTTATTGCATAGCTGATAATCATCAGCCATTTCTCTAGCACATTACCGATTGCTTTCTGCCCCTTTCTACAGCTAGCGAATTGTATATCAATACAGGTTTGATGGATATATTTCCATCTTCCGCTTCATTGACTGAAACACAATGCCAAATCTGTTCACATTAAATGTTCATTCGTCATTAAATATCTCTGTGTAGAAAATCGAAGGTAAAGCATTTCAGGTTTCCAAACACGAAGGCTTTGGCTTCGTGATTAAATGTATTGCTGACTAATGTGAAACATTAACTGTTCGAAACGACACCGAATTAAACCCACATTATGCTCGTAAGGAATGGAATAGCAAAGAGTCACCTGAAATGCAAGAAGAGATTATTCACTGGTGAGACTTACTTTTAGTGACGGCAAAACAGTGCATTGATTTATGATATGCATTAGAGCGATCATTGTACACAGGGAGGCGAAATGACAACAGTTAACCAACCCCCTCCTAGGTGGCTCTTCTCCCTTCCTAAGAACAATCCGGGGTGGTGACAAGAGGAGTGCATTGATTATTCATAGACCATCTTCATTCAATACTTTGTAGCTGGTCATCTATGGAAATAAATCGTTATCACTTCACATCATTGTTCGTAACAATATGCTGGCCTGTCCTGATAAATAAAACATTGTTATAAACGACAGATCTCTTAACGACGTTGTGTTTGCAGCTATTTACCTCCCTGAGAAAGTCCTCTAACTGCAAAGTTTTTACGTTTTGACGTATGTAGACAGCTTTCAATAGACTTGAGTTGCAGGGTTGGCTATTTACGTTACTTATTATTATTATTACGTTCTTATTAGTTGTTGCGAAGAATAATTGCATTATTGAAAACTAGTCGGACAGATGTCAGATGTCTCATTGTGATAGATATTGCACACAGGTCGCCTGGTCCGAGAGTCACATAAGTGATGACTTTCAAAATAATATCAAAGGAAAATTGAGTCTATATCCTTTATGACAAGCAGCTTGTTCAGGCGATAATAAATCATTATTAATGTGCATAGAATATGAAGGTCAAATGGTCAGTAAAGCAATATGATTCAGAAAGAGCTGATGTATTTATTTCGCACTGTGACACAATCTTGCACCAATAAAGCATTTTCTTTTTAAGTGATACCACCCAAGCATAAATAATGTATCTTTGAACCCAGACGATGCATCATTGTTACCTCGCCTCTTTTAGATATCGTTAAGGATCGAACCAAGGAGAGCATAATACATTTTCAAGTGATCACAAGAGTTATTTGAAAACAGTCATTCCGTGGTCAGTAAAACCCGAAATCAATTGTTGTGGTTCATATACGCGACTCAAAGTTAGCCGTTTACACAAAGAAAGTATGCAATTAAAGCAAAAGCCGAAACAATAACCGCTAGCCGCGCATATAGTTATCGGTTCGCAATCAGAATTTCAGAAAATAAATCACAATTAGACGCGCATTTAGAGCAATAGTCTAATAGCGCGTGATCTTCATCATGGTGAATTCCACTCTATTCAGTCAAATTATTTCGTTCCTGCGTTCACCAAAGTTGATTCAACAAACTGATTTTGTTAAATCGTGTATTGCAATTTCATAGTTGAGGTATACTTTGTTACGAGTTATTGGCCAATAGATACTTCAAGACATCTAGTTTCGCAATAAAACAGCCTACATGGATGATCTGACTTTGATGAGCGAATTGAGCGGCGGTACATCCATTAAGCGCTCTTCCATACCATTTATTTAGACTTGTTGAAATGTTTCAGTACTGCGAATTATAAATATACATACATGTTTTCTTTAATGGTCGCTGTTGAAACAGAGACAATTTATCTTTGATTTGCTATATTCATGAACATTTATGAATTAATCGACAGTGTTGTATTTCTTTCAATATTGCCGAATCGGATTGCAGCATAGCTAATATACAGATGATAAGTCACTCAGCGTCAATATTTCCAGATATTGCGAAGGCTCTACTTGGAAGATCGAAAGATGTTATTTGCCCTTTAGGAACACACACAAATAAAGGCACAAAATGGTTACTAATAATCACGCATATTTATTGGTAGTTACAGAGGGTTGACCACCGATTCTGCGGATTATATATGCTGCGGTGTCTTGCTGTGTTTATTCCTGAGTATGCAAGTGATATGTTCAAGGAATCGCCCTGTCGATATGGATTTATTCTGGTTATGCATGAAGATGAACATCCTGATCTAATCTGGCTGATTTCTGAGACTAATTTGCATGACAGTGATGAGCCGTGTTTATTTATCTCGCACGGCATTTAGGGAAATTCGGTATTTCCATTTTTAACGAACCTACACAGTAAATGATTTTTCACAACAGTTGTTGATCTGACGATAAGAAGCTACATTTTTTAAACAGACATATTAATGGTTAGAAGGTTTTTTTAAACTAGCTGATTGAAATGTGTTATGCCTTCACGCTGTTAGCGGACTAAATTACGAACCATGTCGGTGCATCAGATGACCATTAAAATGTAATGCGGTTATTGAGAAAAGCCACATTAGTATTCAAAGACACTTTTTGAGAGTTATAACATGGATCTGTCTAATGATAATATCAGAACTAGTTTGGTGAGGACGAATAATGCGACCATCGCAGTGAGGGATATATCTCCCAAGATAACATAAAATCCTGAAATATGTCAATCGATATTAAAATCACAATGAGTTAACTGTTTTGTTTGTTTGTTCTACATCATCATACAACGTCGATTGTATTCAGCCGGTAGCATGTTCAATGTTAATAATAGTTAGGATGGAAACATTTACACGTGGATATAAGTTATGATTTGTTCTCTTCATGTGGACTTGTGGCCGATTTTATTCAAACTCGTGCGATAAACTTTCATTATTCTAGCAATAAATTAATTTATGGATCATAAAAACGCGTTGCCATAGTTATTTCGGGTAACGTTAATAAATGGCATTAGTGGATGCTGATATAGCTCAGTACTAATCGGATTTCAAATCTCAAGCGAGATTGACAAAAGAGCGATTTGTTTGAGTGGGTGCAGATTTAGCAATATCCAAATAGGATTCTAAACCTCTGTCGACAGTATGTCGGTTCTTTCGCAGTCAAAAGTATCCGTCGAACTATCAATAGAGATAATTGAATATTCCGTGGTTGTATGCGGCCAAAGAATGCAAGCCTGAATATATAACTTAAACACCAAGACAAGCAACCACTACGCATTTATAGTCAAACGTTATTTTAAGTGATGGGTATTAAAGCGACACAGATATATTTACGGTTAATGAGACTTCAATCATACTCGATCGAATTTGCATTGGTGTTAGGATATTTAGGCATGGAAAAGTGGGGTTTGGTAAAATTACACAAAGAATTTCTACAATATAGCTGAACGCACACAGTAATCATTCAGCCTCCAGTATATGTTTATATGTTTTAAACCATCGGGTTATGTTGAAAAAGTGGTCCATAAGTTCAAAGCTTTGTCGATCCATCCCTGCGGACGGCCTTGTATACTTCGCATTTTACGGATGTGCCGAAGCTTGTGAAACTCAATCCTGATATTGATAGAAGCTACCGGGCACAACCGCACATGTAGCCCGCCAAGCCTCAGGTTGGACATTACATCAGTCAAACGTTATATATATATATATATAGATATATAGATATATAGAGAGAGAGAGAGAGAGAGAGAGATAGAGAGAGAGAGAGAGAGAGAGAGATAGAGAGAGAGAGAGAGAGATAGAGAGATAGATATATAGATATCTATATATATCTATCTAGATCTCTCTAGAGAGATCTCTCTCTCTCTCTCTATCTCTATAGAGAGAGAGATATCTCTCTATAGATCTTCTCTCTAGAGAGATCTCTATATCTCTCTAGAGATAGATCTCTCTAGAGATCTAGATAGATATCTCTATCTCTCTCTATATCTATATCTCTATATATCTATCTATATATATCTACATGCTCTACACTCTCATATTATGTATATCTACCTCTATATCTCTCTAAACAGCCTCTCTCCCCCTAATATCGATCTCTATATATATCTCTTCCTCTCTCTCTCTCCTCTCCTATAGAAATCTAGATATCTCTAGAGATCTATATCCCTGATATATTATATCTCTATATCTCTAGAGGGAGTATATATATCTATCTAGGGATCTATATATCAATACTCTAGGGATCTATATTGATATATCTCCTGACATATATCTAATACATACATCTATAGCGGAATATATATCTTAATGTATATAATAAATATAGGTATATATATATAAAAATATATATATATATATATAATATATATATATATATATACATATATGTACATATATATATGTATATATATATATATATGATATTTTTTTAATGAATTGCAATAGGACATGGCCTCATATCATTCTGCACGTCTAAGCCATTGCTCCTGAGACTCTGGCCCTATAAAGCTATCCTCCGTTTTGACTGCATTAAGCTGTCACGGATGTCACTTTTAACCAACCAGCTCCAAATGATGTTATAAAATATGTGTATTGTCCATATTAAAGCACATAATCCTGATGTCATGCTCATCAGCCGGTTGATTTTATCTGAATACGGCAGACCAACGACCGCAATATACTGCCATATGGGTCCCATTTGGAATTAATATTTAAGCATGTCACCGAGAAAAGGTTCCTGGCTAGTTAATAGACCTAGGCACACGTCCTCCAGCCCCCAATTTTGTCTATGTTGCGTGACACGTGTTTACTTAATGGCGTATTTCGTCTACTCTTATCAAAGCGGCGCATTTAGACTAATTTGAATAACCTGCGTACAGCAAGTATGAATGCTGCCAAGTGTATATTTTAGCTTATGGTACCTGTCACAATAAGTGCTTTATTACAGTGTTTGTGTTTGACTTCCTCACCAGATGTTTGTATATATATATATATATATATATATATATATATATATATATATATATATATATATATATGTGTGTGTATATATTTATATACACTGACGATTACAGCCATTCGTAGACTCCAACCATTCGTAGACAAATTTTTATAGCACATTTTTACTATGATTAATTGTCACTTATTTGCTTGGCATATTTTAATTGATATAATGATAGTGTTAAATTGCAAATAAAAATCTTTAAATCACTTTTTATTCCTGGTATATACTTTTGGTCTTTTAAACGTCGTCCATGAAAGGTCAAGACAGGTATTCGAATCCATCCTTTCGTGCCCATGTATGTTTTTCTATATTTGCAAAACCGAAATTTTCAATTCATTTTCAGTAATTATTGATTTAAGATATGATATTTGTTTTAGATGTGATCATTATGAACCATTGGTAGCATTTCGCGATCTAATTCAATGTTGTAGATTAATGAATAAAGAGAAAGATATCGGAAATAAAATTCAAATAAATCAAATATTATAATTTTTTCAAATAAACTTACCTAACACACATGATTAAACATTATTTGGGCAATTTGGATCGGAGTACATATTGTTGTATGGAAGATATTGATGTTTGCGGGATATGTCAACGAATGGTCCGTTGTTAAAATTTTATTTCGCTATAATATTCAAAATCCAACGAAATCACTCGTGAAAGATTATCTTTGTACGTTAATAAGATTAGACTATCATATTCGAATGGTCAAACCAAAATATTTTCAATTATTTTGAAAGAAAAGGTGCATTCACTTTATGTGGTCATATCGGTATGTCCTTTCGTGGACCAAAGTGTACGAAGGGGGGCGGGTTTTTCCACTTAAGGCTGCGGTCGTGCTAATATATATATTTAGATATATAATATATATATAATATAAAATATGATATATATATATATATATAAATATATATATATATATTTATTTGCAAATATATATATACTCTATCATATATATATATATATATAAATATGATGTAAATATAGGAATAAAAAGTGACCAAAAGATTTTTATTTGCAAATAAACTCTATCATTATATCAATAAAAATATGCCAAGCAAATAATTGACAATTAATTATAACAGGTAAGTACAGGAGGGCTGACCACAACGTATGCAACCTAAAGCTGCGGTTGAATTCTAAGACAACAGCAATGCCTGTAATATTCCATAACCTATGGGGCTATGACTCCCACCTCTTGATGCATGCCGTAAGCAAGATGGAAGGGAAGATCAACTGTATCGCAAACAATATGGAGAAGTATATATCCTTATCGATCGGACTGTAGAGCTTATTGACTGTGCACAGTTGCTCCTGGCCTCGTTTGACAGGCTTGTGTCTGCAAATAAACCAGAGGAATTTACAGTGCGCAGGGGAGTGTATCCCTATTAGTGTATAGATGGCTGGCATAAGTTTGATGCCTTGCTCTCTCCAATCCAGTAGTTCTACAGCAAGCTCTCTGAGCAGGGTATATCTACTGCAAACTATGAACATGCACATAAGGTCTGGAACGTGTTCGGGCGTTAAAACATGGCCGCCCTGCATATGCACAATACCCACTTAGTGTTAAATCGTCCTGTGTATGTAGGCATATGCATGCTCGACCTCTCCAAGCACCTGATGTGCGACTTATATTATAACAAAATGAAGTCCAGATATGGTAGCGCCCTTGGCCTGCTATACACAGACACGGACTCGCTGCTTCTTGAGTTCTGACGTGTATGCAGATATGAAAGAAGATAGTGGCCTCTTTGATACCAGCAATTATGATCCTTTCCATCCCTTGTTCAGTAACGTAAACAAGAAGGTGCAAGGGAAGATGCAGGATGTGTGTGCTGGTGTGCCTATCAAGGAGTGTGTTGGTCTGCGCTCAAAGATGTACTCGATCCTGATGTCTGACAAGGGCTTGGTTAAAAGGGCTAAGGGGGTGAAGGATGTTGTGGTTAAGAAACACCTACGCCACGCACAGTACATGGAGTCTCTATTTACAAAGAAGCAGGTCCGGAATAATGATGCAACGCAGTAATGGTCATAAGTTATATGGGCTCCACGTCAATAAGGTGTCCCTCTCTCCCTTTGATCAAAGAGGTGGATAGCCGCAAATGGTGAGACACCTTGGCCTATGGGCACACTAGTTTACCTACAAAAGTAAGCAAAATTCTTGTATAAGGTGTCAAAGACGGATAGTTAAGATTAGGGGTGGTGCGTCAGTACCGTCACTCTCTATACTACTATATTCTAATATGCCGAATCGTTGGTAAAACCGCCCAAAGCACCAATCTGCGTACCTACTCTTGCCACTCCCTAGATGGACGGACACTGGTGACTTGGATGAATAGTTCAGAACGCGTTGTGGAGCTATACCTGCCAATTCAGTCGAACATACGACCCTATTGTTCAAATTTTATTAAAGGCAACTCACATGGTTTCCATATCGGGCCGCCCTCCAATGGCTTATACAAGCCTACTCCTGCATTGAAACGACTCGTTTGTGTAAATGGGGTCGCTGGACACCTTGAATACACGACACTCTACCAACTCTACTCTATGTGGCCTGTTGTGTAAAATTTAGTATGTTGTTGTGTGCTCTTGTAATCGCATAGTTTTGTTCCAAATTTTTCATGCGTTGCCTATTACATAAGCTAGAATAAGCTATGTATTGTATGGATGATTACATGTTGCGTATGATGTCGTATATGTATGTATCGCTGACATTGTGATATATTGGCAATTGTATGATTTGCAATACGCTGCTTCTTTTGTATATGCCGCACACCGCAGGCCCGCATAGGTTACGTCAACCTAAGCTATTTATCATCAACACCCCCCAACCGATTGCATTAGTGGGTGTAGAGGCTATGGCGTAGTACTAATACTAGGGCATTTCTCGATACACAGCTTATTTCGTGCTAATGGGGGGCGCTTTCTCACTTATGGGTTTCAATATTTTCGTGCTACGCATTCAGTTGCGTCTCGGCTATTATCATGCACGAATCTCCATTGTATTTTAGCATTACCAAGTAATTTGTGGCTCTAAAAGAAATCGCATGACATTGTCAACCAAATACAAATCAATAGGTCAGAACAGCAACCATAAGTGAACGATAACTGAAAATATCCAAGATTTGCACCCGTTTTAGTCAATAAATAGATAAAGTTAGATAAATAAGCCACAAAACATTAGATGCTATGCAGCAAATCACTTAACATCAGGTCTTTTTGTATGAAGCCATACAAATAGCAGACAACAAATTTGCGTAATAGTGATTCTGTTTATGTATTTGCGATATTATCTTGTTCTTACATGCCGAATAAGCATTACGCTTGGTCATACTTGTCGAATTTCCTTTTTCGTAAGTTAATCTGGCAATGTGTATTGGGCGGGCGCTGCTGGCGGTGATAACGTTAGTCCAATACGTCGGCCACTTCGACAATCTAGCGCTGTACAGCCGGAGAAAGTTCATATCATATAACTGGCGAATAGAGGTTATTTCCGCTAAAGCAGCACCAATCGCCCCCTTCTTCCCAATAACTGCAACCATGTTACAAAAGTCGCCGGACATGTAGGGAACATGGCAATTTTCAATGGAGCACAGGATAGCAAACCGACGCTTATAAAAGAACAACCTCCAAGGATTGGCATCGTCAAAATGAACAGGCACCGTGATTGTATATATATAAGGATTGGCATCGTCAACTAAAATATAACAGGCACCGTGATATATATATATATATATATATATATATATATATATATATATATATATATATATAGAGATATATATATATATATATATATATATATATATATATATATATATATATATATATATATATATATATATATATATATATATATATATATATATATATATATATATATATATCTATATATATATATATATATATATATGGTATATTATCTGTTAAATTTTCATCGGTCAAACCACAGCATATTATTGGAGGGTCTTATTACTACTCTGTGAGCCTTTTTTATGGGTCGGACATTGTTCCCACAAATGTTATTATTAACAAAGAGTCACGGGCTAAATAAAATGCCATATCCTAACCATTTAGTTCTAAAAGCGTGTTATGTCTAGATAAATTGAGACTTAATATTATGCAATAAATATCTTGAAGTATAGTAGTTGAGGGAGAGGATGTCTTTAGGCGACGCCTTCTCGAGAAACTCTGATGGTCGTCTTCCACGCATCCCGGCCCAGCATCAGCGTCCTAAGCTCAGATGTTTCCTGTTGTGTTGCGTCCAGCTGATCTACGAATGTTATTCTCCTCCTGCCCTTGCTCCTGATTCCGTCACTGGGCTCCCCGAGAACTAGTTCTGGGTGGCGGACACAGTGGCCAGCAAGCCTAATCCTTTGTTCCCTGATCTTAACAGTTACCCTTGGTAGGGCAGCGTAGAGCTGGGAGTTTGGCATATGGTCTTCCCAGTGCACATCAAGGGCCATCCGTAGCATTCCTGTATAGACGCCGTCTAGTGCTTTTTCTTGATTTGCAGTCAGAGTCCATGTCTCGGCTCCATACTGAAGTACGGACTCAACTGTAGCAACGAACAGACCTCTCTTGATGTCATCATTGAGACCCGCTCTCTACACTCGTTTCATGCCATGAAGGGCCTTCCATGCCAGGGCTCTCCTCACTCTTATTATATTCATTGAAGTATATAACAAGTGACCTTCATCAATATTTCCCTTTATATGTGTATCTTTCCAGTAAGTGTGTTTCTAAAGCTTTATATCCAAGCATTTCAATTTTAATGAAAAATTATTCCAAATTACAATGCTCTTAATTATTACGCAGGATATCTATTTATAACAAGTTAATTATTGAGCAGGAGACAAGGTGTCAATTATGCATCAGGCTTTAATAGTCATAAAACTCCTATTGCAATTGCGTACAAATCACATTGTACCAACAAAGTCAGCATTTCGTTATCCACACTTCCACTGTGCATCTAACATTCATAAAAGCTGCAATATTTGTGAATTGATGACATTGAACAGCCACGTTATTGCAGGTGCCATTTATCACTTTACCAGGTACCTCGTATTTCAACCACCAACCATATGAGAATTTTCATTACTGTATTTAATATCAAACCATCCACCACCACCTCCACCCCACAATACTTTATTTTATATCAATCCATCCATCCCCCCACCCCACCCCCATGGACCTAATAGGCAATGATTGTATGTTTATAGCTAATATATATGTCATGCAATAATGCAAATGGGACTGATGAACAAACGTCTCATTTAAGGTGGTGCTGTGTTCATCAAAGGTGAAGGGTTTCTGATAATAAGTATGTTGCATCCGGTACTTTACCCTTGTGTGTCCGTGGACTTGGCTATACATTTTATCAGCTGTCTTGAAGAGACAGTTCACCTCACATTTGTAACGAGGTTGCGTAGCTAGTTGCTTGGCAACAGCATCTTGGAAACCAAAAGTTTTTAGTTTTCAGACTTTCAGTCGCTACGCTGTGCCATTTATGTTGTTGGAAATTACCCTTCCTGCCTGTCGGTCTAATTTGACGCAATGATGCCCAAAATTTTGATGAAATATACATTTTGCAAACCAAAGCGAAAGTATACACATCGATAACGAGGTAGTTATAGAGCACGTAAAGATTTACAGCCTACATTCGTGTGGTTCATGGTTTTAGGCAAGCACCGTTTATGGAACAACATAACTAAATCAAATAGATTTGTACAATGCATCATGAATATTGCCAGTCAAATAAAAATCCTGAAGATTTATCAACATGATTTTCGATCAAGTAAATCTTGACACACAAATTAAAAGATAGCATTATTTATTTTGACAAAATGATCCCTGAGTGCCCGATATGTGGCTGAACCGACTCTTTAAATGGTGGCAGAGGGGTCCCTTAAGTTGCTCTCGGTCATCGTATTCATGTTATGGTCGTTTAAACACCATGACCCATAAACATCATGAAGTATGAACAACCATGCTCAAATAGTATTCATGCTACATCCTTTGCAATATAATCTGTAAATATGACAGTATTCAAGTAACGAATTCACAAAATAAACCAGAGCATTCAAGTTGCTATTCACAATATCAACACTTTTATTGTTCTTATTGGTCCTTCAGCGCCCACCCCATGGACGCTTTTGTATTCGTATCAATTAAGTATCAGCAGTTGCCTATTGTTACAAGCATGCAAACGCAGCATTATCGACAACAGCCAATCATTGGTATTACCCCGGTCGCTACCCACACATGCTAGACAATTATCTCGTCTCACGACATCATTCCATATTCATTTATTAGTATAGTAGGTACTCTAAATAGGAATAAAATACCATCAGAATACAAGAATAATGACGACACCATGCAATATTACGTTGTTTTCAATACGTATTATATTATAGTATTAGTAGCACATCAGAACACCACCGTCGTCTGTATATAGTGATTTATGGTCACTTTAGGACATAACACAAGGTGAATAGGATAGTATGTATCCTAGTAAATGTATGCTGCAATATGGAAAACTGCAAGATCTACAGTTCATAAAAGCAATAACAATATATAATTAGATTAAAAGGTTTTGAAACAGATTGGATTATTTGTATAGCCTTTGTATATAATTGTGTAACATATTGCTTCACAAAAAAATCAGGAGCATTACAACAAATTTAAATATTTACTTTATTGCCACCACATGTTCGTGAGGGTTTGAGCAGCGATGTGCGGTTCTAAATGCAAGATTAAATTTTACAAGGGTGAGACAAGCTCAAAGTTACAACAAAACAAGTTAAAAAGCCCTAACCTAGCTCGCTCCTCTATTTTATCAGGCAAAAGCCAGGTGGGGTTGAAGGAGGTGCATCAATTATTTCAATACTTCGTAGCACTTAAGCAATGGAAATAAATCGTTTTCATTGCCCAATACGCTGGCCTGCCATGGTGAATAAATGAGATGTTTCTTAACAGCAGGTTATACCCGTTAGGCTGATTCGCTGTATGCTCTTTGTCGCTCTGTTTGCTACTATTTACTATTTGATGTTAATAGACCCGCGTCGTAGCGTTAGCCGGCAATGAGCTAGTCCTAGCTAGATAATGCAACGAATATTGGCATTATTAAAACTGATCTGACCGATTTTTACCCTCTGTTAGATGTTGCATATAGGTAATCGGATAAGACCGTCATATAAGAAAAGAGCTTCGATTTGAATAACATACGAAAATTTATATTCTGCCCCTTACGACAAGAAGCTCATTCATAGTTGGTGTAGAATATGAAGGTCATAGAATGTGATGGTCATTTGGTCAGTTAAGCAATTGAATGGGTCATAACGGAGATCAACCTACTGGACGTATAGATCAAGCAATCTGATTCACAGGGCTGTTGTATTTATTCCGCACTGTAACACAATATTAAACCATTGCAGGCAATGTAGTCGATACATGATGTCTCTTTGAAACCAGACGACATTGTCAAAATGCATGAATCTTTGCTACTTCGCTTGAGAGATTTTGCTCCATGTAGCACGAATCATTTTCATGTAATCAGAGTCACCATTGTCTGGTTAATTAATCGAAGTCTATCAACGGGGCTCGTATACTTATTCAAATAAAGTCATGTGCACAAATTGAGTGCGACATAAAACTAAACCCAAAACAATTACATCTCTGCTGGCCGCACAGTGTCAATGGATTGCAATCAGAAATTCCTTAAAACCATCACAGATAAATGCGCATACAGAGTGAACCGAGATAGAGCAAAATCATAACATCATGCTGACCAAATCACATCTATTATCGGTAATCGTTGAATTAAGAATCACATTCCACTAGCGCGTGATTATCCTCATGGTGTACTCTATTTCGTAAAATAAGATTGGGTCATCGCAGCCCGTGCTTTGCTTATACCCATGGCAAAAAGACTTGGTGTTTATACAACAAGCTAGTATTGGTATAATGCGATTGAAAAATGAGATACACCATTACACAATGTATCGGCCACTAATTATTTTAAGCCATTGTGTTTCGCTAAACAATTTCATGCTCGACTTAGGCGGCGATACATCGATTAGATGTAAGGTGCATAAATCCCAACGACCACACCGGAATACAGAAGTATCAACATACATTGAAAGGTCTTCCATGGGTTGTTCAGTCATCTTGTTTGGCAGTCAGATCAAGGCCAGCATTTCCCCAGAAAAGTATAATTGGCTATGCGGGGACTACTAACACAATATGTTCCTAACATATTATGTTTTGCTAAAAAAATAATGTGTATGGTGGTACCAAAGTCATTCAACCAACAATACAGTAATGATTCACTATTGATGTACTGTGTGAGGTGGCAACAAAAGACGATCTGTCAACTAGGCAGTAATGACCAGCTACTAATATATTGTGTGTGGTTAACTATAGCGTACAGCAAACTTACACGATATTTTAGCTTTTATTTTACATGGCCAACAGTACATACGCCCATCTCAAATTGAAACCGCAAATTTTAACTACTCATCTTTAACGAGTGGTATGCTTGCTATAGCAGGATATGGTCATTCTGTTTGCGCACACTGTTCAAAGAAATAATACGAATTCTTGTAGATGGCGATTCTCAAAGCAATGCAGGACTAACTTTTAAACATTGGCTGATTGAAATATCTATTAGGTATCCATACTGCTAACGAACTTAATTATATTCCATATCGTTTATGACTAACACGAGTTCTGTTATTGAAAAAGGCACATTGGTATTCCTAAATACTTCTTGTTTGAAGCGTTGCTTAAGTGTATACCGGGGACCTAACATACGATGATATTAGTTCTATTACGTAGTATGGTGACGACGTATAACCAAACCATCGCGGTGCAGGATGATTTTGATTGGTTTGTTTGCACACAAACACCCAAAAATCTCAAATATGTCAACCAATGTAAAAATCACAATGGGTTAACTGTCTGGTTTAACGCACACCTAAGCTAAAATGCGCTGGCGCACCCTGGATGAACCAGTTAAAACATAACAATTATGCATAATGTACTGGCAGTCAATAATAAGATCTAAATAACAACTGAAGCGTCCGTGTAATTCAATCTCCACCTTTATAGGACTCCTCGGTGTGTCCATATTGGCAGTCATTGAGGAATTCAACTTGGTTTCTGAATCCAAACGTTCATCAGTCGGCAAGTTAGGCCTTGCGGTGGTATTTCCTTCGAGTTCCACTATTGAATCCATTTATGTTCAGTTAAGTTTTTGTTGGCGGTGCACCATTTACAGCGATTTACAAAGCTGGCAACCATGTGGTGAAGGGTATCTAAGGCAAAAACACGGTTGATCCATATGTGGCATGCTCCATTTATAAAGCAAACTTTAAGTTGGCTTTTGCAAGAGGTCAGTCAGTTTGCTTATTTAGTACAATGTTCTCAATCCGTCTCTGTCCTAAGCGGACGTCTTGCTAAGGTGTGCGTGTCTTATAGCATAGAGAAATTAAGCCGATATTTCTAATTTGGATTATGACTACAGTATACCTACACCAGAACCACAAACTATTGATTCCGATGATATTTAGAACGTATCATGACGCGTCGGGGCTCGAAAAGGTTAAACAGAAGGAATTTCTACAAAATAATAAATGCACACACTGCGATAAAATAATTCTAAAATAATAATACAACGTTTTGTCACCTCCAGTATATGTTTGTACGTTCTATATCACCGAGTTATATTAAGACACTGATCAACTCAGTCCAAGCTTAGTTAAGCTATCCTAGCTTTTTGGCTTACTTACTCCACATTTTACAGGCTTGCGGACGCTTGTGACGATAAAACGGGTACTGATTTACGTAACCTACTGCGCCTGACAGCGCATTTGGCCCGCGAAGCCTCATGTTTGGCATTAAATCATTGCGCAAAAAAATAATTTCACCACTAAAACCGTCATTCCATTCAACACTGTAAATGTTATCGTAATAGTACGCCCGCAGACCAGCATGATCACTCATTCGCTTCCAGCTGTTTTTAACGTGATGAAAATATATTGCTTTCTTCACACAGACAATTTAACGATTGCTTTACCTACGCCTTTGCCCTGACTGCTGGCCGGTTTATTAATATATCCGCAAATTATTTCAACAAGATATGGACGTTCGCGTTCTTCTTGAATTAGTTGATTAGATCTTTGAGACTAAAGTATATATTTAAGCAAGTTGACGTGGGATTTATATGAAATGGTGAGGGAATATTTGTCACGAATTAACGGTGTAAATAATGAATCTAGATTGCAAGATACGGCTCCAAGTCAAGGAATTAGGAACAGCCAGAATTGCTTATACATGAGAGTGTGTCATCGCAGCATGTGGAGGCTACGAGTGGGAAATGCAAAGGTGACACTCCGTTTACATATAACAATGATAAAATCATACAGGGGTGTGTAACGCGTTTTATCCATATGAGGTTCATATCCACACAACGAATGGGGAAAAAACGAAACATAGTTATATGATCATAATGCGATAACCATATTTGGTTGTGAACCAAGTATTATGCTAACTTAAACAAAAAAATCATACAACAGATGAATCGTCGGTACAAACAAATGATTATTCTTTCACTTGGACGAACTTATGCGTAATGTTCGATGGTTGGTTTGTTTTTCTAAGACATTGACTATTTCTTATGAGACGATTATTTGTGATTTTGTAGATAGTGGCTGCCTAACAAGTGGGAAGAGAGCGTACACACCTTTCTAACGCATCAGCCGTTAGTATTGTGTAACATTAGGTACTGAAATAGACCGTGGTGCCTTCATCTATATGTTGTAGTTCACTTAGCCAATATTAGTCGATTGAAGTGCTGATAGCTATGAGCGACTGTTCACACGTGGCTGCATTTATTTAAAGTTAGCCGTACTCAAGCCTAATACCGATGTCATAACGTGCCTCTTGGGCCCAATTCATCATTGATATGAAAGCACATAAAGGCTCCATTTAAATGTTGATGATTTTGGGCCGGGAAATAACACAATTACATTATCTGACTATGCACGTTTGCGTTTATACCAGCTCTGGTCCAACAAGACTATGACTCATGCTTTCAAGCTATGACATCTGTAAAGGATAAAAGAAAATAAATGTATGAGCTGCCTCGCACACAATATATGATATCTTCTTTTTATCCTCTTCTACACTTGCCGAACCGACTGCAATAGTAATGACTGTCGGGTTGTACAATATTGCATTTGTCTATACATGTACATGACATATCTTGTATTCCACTAATGGGAGCGGGGGACGCTTTCTCCCATCTTCTAGGTTCCTTTTCTTTCGTGTTACGCGTCTCGGTTATGCATGGGTTATAAATATGGTGCCTATGGTATCATCGTGTTTATGCTTTATAGGGCATAGATTTGGTGCATTAATATGAACTGCTATGTATGCTCTGTTCCTATTGATTAAGCAGAAACTATCTGAAAAATCACAATTGATCGTGCCATACGAACAATGCGTACACGATGTGCAGACCAACCACCAAACGTGTAGCTTAACTAAGTCCCAGTTGACTATAACTTAGCTTATTTACTAATGAAAAAAACTTTGAAATTGCAGGTAAATCGCTTTTTGCTATTTCGTTTAAGGATTTAGAGAATATGTTCATCTATTTCCATTAGATTAATGCACCCGCATCGTGTACCGTAATTGCCACGACATCACGAAGACAGATAAATAATAAACAATAACTCAATACTCGTTAAGCCTTCAATTGCACTGCCAAACCGCAAATGAACCAGAGGAAATTCAGCGAATTTGATGTCGCCACTGACTGAAATTCTATCACTGCTGCAAATATTCATTGTTCTTATTCCTTGACATTTATTCGTTGCACTATATATTTGTGACCGATATTCTCTCGCTGTTTCATAGAAATAACATGTCAACTTTTTGGATATATACTCTCGTCTCAAAGGTCATTTAAACGACCAAAAAAACTAATCAACTAATTCACGAAGAACACGCACGCCCATATCTTGTTCAAATAAATTGCCGACATATCGATAAACCGACAAGCATTTGGGGCAGTGGCGGAGACAATGAAAAAGGTTCAATTTTCAGTGAGAAGAAGGCAATATGGTGTCATCACTCGGACGAATTAACTGGCATCTCCATGCGCTGATTGAAATAAGCGGATGCGTATAAGTATGTATGCTGGTGTATGGGCGTGCTTTGGGTATAACGTTTATAAAGTCGATTGGAATAAACGTTCTTGTGGTGCAATAATTTGCTGGCGCTATGATGTAATGACACACCTGGCAAGCTAAATGTGCTGTTTGGTGCAGCAGGTTGCGAACCGCTGTTATGTCACAAGTTTAAAAAGCCTGTAAAATGCTAATAATGTAATTATATGGTGGGTTAACAAAGCTTTGTACTGGTTGAACCCCTTTTTAACATAACTCAATAGTTTAAATGTATACACATAAGTTGGGCGTTGATAAAGCTCTGATTGGTGGGAATTGCTTTGCTTACAGTATATGCGATCAATTTAGTTTTCCAAACCAAGAAGCTTCATAACAAGATATAAATATCAACATGTTCTGAGTTTTCGTTATGTCTTATGATGTTTGAGACCCCGACTGTAAAATCATAATTAGAAATATTAGCTTAATATATCTATTCATTGCTTTAAAAAATCCGTACACCTTGGCAAAACACGAACATGGACATGATGAAATAGCTTTTCCTGTTAGGTCGAGAACATTATACTAAAAAAGCTCTATCCGTATGCTGTTAAATATGATCCTCTTTTTTCAATATCACGCGAAATCGTATCAAGACTGAGGATTATTAACGTCCACTTATGCCATGCAATATCGTAATCCATAATCCTCATTGCAAAGCACTTTTAGAATCCATAAAATTACGTGCAGCTAGAATAATGAATGTTTATCGCGCGAGTTCAAATACAAATTGGGTACAAGGCAATAAGAAGAGTAGAAATCCTGACTCATATAAAGTGTGCATCCTGTGTCGCCAGCATGTCAATGTTTCAATCGAAATTGTTATTATTCTTGAACATGTTGACCGCTGAATACCGCAAAAGTAGTGGACTATATACACAGGACAGTTAATTCATTGTCGGTATTGGTTGACTTGTCGGAGAATTTCCCGAGGCAATAGGATAACGTTGCGTAATATGGGGATGAGAAGGCAAACAAACTAATTGAATTGCATATTACGCTCAGGCACGGTGTCAGGCAAGGAATACAAATGTGCTCTTTTCATTGATCGCATTATATTAGAATGGTCATCTGACGCAACAATATTTGACAAAGTTAAGTTCATTAGCAGCGTAGATACATGGCAAATTGAATAAAGAATTGCAGCAAGACAGTCGACACTGTCGAAGTCATCTGAATGCATACGGATTTAGCAAGCCTAACGAGTCTACGTTTGAACAGTGGTCCAATTTGTAAAGGAGACAAGACAACAAACCTCGATCAATTATAAGCAGTAACGAAGGAAGTGAAGAATACGAAGCAAATAGTATGAGATACCTGTCTCGGTAATTCCAAACTACCTTATTCCGTGGATGGTAGAATTAATGCTTCACATTTCACATACATGCAAATGTTGAGGGTACATAAATATATGCATATATATATATATATATATATATATATATTATATATATATATATATATATATATATATATATATATATATATATATATATATATATATATATATATATGATACATATATGTATAAATATATATATCTATATCTATATATATATATATATATATACATATATATATATATATATTACATATATACATATATATATATATATATATATATATATATATATATATATATATTTATAAATATATTTATATATATATTTCTATCTTAATATATATGTTTGCACGCTTATATACATATAAATATACCTATATATGCAAATGTATTGATATATTAATATCAATACATACATATTTATATATAAATGTGTACCTACCAATATTGATACAGCAATAAGTAAATATAAACATATATATATATATATATATATATATATATATATATATATATATATATATATATATATATATATATATATATATATATATATATATATATATATATATATATATATAAATATATATATATATATATATATATATATATATATATATATATATATATAATCTTATATAAGACATTGTACACTTTGCTTATTGCGTCAAAAAGCTCTCAAATTATGTGTCTTGGTTTGAAGGTAGGGCGATCGTGTCGAATTCTGGTTGTAGAGACTTGGTTGGTTGCAATGTAGTCTTGTTTGGAGAAACAATCTTTCTCGTAGGTGTGTTTCACATGTTTGTGGCGAGATGACGACATAGCGGAGGGTGAACACAACAGTATATACAGCCTAGCTTTTCTAAAACAGTCTATTTTCATTAGTGTACGGAAGCTTCAGCAGCACCGATGCCTGAGTGATTCCCTGGCTCGACGTGATATAGTAGAATTATCATTGAATCTTCGTGTGTACCGTAACGAGCACAATGGGACGGTGTAATGACTGTTTTTGATGCAATGCCACGAAGCAAGTCGAGCTATAATGTAATTAGAATGTCATGCGTGGCTGTCAGATATGGCGTCCTTCAAATGCAAATATGTCAGAGCCCTTACCTTGCTCTTGACAATCTGGGGTTTCATTAGAAATAATAAATTTCGCAGGGAGTTTGACCAGGTACGAATGCAAAACTCGACAAGTGTCTACAGCTATTAATGTTTGCGGCACAGCATTTGACCTTCATCGATCACCGTAACGCTTAAGTGCAACTATCCAATGGCCCCTATCACTATCACGTCATGTGCAGTAAGTTCGTCTCTGTAGAGAAATTATTGCTTCACTTATGACGGCAGATAACCGTTTTGATCTGCCATTTCACGGGAATTATCTGCATGAGAAGTTGTATTTCCTCTTCAGTCTTTCTGGTTAAGCGGATTTCTTTCAGTACGTTCACAGAATTTGCAATATCTTGGTTGATCATGAGAAGAATTCGTTTTGTATCGCTGTGAGAACATTGAGGTTCAAGTAGGTCTGGTACGAGCTTAAATTTTGTTCACCGACTTGTCTCTCAATGTGTCCAATTGTTTTCGGATGTTCATCAAATACCAATGCTTGTATACAGTCTGATTTTACGCTCATCTCGGAGCGTTATTAGTGTATGTGAGTGAAAGATCGATAGTATTTAGCTGTTTGTGATTTGACTTCAACAATAATCATAATTTCCAATTAGCAGCCAATTTTGAACTTGCCTCTGGAATTTATAAAATACATCATCGAAATTGCAGCTAATGCCACAAGAAGAATGATTTATTTTCATATCAAATGGCAAAGCTTGGTACGTACAGTTACTGTGATGTCAAGAGGGTAGAAATCGCAGCGTTTTTGCCAATGTTTTTAAAACCGTAAATCACAATTGTTTAGTTACGATTTATGTAACATTTTCACTATGCTGACATTACGATAAGCCGTTGAGATAACGACAACACTAAAACATATATATGTTGCTTTATATGGCTGCAATTAATGATATGCTTTTTTCATATTTGTTGCAAAAATTTCCTACCATGTGCGTTTTGGGATGCTGATCGCTGGGTAATGCGAGACATTAAATGTGCCATTTTTAAGTACAATTGGCTTAAAGTATACACTTCATCAAAACGTGTCGGATCCAAACACTGAATATTCATTAGATGCAAATTTAAAAGAACATTAGGATGTTGAGTGAACATTAGGATGAACAAGTGATTAAATAACTCCCTGCGTATTATTTGTATAGCCATCGCATTATTTGTATTTTCGCCAATTGACGCATGTGGTAGTGATTATGTGAATGGATATGTAACGTCGTCCGCTTATAATGATAATCCATGCATACATATTGCCGGGTTGAGCCAGATATCACCGTGATGCTCTGTTTCAAAGGTTTGTGAACAAAAGGGGACTAGCTGCTTCTGAAATCTCGAATTACGCAATATTGTATTCAAAAATATGCATTGATACGCTTTAGAAAGGATAGCATCCTCAGTGTATAGTGAGTAGTTCAGCTACTTTTTAAACGCTCAAGTTACAGGCGATTTGGTAGCATTGAACCCCTTCTCCCTCTTACAAGCACGGCTGTTTTTACGGCCTCCTCTATATTTGGCCAAGGATAATGGTTTCATTAATTTTCAGGAAACTATCGTAATTAATAGCTATATTTAATGTGTGGAAAGGTTTTAAACAACAGACAAATTAAACTCGCCTTATGCGACTACCCGACATGGTAGCATTCATAAAGAGGCGATTATCTCACTGTCGTGTAAAATAAACAAGATACACTGACTGGTGTAATTCATGACAATAAATACTAAAATTAAAAGGATAATAAACATCTGTAAACACGCAAGCTGTGTCATGTGCATGCTATACTCACTTCATAGATTCAGACGCTCTCCCACTTATCCCATTAGACGATTGTAATAATGATTGCCAACCAGCAAAAGTGATTACTGAGGTGTTGAATAAATCGTAAACAAAAGTCTGTCGGGGATTTATGCTAGATAAGCCAATTTGTTCTATATTGCCTTTGCATCAGAACCTGTAGTAATGGAGAAATTACGCAATCTGTTGTATAGTCGCTAGAACAACTGATCGCTCAATCTGTAAATAATGGGTTGTCGGGTGATTAAAAACGATAAATGAGCAGCTGTTGGCAAAGTCAAGCAAGCTAGATTCCTGATGATTCCGATATTGCTAAACATTCCCGTTAGCCATAGAGCTGTTGTCATAGGAATGGGGATAGAGTGTTAGAAAGGTCACATAAAAGATTTATATATCATCGTCTATCTTCAGAGAATGACATTAGCGAATCGTAACTTAGGCTTGCTCGCTGTCTAAAACAGCTAACAGCAGAACCCATTTAATACTCTCCATGTCTTGATTGGTGCTGTAACAGGCATCCCCGGTATGTCAGAGCTAAATGTGATTGACAGGCTCGATTAAAGTAGAAGCACATGTGAAGAAATTAAGGAGCTGACTGACTGGTTATGTCAATGACAACGTCATAAGTTAACACTAAAAAACAAGTAGTTGTGTAAACATAATCCAGGCTTACAGATAAGTCACCTGTATTACGTAAATCCAGACAATATGATGCGGTGTTAAATACAATATCTTACTAAAATACATTCATGAACAACATGCAACCATTTTCGGATGCTGTGCTTGAATCTGTGTCCCATTGTGTCAAATTAAGGGAAAAATAAATGGGTGAACAAATAGAGGAGGATGGGAACAAAAATATGAGTTGAAAACCGAGAAGACGTTTTCGGCTGAGTCGAAACACTAGATGGCATTGAGAGCATGACTTTATTTCGCCTGAGCATGAGCGCAGTTGTTTAAATTCCCATATACAACAATCAATTATCAAGTTCAAATATCGGGAAAACTAGGTGATGCTGTGGAACATCCTATCAAGAAATAACGCGAACTCCTAATATTACGCATTAATTACCTTTGATCAGTCCCGACGATTGTATATTTTGGTACAAAATCGATTTATTCCACAATGAAGATTGATATTGATTGGACTGCGGTCCAAACCAAGCAGTTGAAAATTGATACGCAATAATAGCTCATTACTTCTTCTAGACAGGATATTACGTTGTACTTCAAATAAGACTTGAGATAATCTACACCCTAAGAGGTGCTTCTCGCGAGACAATCATGTCAATGCCGGAAGAATAATGTTATGTTGGCCATACTAATGACAAATCGTAAAAGTATCAATAAACCGATTATGATTATAAGCAGTTATCAGCAATGTGACTATGAACGTGTTAACAGTGTATCCAAGATACCACACCAATGTAACGTGAATTAATATATTGTAGATATTACAACGCAACAACGTAATTTAAACTTGATATCACTTCATTTATTGACATGGTACCAAATATCATGCTAGAGCATAATGATGCCAAAATACGTGCACATTATTGCATATATACGAGAGTTATTTATATATATATATATATATATATTATATATATAAGGTATATATGATAGACCGCTATGTGATGTGTGTGTGTGTGTTTTGTGTGTGTGTGTGTGTGTGTGTGTGTGTGTGTGTGTGTGTGTGTGTGTGTGTGTGTGTGTGTGTGTGTGTGTGTGTGTGTGTGTGTGCATGTGTGTGTGCAGCATCATATAAGGTAAGAAAATGCCGTACGGTTGAAGAGTGTGTCGAAGAGTATGAGCCCTCATATTCGCATTAACTTGCGTTACATCTTTTAATGCTATTTTTGTAAAGCATTATCAATTGAATCAATGTTGATTGTTTTATCATGACCTCGGGATTACACATAAGCGTTAAGAACTTGTAGGGCTGTTTGCGATGCAAGATGATGTGATATGTGAATGGTGGCATGTGTATGCTTTACATGAGTTATTCATTTGTCGTGTACCTAGCAATCCAATCTGACACATGGCTACCAGCATCTATAGTAGTCATTGCCCCCAATGACCCTGAATGTGATTAAATTACTTATATAGGATTAAGCTGTTATATTTGCAAGGTTAGCTTTCATCACAGTATTACGGATTTATTATATCTTGCCTTTCCCCCGTAAACCGCCCCACACATCGACAAAATGAATAAGACAAAGGCTACTGTGCAGCACAATGATATCTTCGAAAAAAGGCCCGACTGCGTTTGTCGGATATTGTGAAGTCTGAGATCCACCTCAAAGAAAATCGCCAACAATGATGTTAGTATATATATAGAGAATTTATGAATACATTGGACTCAAGTCACCTATGAATTACGCATTGCATTCCATCAAAGCTACTGAGAATATATGCAATAGATTTCTGTCATAACGCGATGTTAGCCAAAGCAAAGTCGCCCAGATTTAGGCAAGTGTGTTTTGCTAAGAATGATATCTTCGAAAAAACTTTCCGTAGCATGCGTTTGTCGGAAATTATGTATTTAATGTTTCTGCGGTCAAACAAGTCCACGATGAGAGGTTGTTTGCTATATTAGAATTTATCTAAGTCGTTGATAAATATCAATTGAAAAATACAGTGATTGAAAAAGACTATTAATACACCCAGTATTGCGGTTCATCTGTCATAATGAAATCAGCCAGAGAAATCAGTAGCCCTACCGATATTTTAGCGTCACTTATTTTTTTCAAAAACTTGCATTCCCATACGTTTGTATGAATTATGTATGCCACCTATTGCGATGATAGGTTTGTTGCTATAAAGCATGATGAGTCGTTGATAAATGAGAGAATTCAGCTACAAATCGCTATGTCAGCCATGCAATCCTTTGCAATCCTTGAGCACGTATAATCCAAGAATAAGAAGCAAAGCACCAATATGTCAAAGGTATTTGTCGAACTGTATCGACACTCTGGGTCAAACATTACTTACAAAGCATCATATATAGGTGACCGTTCAATGTCGGATAGATCGAACTTTCTCGACGGCGTCCGTTGTGATTATCATGGAATGATGCCTTTGCATATTTTGATTATTCTTGTTTTGCTGGGATTAGTTGATAGTTATTGCAATGTAACGCTTTCCAAACTTGGAGCTTGGTCATGCCATGAATAGTATGTATTACTATTCAACGTTGAGTGAGGCACGTGTTCAACTCGAAGGTAGAAAAGTAGATGTCCTGTTATCGCTAGTGAAGCGGTTATTGTCTTGATAACACGTCTTATGCAAACGTAGGGGTTGAAACTCTTCTCTTCTTTATGCCGTGGACCTTATAGAGTTACTGCCGTCCTGTGGCGTTCGTTCGGCCTTTGGTTAATACTCAATGTGCATTTTGAATGATGTGATTTGGCAATAATGTCGGTTTCGTTTGCTTTTACCCACCCTGTCTACTTCATTGACCGATTACACAAATCTGTTTGGGTCTCTCTTCAACTAGGCTGCTATAGTCAGCTTGTGGTTATTTGAACTTTCAATATAATCATGTATTCAGTAACTCCAGAGGCGTCTCTCCATCAATCATTCGTGTTTATCTGTTTTCAGCTTATTTTGAAGGTCCGTCTCCGATTGTTCAACTATCTACTTATCCAACTTCCACTCCCATAAAGAACAGTGCTCTAAATGTTCTTCTGTTTGACTCGTATCTTCTTGCACTATGTATTTATGAGTTGGCTGGTGACAGTACGAGTCAATCATAAACGCTCGGATTCGTACGCCCAAATAACTGAACTGGTCAACCTGCGTAGTACTGGTTTATTCCGTATTAGGCTGTGCGATTGCGACCTCCTCATACTTCTTTGTCTCGTGTATGTACAGCCCAGCGCATTTGTGATCTGGAATATTGGCCAGGTCATCGGGGCCAATGCCACTAATATTTATTAATATAAGAGCAGTAGAAACATTCTCCGAACTTTGCTTACAAAAGTATTCAATAAATTGCTACCTGTACCAGTAATTATGTAGCGTGCGCAACGCTACCATTTTCTGTTATTATCTCTCAAATCCGTTTTCGTCTTGTGGTTAAAATTACGTCGTGTCTGAAAAAGAAGAATCAAAGCCGGTGTCAATGATTGAACTCGAGTTTTTGGATAACATTAATAAACGAATCAGTCCATAAAGTGCTTTTCAAAAAACTTTGCTGATATTTGTGGAAATGCACCTCTCATAAAAACGCTAAATCATACCTTTATAATAATGAATATTAGAATCAAATGGATCTTTGAAGAACGCATACATCCACTATTCTGCATTGGTTTGTCTGGGTGAAAATCTGTACTAAGGATAGGGGAAGAGTTCAAATGTCGATCATGAATATATTTGATGATTCGGTGGTCTATATGTATAGAACATGCTTAATAAACATCTAATCGAATTGTAACAGTCTCTATATCCGAAGAATATACATTTTCGTATTTAAAACGTTCCTTTTGAGAAGGATGACTACTGCTTAGGTTATTGTATCTCAGACGGACTGCCCAAGCAATACCCACAAAACTAGTTGGCGTTTGGTACTATGCTATTGAGAACAATTACTGCGAAAGCAGTGATTCGACACTGGCTCTGATGATAAACGCCCTCACATTTAAACAAACCCAACCTGAAATTCTGTCACAGAAATGGATTCGATCGCAAATTATATCATCACCACCATCCAGTCCCTGATCCACACCCAATGATTACGTGCCTGTTGCATTTAACGCCAGCTAAATCATTGCTTGGTTCACAGGGCGGGACATCCATCACAGCAGATATCACCCATTCATTAAGCATTACCCACTGCGATTTCTATAGCATTCGGTTTTTCCAAACTGATCGCAGAAAAAATGCGAGCTTCTCGGGGCAGGATGATTTCACTTGGTTTGTTTGCATACATATCCCAATAACAGTTAAGCGGGTTCATCTGGTGCTTTGCTCTAATAAGGTTATCAACCTTAGTTACGTCTATTGATGTAACGTTCAACCATTCCATCCCCAACGATGTGAATAAATACATCTAATGCCCCTATTAAGACATAGAATCCAGACGTCATGCCTCTCACCCCGTTCACTTCTCAGAATACGACCGACAAACGACCGCCGTATACTGTCCCATTGGGCACATTTGGAATCAATATTAAAGCATGCACTGTCTCGATGAAAAGTTTCCGATCAAATTTATATTGGCGAACCGACCAGGTGGAAATATTGCTGATTGTGTTTAATTTGATTCTAACAGTTTGTCAATAAAACTTAGTTTTGTTTTTGATTATTGTGGAATGATTTTGTATAAGCTGCCGATTATTTGACTCCATCTTACTAGTCAGCTTATGATCATGTATATCTATCTATATATATATATATATTGCGTAATTACGCCTGATATATATATATATATATTTATATATATTATATATATAATCTGCATTTACTTTGGCGATATTATGGACTAGGCTTATTCGCTTCTCGGTCAGCAAAAGATATTAGAACTGGCGAATATTGTTATGCCAGGAGCACTAGTGTATGCGCTCGTATCCCAATCGCGCATGCTTACTAGGAATTATAAATATGAACAATTGACGAGAAGTCAACATGCTTAACTAATTGAAATCGTTTTTTCTGTGCGCATCATGCAGAATTGCACAGTGCACATTCCCAGGTTTCTATTAGATTGTTTTTCGATTAAGACTAAGGGTTCACGTTTGCGAGCGGCCGGAATCAATGATTAGCGAAGGTGTGTTCTAACCAAGAAGCTGCTACCATCGTAGCAAATGAATGCTGTCTGTTGGGTCAATTCCAGTGTAGCACTCCGTCTACAAATATGTCTCTTGTATATTTACAGGTGGAGTAAAGAGGCAAGGTAAACTGCCTGCAACGATGTAGCCATATGCCTCCACCATCATAACGTCGCCATAGTCTGGCTCACCGAAATTCAGATTTGTAGCTTATTATCGTATAAATAGCCCATAGAACAGTGTGATTGGCAAGGGCCTGAAGATTAAGGCGATCCAGCAAATATACTTTATCTTTGAAATCACGTGTCGCATTTCTATTTCGCTATGTTTTTGTACAGCACAGAACCACACGATGGGGTACATTATTTTGCTTTGCCCTGCGGCTGTCTCTGTTACCTCGTTGCACATTTGTGTTAAGCTTACAAAATCAAATGAGTTGGATTAGGTGTGTTCAAGTACCGACTTCTCGCCGCAAGTAAAGCTAAGTAATTTGTCAAAGTACATTGGGGTGGTGTTACGGTGCGTAATCAAAATTTTTCATATGGCGCATGCCGCATAGTTTTTAATATGGAGCGTGTTATTTGACTGTTTATAGGCTGCCTGACGAATGATTAGGCACGGATAGGCAATTGCACGACCCGGTTTATTTTTCATCACCTTGCACATGGTGCGTATCATGTGGTTGTGTAGAAATTGCCTACTGTATGAGGCGTTATGTTATATACGACATATTGTATAGTGTTCATTATACTGTTGTAAGCTAGTGCATTTTTCTATACTTCCACACTAGATGCACCATCAATAACAAACCTTATCTTGTACATAGTGGTGGGGATTGCTTTTTTCCGTTCTTGCAGAGCATTAACTTGGGGTCCGCGTCAGTAATACATATAGAGCTTACGTAAGTTTCCTCATTAAAGCGCCATGCTATCATGCATAAATCCCAATCCAAAGCAATCTCTCGTGCCAGGTTATTATTAAATGCATCATTGGGCAAAACTTTAAAATTATCTTTGTATATTTATTTGCAGGATATCCATATAACTTAGCATAGGTTGAAGGCAGTATTACCCTGATTTCGCTATATATATTGACAAGCATAGGGCAGGCTGTGTTCGGTCTTGAGATGCTACAAGGCATCTTAGCCTATTCTATGGTCCGGAGGTGCCTCAATGGGGAAATATTCTCACCTTCATGTGCGATTGTGTGATCCGGGTATTTCGTTTTATTTATCCTCTACGTATATATTGTGCAAGATCCGGCAAATAATCAAGAGCCCATAATGCAAGATCGGTCAATCATTCACCGACTTTCGTTATCGACGATAAAGAAAGCGGTTGACTGCGTTGAGGTACTAACTGCAAGTAAACCTGATGCTTAGTGTGTGTCTTTGTTTGATTTCCTGGACCTCAATCGAGGCATCAATTGGCATTTCACATCACTTCCTTCGGTGGATGCGTTAATAATGTAGTATAAGATACAGTCGTGTAAACACCATGATAAGTAAGCATGACTTAGTTCTAATGTATCTTATAAACCCCTAGCAAAGCCTAAATAGTTTATCAAAAAGTATTCAAGTTACCCCCACAGATTATAAAACATTCAAAAATTGCTCTTATTGTTCCTACAGCGCTCATCTTTTATGCGCTCTCAGATTCATATTTCTGATCAATAGACGCCTTTAATTGCAAGCCTGAGAACCAAGCCACATCGCAAAAGAAGTAAAACATGAAAGTAGGTAAGAATACTTTTAGTATAGATAACATGCTCTTGCTAGCGTATTTTAATAATTCTCCTGTCTCCTGAATGTGCAGCTTTCTCGTTCTTTGTCAGTTTGTTTGGACTCATTTGATCAGACTGCTTTGTAGTGGTCGCTATGAGAAGGTCGATGTGTCAATGGCATTCTACATTCTACAATTTGAATAAGGGCGTGCTTGTATTTAAACCCATAGTGCGGCGCTTTAACGATACTTATCCCAGTGATAAGATACTGTAAGCCCATGTCCGTAAAAAAAACCCACTTCAACCATGTATCCCTGTAGCATGAATCTCGTTCGAACGTCTCAGCAGTTGAAGTGAAAGGACGAGTTACACTGCCTCCTGCGATTCAACAATACGCTTCGACAATATTTCTCTACCGTAGTCTGGTTGACTAAAAATCAGATTCTATCTTAATTACCATATTTGTCTATAAACTGATGTGAGTTTCAAGGGTCAAAGCGTTGACCGGTGTGGCGCATTAAGATACTCTAATAAATCACCTTTCAGACATATTTTTATTCAGTTATGTGTTTTATACGGTAAAGTTCCCTGAGGTAGGTCTCACTAGCACCAGCTACAACTGGCCTCTACCGTTGATAATTATATCTGATTCAGCACCTTACGAGAGAGAATGAAAGCTATTGGCGCGGTTAAATTAATGGAACCATGATGCATGAGCTGCGTGTTTGTTTTATCCACACAAATCTTAGGCGGGTCATTGTTTCCATTATGGCTGGAATATAAAGGGCATGCGACGGTTGCATCTAATTAAGATATGCAACATGATTCGTCCGCTAGCATTTACAGGATGTGGAAAACGATGGAATGGTTTATTACGTTAATAACATTTATCTTGATCTAACAGTTTTTTTTAATTTTTAATTGATGATCAGCGACACTGGCGTCGCTTGTAAAAACGTGATTAGGCGCCTACAACAGGCGATGATCAAAGTTATGCTGGCATGATTATTCAACCATTTTCTATTGTGTGAGCATTCGATTGGTCACACATTTCAGTCCAATGACCGCTTGAGTCAATATGGCTTATTTGACCTTTCCCTTGAGTCAATATGGCTTATTTGACCTAAGAGAACTGAGAACAAACTGTGTTTGCAATAGGTAGAATGACAAATGTTCGCGGTCACCATAATGACTAAAGGCTGTCAACTGGCATGCCTGCATGCTGCAAGCAAATTGTAACTGACATCAAAAGACATGTATTATCCTTTATACCTATATTACAACAATCAAAATATGGCATACATTTATTAAAGCGACCAAATACAGTGTCTAAAATCAGTCATCTCAATTGAACAGATATCTGTGTAGGATAATTAGACAACCTATCTGTTGCTTCATAGGGAGACTTATCTCAGACTATTAGCAGCTGAGTAGTTCATTCATAAGGTTTAGCAGTCAGGTAAAGGTACCATGCCGCTAGCATTGATATATTCAACGAAATGACGGCCAGCATCATACACAGAAACACATATCGTTGACCTATGCGGGGACATTTAGCACAATATGCACGCCACATATAACGTTATGCTAACAATGCATTCATTACAAGCTGCCGATACACTGTGTTGCGAAAACAAAAACAAACATTCCGCTAACAATACTGTTATGACCAGCTACCAATATACGGTGCGGTGCTTCCTGGTGTGCTTCGTGTGGAGATAATGTGCGATGCATTTACTTTGGCTTCAGTGGTTATTTACATGTTTCATGACGCTTCAAGCTTTAGATCAGGTTAAACCTTATGAATGTCTACACAATAATTAAACGCACACACTGTGAGCAAAATATTTCGCAAATAGCATCAGCTTTCTTTTCATTCAGCGCTTTGCCTGCCTCCAGTATATGCTTGTACGTGCTGAACCATCGGGTTATGTTACAACCGTAGTAAACCAGTTCAAAGCTTCGTGAAGCCATCCTTGCTTGTATTTTACCGAAGCTTGTGATATCAATGCAAATATTGGTTGCCGCAACCTGCTGTGCTTAATATCACTCAGGTATGGCATTGCGCCAGCCAATCATTTCAACACTAAAACCGTTATTCCCATCGACTCTAAAAGCGTTATCCTCAGAGTGCGCCGCACAAACCAGCATGCTCACTCATTCGCAACCATATGATTTCATTCAGAGGCAGTCAGCGTATAGTGATGCCATTAATATATCTACCTGATGACAAAATATCACCTTCTTTACAACGAATATTGAACGATAGCTTTGTCTCTGTCTTTGCCCTGCTTGCTTACGGGTTAATCGATCTGACTGCGAATTACGTCAACAATAGATGGTCGTTATTCGTTAATCAGTTGATTATATAGTGGGGACGTTCTGAGGCCTTTGAGACGAAAGTATAAAACCAAGTCATATGTAATTTATATGAGACGCTGAGGGAACATTGGTAGCAAATGAACGGTGCAGCGAATTTATGTTATTGATAAGCTCGACTATTATTCATTTACCGTTGAGACACGATGCGGGTTCATTTATTTAATAATCTTAAGTGCTCGACCTGATTGAAACTGCACGCAATCTTTGCGCTAGTCTACAGGGTTTTACCTGCTATACCCAAATTTATTTAACAGAAAAAGAGCTTCGATTTAATCGGGGAAGAGTTGAATTTCTTTCTTATATCCTCCGGAACACTCGATTGCCGAGACTAAAAAATGCATTTAATGTACTTTCACTGACTTGCAAATGAATAAAGCTATTGATAAATGTTTTCTGTTCATCTGATGCACCTGGCATTTGGTTGATTAAGTGTATTGCATCATTGTGTCATATGTAGCGATGTATCATATGTGGCTGTTGGTTTGCATGCTGACTGGACCGATTGTAGAGCAGATCTAGTAATGAAGAGGCAGTATCGTATGAATGTGAATATGGAACTGATACTTTGTTTTTCTTATTGGTGCGCACATTAATTATAGATTAATGTTTTATTCCAGTTTATGATCCACAAGATTAAAATGAAGCAGGAAGCAGAATTAATTAACGCCAGTCGCCAAGAGAGCCGAACCCTCTAACACAGCGTATCTGTGATTAGCAAGAAGCTATCAGAGCCCTAATAACCCCCTGGGTGAGTTTAATATTGAACAATCACGCCGAATTAGCCAAATGTGGCCAATATGAGCTGTGCGGATTGGCAGTTCCAATGCTAATGCTGACTGTTTCCAAACACAGCAACCAGACTTGTGGGTTCTTGTGCCACTTCTAACCACAAGATGAAAGATCACCCCGTCAAGATTTTCCCAATTAATCATAAAAAATGTAATATTTGATATCAAATTTATTATGATCACGATTCACCTCAACATGATCGTTGCACAAGACGACTATGACGGAGTTTGTATCCCCAAAGATGTGCTTCCTGGCCATATGGGTAAATCTTGACTTCTGCTTGGTTTAGGCCCGCCTTTGTTGCGTATCATTATCACGCGGCATATGTGTAGAACTAGCTTTAAAGTCGTACTCAATAGATATAGCTTGAGCAGAATATTACACCCTTGGTTCAATAATAACAGCTATAAACTGCCAGCACAGTAACACCAATACCCATTAAGTAAAATTATTATGCCCAAATGGCTACTAGCTGTTAGAATCGAAAGAAATATGCAGTAATTTATGGTAGGTAATTTTGCGTCTAATAATACATATGCATACCAAACTGCTGTCCGGATATGTCTCACAGTTTGAAACTTCTTTCATTCCCGAGCTATTTCGTGCATATATCAATACACCTCACATCTGACTCCTCTGTGCCAACGGATAAGAAATAATTGAGTCGTTCCGGTATTAACCGTGTCATGACCCTCCACGTTATGTCCAACCTTATCATGCAATCATTTTAATAGTTTTATGACCGAATCTTTCCTAACATATACTCGTAAGGGATGGAACAGCGATGTACGGCTCGAAATGTAAGAAAAGGTTACACAAGGGTTAAACTAACTCATGATTTAAAAATATGGTATTAAAGCAATCGTAACATACAGGCATGCACAACGAAACCACTTAACCGGTCCCGACCTAGCTTACTCCTTAAGCTTCACAAGCATAAAAAAGGGAAGTGCAGGTATACCCATCCATACCCGATCTTGAATCAATAATTAGTAGCACAACATCAGTGGGAACAAATCAGTTATCACTGCACCCATAATTACGCCATAATATCCTATCTGCGTTATTTGCTTTATTTATGTGCCTTCTCGTTTAAGGCTATTTACCATCCTCAAAAACCTCACTGAGCGTTTGTAGGTTACAGCCTTGGGTTAAAATTGTGATGTATGTATACTCGTGTTGTAGAGATGATCGTACTAATTTACGAGGGCTAGTCCTAACTAGCTATTCCACGGAATATTGACATTGTTGCAGATAATCGGTCAGACTTGGAATATGTTTTATCCCAGCTAGATGTTACATAATAGCCGAACAGTTTCATTACCTATTGTGGGTTGAAGAAAAGGGTCAATGTAATAGCTGCAAGTATAAATGTAATCAAATGTTATTTCACTTCTTAAACGGAACGAAAGGATAATTCATTATTGGTGTGCATTAACGTTATATGGTCAGTTAAGCAATTGAACAGGTCATCAAAGGAAATGATGCTGTTAAACATATATATCAAACCATCTTGCTCACTAAGTGCGGTGGTACTGTGACACAATATTGCTCCAATAAGGGCATTTTGCTTGGTATTGGATACCTTACATGCATAAATAATTTATCTTTAGACCCAGACAACGTTGTCTCACTGAATGCAAATTTTCCGTTTCCCCACTTTGATAGAGCGCGAAGGGTCATGCCAATGAAAAGCATGACACATTTTTAAATAACCATACGAATTACCATGAAACTCATAGACTGGTCAATAAATCGAATCGCTTTATACCTACATAAACATTTGCCTATTACATAAATTATTTGCGTAATTAAAATTAAAACCAAATCAATAAAATTTATAGTGGCCGCACATGTAGTCGTCGAGTTGCAATCAGCATTTCCAAAAATGCATTAACAAATTATTGCGGTAACATTATTGGGTCGACATTATCTGGTGATGGAGTATATAAAGCAAAAGAGTTTGTGTGTCGGTGATTTAATCTTTTTTTCTAAACAGGCTACTGCAATTGGTTTTATGCTCAGGCCTGTTCACATGTCGATAATCGATGGTCTGGAGCTGGTAATAAAGATAATATGTATGTTGCCCCTTGTATCAATATATCAATTATATGCGCATATATGACTTAATGGGAACGCAGGGCCCGTTGCTTTCAATAATCACGTAATGCGTCACAACAGCTGTTGTTTGAGTCAGTATTGTCGAATTACGTAACCTCTGGCGACTTATATCTTGTTGATGTTATGCGGAAAAATTGATGATGGAAGGTTTGCATGAATTTACCATATTTCGTCTGCTTTATTTTTTCGGCGTACAGGCTTTTATTTATCTTGCGTAATCAAGGCGAAGCTTATGTTTAGCGACCATAAAAGTATCAGTTTGCCACTGGTTTTGCATGCATCGAAATGGTATTCTAACGTTCTTGCATCAGTTAAAAACATCATTGCTCAAAACTCTCCGTCAGAGCAACGTCAGGCGGTGACTGGCTCCGGTGGTTTGAAACGAGGAGGGGAAATATGCTCCATTTAATAGCCATTCTAAAGTCACGAATGTAATCATACTATGTCGTTGCCAATCTACGAAGAAATCAGTTAAATAAGGCTTTTGCACCGAAAGGTAGGTTAATGCACTCTTGACAGAACAATTTGTGACCTCGAGCACAGCAAACTAATACAGCAACCCAGAAAACACACATATACAGGGTGACTCACATGAGCAAGCGAACCGCTCGCACCTCCCCCCACCATATGGTACCATATGAGCCCAGCCCTTCCAGCCCCTATGGTATAGACCCACACCAGTATATAGTCACCATAGAAGTCATTGAGTGATAAATATCTGCGACCGTCGCTGTAAGTTCCATTTTTCACGCGGTTGAGGCCCTGTATAAACTGGGCAACCTTAGCGTCGTTCTTCTCGATAAAGTCGGGATCGGGACGAGCGGTTATCAATCTCATCGTAAAGAGCTTCCAACAGTAGAAAGCCCCCTTCGGCCTCTCTGTGGTCCCTATCGGTCTTTCCAACCAAGGACCGTGATGCTCCTGTTCCAAGCCCAGGCAACTATTAAACCTCCCGTTCGCACTATAGTCGCCGTCTTCAAGCCCCTCCACCCCCGCCCACCCCCAAGCCACAGTCTCCTTATACTTCTTCTGATCCTTGTGATACACCTGGTTATACACCTCAGCCCTCCCCAGGTCCTCAAAGGAGCACAACCTGAAAACGCAGTCGACAAACACCCGATGGTCGCCACCGGACTGTGGTGCAACCCCAACAGATCATAAGGCTTATACATATTCGGAATCACTCTCCCAGGACTTCGAGTGTAGGGGCACTTTATCTCGAGCAGCACAACCTCCTCAGGATGCCCCAGACACACAGCATCCACTCCAGCCCGCTGGATCGGGAGCACACAAAAGCCATCCGGAGAGAAGGCCGTCGCGCCGCCCTCAATATAGATATTATTTCCGTAGACCTTGGTGTCGTACACCTTCTCCAATACCGCAATTGCAACCTCCTCAAAAGTCGTACTCCAGAGGCAGGGTGCGCTAAAGCGAACACCCTCGTTGCTATTTTTTTTCTGTCAGCTTCTTGCTATAGCTGCAGAAGTAGTTTTGCCCTATGATAGCGGAGTAGTCACTTCCTCCAACGCAGCCCTTCCTCGTGGTCTCCCACTGGTCCGTATTTTGTTTGACTCCAGTATGATCGTTGCAGAAAGATTTTATCGCCGCCTCCATTATATCTAGCAACCCCCACTCTTCAAATGGACTGTCAGGGTCATACTCTAGCAGGTCTAGGGGGCGAATCTGCCGCTTTCAAACATTTTGCTTTAATGTCACTTTTCATTTGACTATATTTCATGATCTCGACCGAAACGAGCTTAAACTCATCATCTGAGATATACCCATCTTCAAGCGCCGCCGATACAATGTCAGCAATGGTATTCAATTTGCTCTGAGCGAGAATGCGGATCTTGTCATGCTTTTTTAACTTAATGGTCAGCCGCCTACTGATGAATTTTCCAGCAATTACAAGTAGCCCACAAGCGGCTCCAGTAGCACCCAACACTGTGGCAATAGGAATGGCAACTATTGTAGACATTACACCTGCACCACTTGCGCCAAGACACATACCCACAGAAACTAAAGCAGTTTCTACAGCGTCCACTGAGTTTACTGCACACCTATATTTTTTGTACATAGCACCATATTTTTCAATTTCTTTCTCAAGGTATTGCTTCTTAAGACTGATCTCATTTAGCCGATAGGAGTGCCCCAGACCACATAGAAGAGGCTCCGGATTTAACGGTGCAGTCGTTGGTTGTTGTTTCATACTGTCTTTGTATACATAAGTCTATATATCAAGTTCAATTAGGAGTGAAGCTACAGACCAAGTCGCCACTCGGTTTTGTGTGGTTGTATAAAAGTTAATAACGTTGCCTTGTTCTAGCTGTAAAGGCTGGTCTAAAGTTATTACAACAGCCCGTTGGTTAGCAGGCTTACTTATTCCTACCACTTAATTCGTTCCATTAATAACAGGAACGACTGCTATAGGACCAGTATCAGCACCAACACCTGAAGACAACCCCAAACGAATGATCTTGCCATTACATAACATGGTATATCCACAGCTTGAGTCTCGTGAGTCTCGACCCCTAGCCCCATGGCCAAACGACCACTCATATCCTCTGTGAAGAGCACCACTTGCTTCTGCCCAAATAATAATGAGATGTTTCGTTTGGGAGTTTACGTGTTCTCTCAGATCCCTGCGATGCTGTCTGTGTTGTGCATCAACATACTTTTTATTAGCAGCATCTTTAGGCGATATTGGGTCTCCCAACAGAACGATTTTATTATCTCCCATTTCAAGGTCTCCGTACATATCATCACCTTGTTTACTAACGCGTGAATTGGCTGCGGTAGTTACCAGATCTATTGTGTTTTGGTATGATATTGCTTGTCCTCCAGAGGATGGAAGGCCTATCGTAGGAAGTCCCGTGATCATGTTGCCATCCATATTAAGATCCCCTTCCATTGTGTCCCCTACGGCACTTATTTTTTGTGAGTCACCAATAGATACATAGGTCTTTGTGGCATATTCCGAGAGGTCAGCGCCACGCACAGTGCTTGCCGGTTTTTGCCTAGGTCCATACTCGTTTTTATTGACATCTTGTAAATTCAAGAACAACGCTAACAGGTAAGTCGTGGTTATCCAATAGCCTTCCTTTATTATCGCATAACTGAACCTTTAACTCATGCACTGTTCCGCTAGTGACACGCTTACAGACAGGATTAGCAATGTTCGTGGTTATAATATCACCGAAACAGCCACCCTCTAAGCCAACAACTTCAAGAAGCGTAGTGAGCGCACCATCTAGCATGTTGTGCGTGGTGCTGACTTGATTGATGTGAACATAAATTTTGTTAAAGATGCTAAAGTTGATGGGCCGGTCACCTATGTAAGTACCTAAAGGAATTAATTGCCTACCCTAACAGTCATCAAGACCCAACATTTTTAACACACCGTCTGATATGCGTGCAGCCCCATTATCAGGAATTGTGAGGGTTATAACCCCATTTGCAGCATTAACCTCTAAACCAAGACCTATTGTTGTAATCTGCTGCTGAAGAAGGCTGAAACTCCAGAGACCAGGTTTTAATTGGACATATCCTCCCTCTTCTGAAGTTCTTGACTGCCATTGAATGGTCTCGTTTGATTCTAGATTGTACCAGCCCACAGTATACGTGATTGACCTTAGGCCAACACATAGATCGCCCGAAGTGTTGTCAATAGGTTTTTGCAGGGACACAGCGTCGCCGCTTTGAACATTTGACAGAGTGTGATACATAGCACTATGAATAAACAAGCCTTTAGTTTCAATAGAAAAGCTACATATAAAGTGGGCGGGGTGTATCCAGCCTCATATGGTGTGGGAGATAAACTAACCCGTCAAACAATTCAAGTTGTTCACAATGGTGGTACATTCACAGCAAAGTTTCCTGATCTATTCAGTAACTATAAGGTGCCACCGGTAACAGCGGACAAAGTAGTAAAAGACTGGTTGACAAATCCAATGCAGTTTTGGCAGAACCAGGTAAACTTTGCAGTGTGGTGTGCAACATCCGGCTGCGGTGTGTCATCCCACGATCACCTCGAGGCTGGGATTCCACTCGTGAAAGCTCTTTACACCTTTCACCTTTATTACACAGTGCGTTGCCTATTAGCAGAACTGCAAGCGCCTCTACCTCACGATCATGCCTATGACCCCTATAACAATACATATGACAAGAGGGCATATGAAAGACTCTGCACTAACTTTGGTGTTCAACCAAACACAGACTGGCGCCAGAAGGCAACAGTAGCTAATAGTGGGCTTAGTATCTTATATGCACATGATGCGTATGGTTACGGGAGTGTCGTCAAGGTTACTGGTCGAAACGTTCGTTATGACCCTACACGGATGGCCTTTGAGGCGGAAAAGGAAACAAAGCCAGGTTTTGCTCACGCGAGTAACCTACAATCCTTTCAGGAGAAAATGGGTGCTGTTCTGCATCTAGCACAGGGACCTGAAGCAGACGAGGCATGGAGTACATTCATACTGGACACGTCTGAGGGTTTTACACAAACCGGCGTTGAGCGAATTAACGACAGCATCAGGACCTATGTATGGGCCATTCTTGAGGCTCAGGCGCAGACCCGCTCAGAGATACTAGGTGTTGGAACGTCTTTTGATGCTCAAAAGCAATTTCAGGCCAACGTTGAGGATGCCATCAACTCCCCAGTGGATATTCCGTCATCTATCCGACGGTATCAGAACGTCCTCCAGAATGCCTCTTCAAAGATTGATTATGTGTTTGGAACGGGCCTGTACATGGCTCCGTCTGATATGAGCCTCGCCATTGGAGACGTTGCTGGGTACAACAATCTGATTATCATTGCAACTGAGGAGCAGCAGATAGGCAGCAATGCTGATGTCAACTCGGTTCCGGTGGTTCCGGATAGAGGACGCTTTGACCCTCCGCCAGATACAGATACAGATATGGAACTCCCCTCTCCAGGCTCGGCCCCTATGGCCGAGACCGGTCTGCTTGGGGCGCACGAGGATGAGAAAACCGCTCTTATTATAGACGGAATCGCTATAGTCTTAGCTGTGCTTTGGTTTGCTGCTTAGTAAGTCACGGAGTATCAGGAGGATAACTCCCCCCACCGCCACAACTGCGGCCCATACATGTTCTGCCATCCATCCAGCCACCTTTGCAGCTGAAGTAAGCAGCCATGATACGATGGAGCCAATGATTCCTGGAAGGGCAGCTGCTGCCTTACCGGCTAGGCCCTTTAGGACGGTTGCCAAGGAGTTCAGCTGTTTTTTAATCCATTCCTTTACACCGGGATTATCAGCTGGCGTCGGCGTTGGTGCCGGGGTTGGACTAGTGCTCCCTCCGCCCGTCAAGGCAACTACAAGGGTCGAGATTGCCAATCCAATCGCAGTGAGTATGGAGGCGATTGTTATACCCTGCTCTCGGAACAGAGTGCGTACACGCTCAGCTAGTGTTGTGTCCTCGTTAAGAAGTCTGTTGATCGTTTCCCTGATGCGGTTAATTTGGGTCCTTAGACGGTTACGGTTTTCAGAGGCAGCCTCAATACGGGCACTCCGCTTGTCCTGCAGCTCTGCAAGCTCATTTGCTTGGAATCTCCATGCTCGACTATCACCCCTCCCTTCCTCCTCCAGGCTTGCCATTTTAGCTTTCCGATGTTTTATATCCCTTTCTAACTCAGTTATCTTAGCTAGGTTGTTGACCAGCTCACCCCTCATGGGTCTGCATAGCCTTGTCAAGCCCTATAAGCTCTCTGAGGGGTAGTTCGTTGTCTGTTTGTGTACCTAGGTCTTGGATGGTGTTATGAACGTCCTCTATGAAGATTGTTTCTTCCACTCCACCTTGCACTGTCACAGCTTCAAGGCTGCTCATTTCTAACATATCTGGAAGTGCATCTTCTGCTTTAGCAGCAGCTTCGTCAACGCCTTGTAGGGCTTTTACTGCCTCTGTGGATAGTTCAGCGGTCACTCCAAGAGCCCGAGCAAGCTGTGTACCACCGTAATCTAGGATACTCTCAGGAGAGAGGAATTTGTTTGGATTGTTCTTCCATGTCAGAAGATTCCATTCTCGGCCCCACTTATCCCAAAGGTCACCTTGTTGAGACGATCTAAACTCCAGAGTGGCCTGCAGCCCATGCTTAGACACTGCCTTCTCCCACCTCGTAACTAAGACTTCAGTTTCTTCTTTGGAACCCACCCGATCTTCTGTTAACCCAGCAGGCATTTCAGTAATAGCCCATGGTGGAATAGTCGAGTACGACGTATCTAAAGTTTCGTCAATCAGGTTAGTCTCCTCATCATCAAAGCTAGTCTCATTCCTATCACCTCCCATAGCCCCTTCCTCCTCAGGGTCGTCAAATGCTGGGTTATCAAACTCCATGTCTGTGTGTTAAAGATATAAGTGTAATTAAACATTCAACATGACGAGTACTTACGGACGCAAACTAAACCCACACCGCCGGATACGCGAACCCCTCGGGGTAAAGGGCGTGCGACAATCTGTAGTCGTTACAAACAATCCAAGCACTATTGATCAGAACCAACAACTGCTGGTTCGCTTCCCCAATCTAGGTGCAGAAGACGTCATTGTTCCAGGGACAGCACGGCTGGCCTTTACAATCACGCTGACCTCGTCTGATGTTAACCGCAGCGTTGTGCAAAACTTGGGTCGCGCCGTGGTTAAGAAAATGACAATCAAGATTTCTGGCAATGAGGTCATGTCTATTGATGACAGCGATATGTACCACTGTTACCACGACTTGTGGCGGACAGCACAGGAGAGACAGGGCCTTCAGTACCAGGGCATTGACACATCAGATGATAGAAACGCAACTAAGATACGACTGGGGGCAGGAGACAAGGTTGATACCGAGGAAGAGGACAAGGCCGTAGCCGATGTGTATGGTAACAGGTTCTACGTTCCGCTTGATTTTGAACTCCTCGAGAGCCACATGCCATTCTACCAGGGCGCGCTTAATGACAGATTGGAATACGAGCTCACGTTCAACGACTACAACCGCGTGATTCACGCAACAAGCGACTCCAGCTACAAAATTGATGGCATCTCACTGGAGTATGACATGGTTACCCAACCAGAGTTGGCCCGTATGATACGCACCCAGTACACAGGTCGACTCTCGATTCTGTATGACCGTGTGCTTTGTCACAGGAAGCTTGTATACAATAAAAGAGATACACTGTGGAACATCAACCTGAACGTGCCGGCTCACAGCATGAAGGGCATCCTACTGCTCTTTGAAGACTCAGCCAATGTCTCATACGCCAGTTCTACAACCCAAAGATTACGAAGGTCGAGGTGACCATTGAAGGCATCCCCAATCAGCTTTATGCCCAGGGCATGCGTGGCTACCAGCAGTGGGACGAGGTAAAGAAGGCCTTTGCAGCAACGAGTAAACGAGACCCCAGAGTAGCAATAGCTGCAAAAGACTTGGCATTGTCGGACGTGTCCCTGGGAGAGTACCTAACCACTAAGTATGCTCTGTGGCTTGACTTAAGGACGAGTGATGACGACCACCTGCACGGTAGTGGCAGGGCTGTGGAGAATGCGTCTGAGGGCATCACAATACAGATCACGAAAACGGCAGAGGCGGCCGGTGCATTGAACGTTTATATGTATATTGTAATGGATGCACAGCTTAACATTAAAGATGGCAGGTTCGTCAGCGCAGTCTACTAAGTTTACATTTCCAGATGGTCCCTATTCGGCAATTGGAGCGGCTCCATGACCACCTGAGAGCTTTCTACCATTGTTTTAAGGGCGAGCCAACCCTGTACATTATTCATGACTGTACGGCAACAAAGGCCCTAACCAAGAACAAAGACATGTTATCTGAACTGGCCTTTAGCGGCCGCCATGCGCAGCAAAGTGTCTGGGTCCTCACCAAAAAGTACAACTCTGTGCTGAAGGACTTACGTGAGCAGACTCGCTGGATGGTGCTCTTTCACACCAAGGACCGTGACTCGTTTGAAGACGCCTTACGTGAAAATGATGTAATTCCAACAAAGGAGGAACGTGCCACAGTACGCCAACTACTATCGCAGACTGATCAGCCTACTGCATATGCCGTCGATTGAAGTGATATTGGCCTTGAAAGCAGCCGCTGCCTCAGTAATCAATTTAGGTTTCTTCATCTGGGTAGCGTTGCAGTATTTTGAAGCTCGAAGGCGTATACGTATATTCATGGATCCTGATACCATTATTGATAAACTCCTTGAACAGGACTCGACTAGCTTAGTGGAGACAAAGTCTGGGGGAGCAGAACCTAGTTGCACCCCTGGTGTAGATATGTCTTCTAAGAGAGATAGGCATGCTGCCGTCATAGCCGGTGGTCAGGCCCGTCAGTACCTTGGTTTGGAGCACCTTACAATTGACCAGGTTGAATCAATGTCTGATGAAGAGATCATAAAGCTGTATGCGAGATACGAGGCTCGGCTAGGTGCCAGCATGACACGTACTCTAGGTCAGACACTGCTACAGCTGTACTCAGGTATTGCTTGTATGTTTCTACCAATCCCACCAGAACACCAGCCAAGGCTAATTACAGACCTTGAGACGGACCCGTTTGTTAGACACGCGCTAAGCACTGCCACTTGTGAGCACTGTCAATTTGGAAAAACAAGCACCGAAAAAACTGGGGCCGGTGGAGAGGAAGACACCACTTCGACGCTATAGTATGTGTTTAACTCTAATATAGCATGTGCTTAACTCCGCTATAGCATGTGCTTAACTCCGCTATAACAGGTGCATACTAAGACCTGTCAATTGGACAAATAAATTTAGTAAGTAAACATGGAAGAAACGAACACGAATCAAGGGGAGACAACACCGGTGAAGATAACGTCAGTGACAAAAAACGCTAAAAGGGTTGCGGCAGGACGAAAGGGTGCTGCAGCTCGAAAAGACAATCAAAATAAGCTTACAGATGGTAGAGATGAAGCTGTCGAGCCAATATCAACGAGCAAACCTATGGAAAGGTGGACGTGGCCAACATGGGCTGTGCCTTTGGTTGTCGGCGGTGTTGGCGTGTTGGCATTGTATTGCTACAGGCACCAGATGGTAGCCTCACACCCTAAACAGGTTGTGGTACAAAAGCCTCCAGACGCTCATTTAAAGGATCCGTTTTATATGGAATAAGATGACAACACCAATTACTGATGGAAAAATGCTCGTCAACGCTCTGTACCACGTGTAGTTGTTTCTGGTATTTCAATAGGTAATGCCAAGCTTGGTAAGATGGCTCTGGGTGGTGTGGTGCCACGTCTTGATTTCACCCCACGGGACCTGGCTATGGCTGTTTCCGATGTATAACTAGCTATGGCCACAAAGGATATGCTAATTAAACAAGGAATCTTACCAGTTGATATACTGAAGTAATGGCCACACTCGCGCTACTTGTTGGGGGTGCTCTTGTTAACGCCCTTGCATTCTCTGGGAGCAACTTTTTATTCTCTAAATTACGAGGCAGCCAAGTGGACGCGGAACGTAAACGCCATGATATGGCAATCGAGCAGCTTCAATCTGCTCAGGCAGCATGGGCCAAGAAGAGAACTGAGACTTAATCAATGAGCAACTGCGCCGCCAGGGCCACGCCGAGCATACTTTTAAGGATGCGGACGAGGCTATGCGTGAGTACGCCCTAATTACGAATAAAACCGTCGACCCGCTGGGCTCTGAGCCGCAGGTTTCACACTTCCCTCAAATGAACAGAGGGGGCGTGAGGTGGCGTTCATTATACTGGGTATGGCTGCGACTGGGATGGTTGCATACAGGCTTGCTAAGTAGGTCATTTGGAGACTCGAACGTTTACTGTATATGGATCGTCGCATGCAAATGATCTACTATAGTCCTAAGGGCTACTGGAAAGGCATTACGGCTATTAAGAAGCTTGCAACAGAAGCGAGGGTTTCTGAGAAAGTTGCCAGGGGGTGGCTAACAAAGCAAGCTATATGGCAAATCTACCTGCCAGTGCCAAAACACATTCCCAGGCCAAAGTTTGATGTCCCTGTCCCTAATGAGGTTCACCAAGCCGATCTCTTATTTCTTCCTCATGACGTTGTGAAGCGCCGGACTTACAAGTATGCCCTAACATTGGTTGATGTGGCCTCGCGCTACAAAGCGGCTACAAAAGAGGCCAAGGAGGTCGCAGGTGCACTTGAGAGTATATACAAACGAGGACCGCTGCATTGTCCTAAACTACTTCAGGTGGACCCCGGACGGGAGTTTGTGGGTGCAGCGAATCAGCTGTTAGTAAAACATAAAGTATCAGTCAGGCGTGGCCGTGTGAATATCCATCGAGACCAGGGTGTTGTAACGTGATCCGTGGTGTAGAGATGCTCACGCTACGCACTTGTAGTAAGTAAAAGAATCGAACTCCAGATGTAGGGTTAATAACAACTTGAACTTTATTTAACTGTTTTCAACTTTCGAATTTCAGATGTAACTTAGCCTAAACTTAAGAGAGAGAAGTGTTGAGCTCGGAGGCCAGGAGAGAACTGATTTTGAAATTTAAGTTGCTTCCCTCAACGACTAAGGCACGCCATCCCAATTCTCATGGGACATGCTGTAGCCAGGTCTGTGAGGGCTGGGGCTAACGGGTGTTGCCTGGGCAGGAAGGTCATGTGGCTCTGGAATATGGGGTATGTATGAGGAGAGGGGGGAAGTGGCAGGTGACATGTAGGTCACTTGTGGATCTGGGAAACTGGGGCGTATAATTAATATAAGCTGTTGGGGGTTACTCCATCAACTGATGACTGAGAGGGTACGTTATGATGAAGGGCAGGTTTGTTATGAATTTGGCACTCAACAAGGGTATAGTGGAACGCTTTAACCGAACCCTTGCTGAACGACTCTTTGGTCACCAGTATGCCATAGAGTTAAGGGATACTGGAAAACGATCGACTGAGTGGGTTAAAGGCAAAACGAGTTGCACAAAAGGCCTCTGCAGTCGTACCAGGGCGCACTCTGGGGGTCAAAGAGCATAAGCTTCCCTCTAATGTTGGCGTTCGCTACCTCTACCAGCCTGGTGAGGCAGAACAAGACCAGCGTCGGCGGGCCACTGACCCTGTGTGGTCACTCAATGTTTACCGGATTGGAAGCTCTGTAACTAAATCTGGTGAGCCTGTACTATACTATTTGCTGGATGGACCTCTCCGTGGCTTTGTAAAGGAGGAGTTGCTTGTGGTGCCGTCCGATACCCAGTTGCCGCCAGACGGTATTATCAATTAGACTAATAGATATCTATATATATAACAATGGTAGTATTTGACAATAAGTGCCCATGGATATTACTCGGAAAGAAAGTCCCCTGTAACAGGCCCTGTACGCAAGAGCAAGAGTTTTGTGGATTACACAGATATAAGATAAAACATGGTGTCATTAATCGCCTTTGTACGGGTTGTCAGAAGGCTATAAAAAATAATAAGGTAGGATTGTGCATGGATTGTGGGTTCAATAAAGTCAACCACAGTCGTCTTCGTCTTGCCCCCAAAAAATGTTTCACAACGGCCTATAGCTGGGGACACTGACTCGCCAGTCGGCGCCACTGAACAGGGATTCCCCACTGTATAAAAATAAAAATCTTGCGGCGGTGTCAACAACATGGTTTGGCGGCTAGGCCTATGTGCGACGAAGCATAGGTCAAAGTCCGCTCGCTGTATTGTTGTTGCCTTTTGTGTATCAACGAATTCCCTTTTAGACTAATGGAACTGTATAGTAAATATGACTCATAATCAGCGAGCACCTGAAGCCCAAAACGATTATGTTTCAATTCACGGTTTTCAGCCTCCTTATCCACGCTCTAAGGTTGCACTCAAAGCACTCCAAGTGCGTAATGAATATGACCGTACATACAAGGAGATGTTGGCTAGATTAAAGGCTGGGGTGGCACGCACCCCTGTCCCCACTGCTGCTCCACGCAGACTAGTCCCTGCCCCACGCAGACCTGTCCCTGCCCCACGCATCCCCGCAACCCAGTCCCCAGTCCCCACAGCACGTCTTGCCTTCAAGAAGACTAAGTGGGCCGTTAAAAACTATTTGCGCGGATGGGTGATGAACGTTCCTGAGTCTCACCCCCTTAGCTCGGACCTTATGATGTTCTTTAAGGGACTGCGTCGGAAGATGCATAAAGTTTTGACTGGTGAGCTAGAAGAGCTAGGTGGAATCAAGTGTCAGTTTGCCCTTAAAGTGCCTATTGCACGGTTATAGGTACTTCGCTGAAATCAATTCATAATGTGATCAATAAACTCAAACCGGTCCAATAACCATCGCATCTGATCAGTTAAGGCCAAAATTTGATAAAATGTCAGTTCAAATTAGCGCGCCCGACAAAACGTTGCGGCAGCCATTATCTAGGTCAACCATGCGCGTGACGTCAGGTAAGGGAGGCCGTTCTCAGAGACGCCCGGAGTTCCCAGTTGTTTACATTGTCGGAGTTCGTCTCTCGTTTTTGGGATTTAGGATCGTTTTTAGCCAGCTTGTGACCGCCTGAACGCGATGGCTAATGGTTGCTGTGTTGGGGGCTGCTCGCGTACCAGTCGGGACGGCGTGAGCTTGTTTAGGTTTCCTCGTAAGGACGATTTAAAAAAAACAATGCATTTGCCAGGTACTACGATCGCAAGAAAAATGGCCGGGCCCGGGCAAGTACTTGTTTGTGTGCTCGCTTTATTTCACTGAGGAATGTTTTGAGGAGGCACCGAAACTCAGAGAAGAGCTTGGTTGGATACCACGATGTAAGCGGGTTTTGAAGGAAGCTGATGTGCCTACTCTTTTCGCGAAGGCCTCTGCTGTCAAGCAATCAAGAAAGGATGGTGAGGCAAGTGAACCCATCCCACCAGGGTGACCCCAGCCCAAGAAAAACAGACCTGCCTTTATCAAGAGAGAGAAGCAGAGGGTGAGACTCGATGACTTTCTTGTTGCATTAGTATTGAAAAAATAGTCCATTATCTTGTTAAGCCTTCCATAGTTTGGTCAACCACTTCGCCCCAAAGATGCTGGTCTTCTTCTATGAGGGTATGGTTGGCAGGCAAGTGCCATTCTTATGATATAATTTGTTGCTTTTTACAGTGCTCCTTCATGGTGATGTTTGTATATTCTGAATTAAATTTGCGAGTCATTAAATTTGTTCACATGTACTGATATGCCATATATATGTAGGTCATGTATAATTGGTTCATTGTATCACAGACTGAGACTGGCTGCCTTCCATTACAGGCGACAACAGAAGCTGGGGATCCAGTCTTCAAGCTTAGATACCCCAAGTTTAAGCAGGGGCATGTTGTCGCTAAAGTAGCTACAAAAGCAACATTTGGTGAATATTTTTACTGATATATAAAATGTAAACAACAACAAATTCAATAACCATGGGGATATAAGGTAATAAGCGACAGTCTGGTGTGCAAGCTGTGACTTGATTCCTGTTATGTTTCAGATTATGTCGAGTGCCGGATGGCTGAGTTCTTGCTAGTTTGCTATGAGCCAACCCTGCCAAAGACACAAGCACCACCCCCAATGTGTGCAGATGCGATGAGACCAGAATCTTCGTGCTGTTGTCTGTAGGAGAAATATCCCACTTGCAAGGCCCAAAGGTTCAAACAGATTGGGCTGAAACCAGGATGCTGGGTTATGCCACCAATGGGAATGGGGCTGTTCTCTATTGAGGTCATGACTTGAGGAATTTCCACACTGCACACAGATTCTTCCACATCTGCCATTGGTTGACAGTAGCCACACAAACATGATGAGGATGTTAATGTATGTAATAAAGGATGACATACTGTATGGCAAATATGTTTTAGCCTCTGCATTCATAGAAACTCTCATGTAACACTGACCACAATGATAATATAATACCATAATCTTCACCTCCTAAAGTCCAGTTATACATTCATTTATGGGCTAACTGACAATCCTATGAGAAAACAGCTGTGATACTTGCTCTCCTTTATATGTTCTACCTCAGAATCAATCTACATCAACTTTAAAAAATATTGTAATCAGGCTTTGATAAGGCCTACTTTAAATAAAAGAGGATGTCGTGTGGAGGAGCATTTACATTTACATGGTACAACTTTGTAAACATGAACCCTTGCAACCACTAGATTCGATGAAAACTTTGTGGTATCTCATGTCTGCTGTCTGATATGGAAGAATTATTTGCTGCAAAGCTCTGTTGTATACTGTTAGGAAAAGAGGTAACATATTTTGTTGGTGAAATTTATGGATTGACTTCGTAACACGCCAACACATATACGATGAACTGGTGCACAAGTACGATCAGACAAAGCTTACCAAGCATTGTTCTGTAGCCGCCCTATGTCCTGGGCAGGATGACCCGCGTGAGACCCAGACGCAGCAGTTACATCGACAGTGTCTGTTTCTCCTCATCGGAGACTTCGGATTCGCTCATTTCTGGTTCGAATCTGTAAGGCAAAACTTGCTCTGCTGAAGCAACGATAGTTTGCGAATGACCTGTGCCATACCATGTCTCTTAGTTGCTCTCCTGAAGTGATGAAATAACGAAATATCCAGCAGCCATTTCTCGCTAATCGTAGTGGAGATAGCGCTTCGCAACGAAAACATTCCCGGACCTGACGTCACGCGGAGGCGATGAATTATTCATGAGCTTGTCGGCTCGATACGCCGAATTCATCTTTAAAGTCGAATTTCGATAAGAAAGCGCGCACTAAAACAATTGACATATAGACAGAATAGGTACTTCTGGGTTATATTTCCGTTATCTGGCGAAAAAAATGACATGATTTTTCGTGCGATAGGCACTTTAAGGTAAGACTCTCCAAGCACGCCAATGATGACAGCACTGAGTATTTTGAGCCTGTGTTGCGTAATAAGCAGCAGGTGGTTCTCTCCTCAGAAGACATGGATGTTGCGTTGGACCAGAGTGTTGTTAATATCCAAGAGCGGTTGGAGAAGTGGACCAACCAAGGTTCTGGCTGGGAGTTTGAGGCGGTCACAACTCTGTGGATTGATATTGCCAACTACCAACCATTGAAGGGTGGCTCCTACCTGCGACTTCCGGTTGCGCTGGCGGCTAAGCAGGCCATCATAAATGTAAAGAACTGGGACGACTTCTGCATTCTATGGGCTGTTGTAGCCGCTCTGCACCCGGTAGCCAAGAACCCACAGCGACCATCAAAATATAACATTCAGTGGCTCTTAGATCTGCTGGAGGGTGCAGGCATAGAATATCCTACACCGGTGTCGCATGTTGAGAAGATAGAAAAGCATGCTAACTTAGTCTTGAACGTTTTTGGCTGGGATGGAAAGACCACTATCGTACACCGCATCAGTAAGCACTCTGGTACCCGTATAAACCTCATGCTGATTGAGAAGGACGGCAAGTTTCATTACACGCAAATCAAAGACCTGAACCGCTTGCTGTATGACCAGACGAAACATAAAGAGCGCAAATTCTTCTGTGAGCTATGTCTGCATGGATATACCTCAGAGGGTCTGCTCCTGGTGCATAAGCCTGAGTGTATGGGGATAGGGCAAACTGCTGTGCGAGTGGATATGCCTCAGGAAGGGAAGAACATATTATCCTTCCAGAACTGGCAGAAACAGCTTGCTGTACCCTACGTCATCTATGCTGACTTTGAGGCGCTCACAGTGAAGCTTCCAGGTCCTGCGCTTAATCCTGGTAAGAGCAACACGCAGAGAACGCAGGAACACCAAGGATGCGCTACGGCTATGTGGTTGTTCGTTGTGACGGTAAGACCAAACCACCTGTGGTTTACAGAGGAAGCGATACTGTGGAGAAGTACTTACAGGCTCTGCAGCAGGAGGAGCAAAAGATCAAAGCAGTTCTGTCCAAGCCTGTCTCTATGCGGATGACTCGGGAGGATAGAAGGGCACATAAGGCTGCAACTCACTGTCATGTGTGCAAGAAAAAACTGGGCTGTGACTGTTCGCGATCACTGCCATATAACAGGCTTGTACAGAGGGCCAGCCCATAACGTGTGTAACCTGAAACTTCGGCTGAGTCCCAAGACAACACCCATCCATGTGGTGTTCCATAACCTGCGGGGCTACGACTCCCATCTCTTGATGCAGGGTATAAGCAAAGTGGAGGGGAACATCAACTGTATCCCCAACAACATGGAGAAATATATCTCCCTGTCGCTTGGACAGTTGCGCTTCATTGACAGTGCACAGTTCCTCTTGGCCTCGCTTGATAAGCTGGTGTCTGCTAACAACCCAGATGCCTTTGCTGTGACCACGGAATATGAGACAGACCAGATGAAGTGGCGGTTGCTGTTGCGTAAGGGAGTCTTCCCCTATGAGTTCATGGACAGCTGGTATAAGTTTGATTCCCCTCTGCCGCCAATCCAGGAGTTCTACAGCAAGCTCTCCGAGGAGGGTATATCTACTGTAGACTATGCCCATGCACAAAAGGTCTGGAGCGTGTTCGGGTGTAAGAACATGGGTGACTACCATGACCTGTACCTGCGGACAGATGTACTGCTCCTGGCAGATGTGTTTGAGGTGTTCCGCAAGACCTGTCTTAAGCAGTACGGGTTGGATCCGGCCATCTACTATACCAGCCCCGGTTTGTCATGGGATGCTTTGCTTAAGAGCACAGGCGTGGAACTCGAGCTACTCACCGACTATGACAAGCATCTGTTCATTGAGAAAGGTCTACGCGGCGGTATAAGCATGGTGTCGCGCCGCCACGCTAAGGCCAATAACCCGCTCGTGGATGACTTTGACCAGGATAAACCAACGAGCTACATACAGTACCTTGATGCTAACAATTTGTATGGGTGGGGTATGAGTCAGCATTTGCCAACTGCGGGTATTGAGTGGGTGGCTCGGCCGGAGGATCTACATATACAGGACCATCCAGATGATGCTGAGACTGGATACATACTTGAGGTTGACTTGGAGTATCTTACTGCACTTCATAACGAGCACAACGACTACCCGCTGGCTCCGGAGCGGCTTCTTGTAGAGAACGACTGGTTGTCTATCTATCAGAAAAACCTCCTAGGCGAGTTGGGTGGCACCCTGGGCGAGGTTGAAAAGCTGGTGCCAAACCTAGGGAATAAGGAGAAGTATGTGGTGCACTACAGGAACCTCAAGCTGTATCTGTCTTTGGGGATGAGACTTACCAAGATCCATCGAGCACTTGTCTTTACCCAGAGCCCCTGGATGGAGCCTTACATTCGGATGAATACGGATCTGCGTAAGGTGGCCACCAGCGACTTTGAGAAGGACCTGTATAAGTTGATGAACAACTCTGTGTTCGGTAAGACTATGGAGAACCTCCGCAGGTGGGTCAATGTCAAGATTGTGCGATCTACGGAAGAAGAAAGAATGCGTAGGCTTATTGCAAGTCCCGCCTACGCGCGTCATCAGGTGTTTGATAATGACCTGGCCGCTCTGCACATGCACAAGACTCACCTGGTACTGAACCGCCCTGCGTATGTGGGCATGTGTATACTCGACCTCTCCAAACACCTGATGTATGACTTCTATTATAATACCATGAAGCCCAGATACGGCAAGAACCTTGGCTTGTTGTACACAGATACGGATTCGCTGCTAATGGAGATACGCACGCCTGACGTGTATGCTGACATGAAGGAAGATGTCCATCTCTTTGACACCGGCAACTTTCATCTCTCCCGTAGTCTCTACAGCAGTGTGAACAAGAAGGTTCTGGGGAAGATGAAGGATGAGTGTGCCGGCGTGCCGGCGTGCCCATCAAGGAGTATGTTGGTCTGCGCCCTAACATGTACTCGATCTTGATGTCGAGTCGGGATGAGATCAAAAAAGCAAAAGGTGTGAAGAAGGTGGTGGTGAAGAAGCATCTACGACACGCTCAGTACGTGGAGTCACTGTTCGACCAAAAGCAGTTTCGCCAAGGAATGAACATGCTCAAGGGTGACTGCCATAAAATATATGGGCTCCACGTTAACAAGGTGTCTTTCTCCCCCTTTGACTCAAAGCGGTGGATAGCTCCAGGTGGTGTAGACACTCTGGCCTATGGGCACGCGTCGATATGTTGAACATATAGGGGGCTGAGGTATAGAATGAGCACCGATGAACATATGGGGGTGGCCAAGCTGCAGACAGACGTGGAACATATATGGGAGGAGAAGGTAGACCTTGAGATTGAGGTGAGGGATTTGGAATCAAAGTATGAGGACCTTTTGGAGCGCGTGAGTCGATTAGAAGAGCTTATTCCTCAGGGTCCTGTTGTAGATGGTTGACATTTCTGTCGCCCTCTTTAGTGGGCCTTTACCATAGGGGCTGGAAGGGCTGGGCTCATATGGTATAGTATAGTATAGTATAGTATAGTATAGTATAGTATAGTATAGTATAGTATAGTATAGTATAGTATAGTATAGGGGGGGGGGAGGTGCGAGCGGTTCGCTGGCTCATGTGAGTCACCCTGTATATGTGTGTTTTCTGGGTTGCTGTATTAGTTTGCTGTGCTCGTACCCCCAGTCTCTATACTACTCCTCATTGTGAATGAATGCTTTCAGAAGCATACCGTTTTGAAAATGTGGGGCTATGTCACTTCATAAGTACGAGGTTTCAAATTTCTAAAACAATTTATCTTATATAAGAACACCACCAGGAAAGGCTACATTCGACCTGCGTTCGTTCGTATGAATCATCGTTCAACAGGGGTGTTATATTATTAGCGATAGCTCATTAATATGCCATAGAATTTTTAATAAAATATAATGTATAATAAGATGATATACTTGTTAATGAGAAACCATAGACCTTACCTCTGCCATGTTGGTGAGTGTACAAAATTTTTATCATGAACGTCGAAAAACTTGCAGTCGCTGTCGAATAATGGAAGTGAAAACTCTTCTAGTGAACGCCCGATATCGCTCACAATAACAGATTTGGTTCCAAATGTAGGCCATAATATATTTGCATAATTAAATCGTTCAAAGCCAATCACATTTCAGAAAATAATTTCATAAAATACAAAACAGCAGAGGGCGGTGGCACGACTATCATGCGTACTTCAATCGAGGTGCGCCGTACTGGGAACGAGGTACGTACCTCGATCGAGGTACGTACTTCGTTCTGCGGTCAGTCCGCGACCTGTTAACAAGTTCCGTCAAAGTAATTGGACTGCATTTTCGTTGATACACTCTACCACATATCTTCTAACGACCAATTTTGCCTATGCTTTTTCTATGCTGCGTATCGCAGATGTTATTAATGCTGCCGAGAGCATTTTGCCTATGGCACGTGTTATTGTGTTCACGGCAAGATATTCTTGATTTAGTGTATTGCATCACTGTTTCATATGCAGCGATGATCATGTGTAGCTGTTGGTATGCATGTTAACTGGACCCTCTGTAGCGCAGAACTAGGAATGAAGATGCAGTATCGTATGATTGTGAATACGTAACTTATCCTTTGTTTTTCTTAGTTGGTGCGCACATTATAGATTAATGTTATATTCCAGTGTATGGTCCGCAAGATGTGAACTAATTACAGGAAGCAGAATTAATTAACGCCAGTCGCCAAGAGAGCCGAACCCTCTAACACAGCGTATCTGTGATTAGCAAGAAGCTATCAGAGCCCTACTAACCCCCTGGATGAGTTTAATATTGAACAATCACGCCGTATAAGTCTAATGTGGCCAATATAAGCAGTGCGGATTGGCAGTTCCAATGCTAATGCGGACTGTTTCCAAAACGGCAATCAGACTTGCGGGTTCTTGTGCCACTTTCAACCACAAGATGAAAGATGACCCCGTCAAGATTTTCCCAATTAATCATAAAAAATGTAATATTTGAAATCAAATTTATTATGATCACGATTCACCTCAACATGATCGTTGCACAAGACGACTATGACGGAGTTTGTATCCCCAAAGATGTGCTTCCTGGCCATATAGGTAAATCTTGACTTCTGCTTGGTTTAGGCCCGCCTTTGTTGCGTATCATTATCACGCGGCATATGTGTAGAACTAGCCTTAAAGTCGTACTCAATAAATATAGCTTGAGCAGAATATTACACCCTTGGTTCAATAATAAGAGCTATAAACTGCCAGCACAGTAACTCCAATACCCATTAAGTAAAAATCATTATGCCCAAATGGCAACTAGCTGTTAGAATCGAAAGAAATGTGCAGTATTTTATGGTAGGTAATTTTGCGTCTAATAATACCTACGCATACCAACCTGCTGTTCGGATATGTCTCACAGTTTGAAACTTCTTTCATTCCCGAGCTATTTCGTGCATATATCAATACAGCTCACATCTGGCTCCTCTATGCCAACGGATAAGAAATAATTGAGTCGTCCGGTATTAACCGTGTGATGACCCTCCACGTTATGTCCAACCTTATCATGCAGACATTTTAATAGTTTTATGACCGAATCTTTCCTAACATATACTCGTAAGGGATGGAGCAGCGATGTAAGGCTCGAAATGTAAGAAAAGGTCACACAAGGGTTAAATTAACTCATGATTTAAAAATATGGTCTTAAAGCAATCGTAACATACAAGCATGCACAACGAAACCACTTAACCAGCCCCGACCTAGCTTACTCCTTAAACTTCACAAGCATAAAAAGGGAAGTGCAGGTATACCCATCCATACCCGATCTTGAATCAATACTTAGTAGCGCAACATCAGTGGGAACAACTCCGTTTTCACTGCACGCATAATTACGCCATAATATGCTGGCCTTACTTGATGGATAAACCATTATATAAATTACAGGTCGCAAAACGGCGACTTAAGCGCCATTTGCTTCATTTATGTGCCTTCCCGTTTTAGGCTATTTACCATCCTCAAAAACCTCACTGAGCGTTTGGGTTAAAATTGTGACGTATGTATACTCGTGTTGTAGTGATGATCGTACTTATTTACGAGGGCTAGTACTAACAAGCTATTTCACGGAATATTGGCATTGTTGCAGATAATCGGTCAGACTTGGAATATGTTTTATCACAGCTAGATGTTATATAATATCCGCACTGTCCGAACATCACATTGGTGTACCGCAAAGTGAACAGTTTCATTACCTATTGTGGGTTGAAGAAAAAGGTCAATCCTATAACTGCAAGTATAAATGTAATCAAATGTTATTTCACTTCTTAAACGGAACGAGAAGAGCATGAATGTAATATCAACCGATTGGATACCTTTCATGCATAAATAATTTATCTTTAGACCCAGACAACGTTGTCTCACTGAATGCAAATTTTCCGTTTCTCCACTTTGATAGAGCGCGAAGGGTCATGCCAATGAAGAGCATGGCACATTTTTAAATAACCATACGAATTACCATGAAACGCATAGACTAGTCAATAAATCGAATCGCTTTATACCTACATAAACATTTGCCTAGTACATAAATTATTTGCGTAATTAAAATTAAAACCAAATCAATAAAATGTGTCCGCACATGTAGTCGTCGAGTTGCAATCAGCATTTCCAAAAATGCATTAACAAATTATTGCACTAACATTATTGCGTCGACATTATCTGGTGATGGCGTATACAAAGCAAACAGTTTTGTGTGTCGGTGATTTAAGCTTTCTTTCTAAACAGGCTGCTGCAATAATGGGAACGCAGGGCCCGTTGCTTTCAATAATCACATGTGAAAGCATATTTTAGTTAGAGATACCCTCAGGTCTTGTCAAATGCCTCACAGCAGCTGTTGTTTGAGTCAGTATTGTCAAATTACGTAACCTCTGCCGACTGATATCTTGTCGATGTTATGCGGATAAACTGATGATGGAAGGTTTGCATGAATTTACCATATATCGTCTGCTTTATTTTTTCGGCGTACAGGTTTTTATTTATATTGCATAATCAAGGCGAAGCTTATGTTTAGCGACCATAAAAGTATCAGTTTGTCCCTGGTTTTGCATGCATCGAAATAGTATTCTAACGTTCTTGCATCAGTTAAAAACCTCATTGCTCAAAACTCTCTACCAAAGGAACGTCAGGCGTGACTGGCTCCGGTGGTTTGAAACGAGCCGGCGAAATATGCACCATTTAATAGCCATTCTAAAGTCACGAATGTAATCATACTATGTCGTTGCCAATCTACAAAGAAATCAGTTAAATTAGGCTTTTGCACCGAAAGGTAGGTTAATGCACTCTTGACAGAACAATTTGTGACCTCGGCTATTTATAACGGTCGAACAAAGCACACGGCTACCACAGTAATGCATCAACCATAAGCATGGTACGTTACGGACGGAAATATATCCCAGACCATTCGTTGCCGTTGCGTACCACAATTGTTAACTGATGTTAAATTTCTTTGTATTTCCTACCCAAACTGCTGATTTCTTTAACGACCTGTTGCAAGATTCGTGCCTGAGGATAGATAACATTCCTTGAATTACGAGCGTTCATTTATGAACATTTCCTTAGTGGGTACTCCCATCGTATCAGCATACTTTTTGTTCACATAAACTTACCGAACTGCCGTGTTTCGTCGGCTAAAATACCTCGGCGTATAAGTGTATATTTATCTTGCATAATCGTGGCAAGAATTATTGTTGGCGACCATAACAGAATAGTTGTTAATATGCATCAACATGATATAAATCGGAGTAACGTTCTTGTATCAGAGAACGAACAAATTGTTCGTAACTGTCTTCAACCCCGCTGTGGCAGCTGGTAAATGGCTCTTGTGTTTTGTAATCAACTCCATTTATATACGACGGCTGAAGCTTAATGGTTTGGGGAATGGCGACATTGATATCAGTTGTTCGCGCCATGATGTGTCGTGTCTGCCTGATCGCCTTCTGAAACAGTACGTATTTGCTGAGGAACATACTCAGTTGTGCCTGGTTGTTTATGAGAAATGAAAAAACGAAAAGGGAATTCAAATGGATTTATCGGTATAGTTATTGCCACAGCCCACGTGCGCTCGACTAATCGCAAATCACGTTACGAATGCGTTTGGTAAAGAGGCTATGGTTTTGAACGTCTGCCCACACCAAATCAAGTTTTTTCAATGTTTACAACCACCTAAATACCAGTCGATTGTCCGCACTAAAGAGCGTTAAATGCTTCACGATCTCTTAAACCCTACGACTTAAAATACTAATAACTTTTGCTGAGTTGTGTGCCAGACAGCCGTATCGACCGGCATCTTGATTGTTGGGGCAAGCAAGGGTTGTAATTGTTGTTTATTGGTGTATAATGATTCTTGACCAGAGTGTCAAAAAGAGGCTATGGTGTATATTGGTGCTCAGCTGATAACGGGGGTCCATATATCCTATAATATTTCTATACTTGCAGCCAGATATTCAATTGTTTGTTAAAAGTGTGGAAATACAGACCTTTTCATCAGTTTTACATATATAAATTTATATACATTAAAACAAATATGTATTTACAAATATATACTTATATTTCAATATAAATATATCTATACATATATAATTTTATATATACAAAAAAATATATGTTTACACACACACATATATATATATATATATATATATATTTATATGTATATATATATATATATTTATCTGTATATATGTATAGATATATATATATATGTATAAATCAATATATATATACATATATATATATGCATATATTTATATATACAGATATATATATATAAATTTATATATATATGTCTATATATATGTATATATCTATATATATATATATATATATATATATATATACATATATATACATATATATATAAATTCTATATATATATATATATATATATATCTGTATATATAAATATATGCATATATATATATGTGTATATATATATGTTGATTTATATATATATATATGTATATACATATATACAGATAAATATATATATATATATATATATATATATATATATATATATATATATATATATATATATATATATATATTTAATATCAATATATTTAAAACTTTTTTTCCCGGTTTAACCCTATAATAATACTAGGCGGTCACATTTAGTATCGTCTCCCCGTTGTTTTTCCGCGTCTTTTTGTATGCGTTGCAATGAATCTTAATCGATGCGTCTGATTTCACAGGGCATACTGAAGCTGGCACAGTTGATCTGATTCCCAAAGAATCCAATTCCAACTAATGTAAATTGAGGGATTAGTGAATCTTTAGGCCTAATCCATGTCTAATCCTACATGGAAACTCTTGGATCAGACCACGTGAGTTAGACGTAGATTTGCCCTGAGATTAGTATTTTGAATTATTTTCACTTACGAACGCATTAGAGGTAATGAAGTAACTTGTTAGTCAATTTTAGGAAATAAACGACAAACGAAAAAAAAATTGTATCTTTCTAACACGAATAAATTATGGCTAATTGACTGTGTTTATTGCCAGTTCGACACTTCTGCTCGCCTCTCCACGAATGTTTCTTTTTTCAGCTCATTTCATATACCTATAGCAATTGTATAGCGATAGTGCGCGCTGTGTTGAATCGTGATACTTAGTGAACTGCATTATTTCCAATGGAAACCATACTAAGCCATCCGCGTCCCAAAGCAATACAACAATGGGATTGAGTTCGTAGGCAATTGATCGCGAACAAAACTACTGTTTTATTCGGTCCGAAAGCATATATTGTCCTTTTGAGTTTCTAGTCGCTTGTAATTGACTAAAGACGAACATCATTTCTCGATTTGAAACGCTTACACTGTGTGCATTTGGCTTTTGTAAGGGGGTAACCCATATTATGTACATCAGGTTTTACGAAAACTCGTTTTAAAGCCGATGTAAAGTAGTTAACACAATAAGTGAGGCCGAAAAGTATACGTATTAAATGCATATGCATTTATGGCCAATGAATATCAATTTCCGATTGGGGACATGAGTGTTCGAGTGGAACATATTTTAAATGTGGGCAACTGTAACAGGGGATGGGGTATAATTACGCTCTGAAGATTGTAGTCGAAAGTAATTGATAGCTCTGCCGGCTCGCAGCTTTCTCATCTCAGTAGGATAATCCAAAAATCCAAGCAAGTTAAGTACCTGTCAACATGACTGCAGGTTAAGGATTTATCCCTCACGCAGATTTAGGCGCAAGGATTACACGGATAACTGCCAATGTGGTTTGGCCACCGATACAACTGTAATACTACTATTGTCGTTAGCAATAAGTGACAGTGTGTGATTAAATTAAACTTAATGAAACGGGTCACATGATATAAGAGTCGTAGAAAAAGGCTAAGGCATATAAGCTTATCGACTAAAAGGCGAACGTAAAATTGATAATCCCAATTGACTCAATATATGAAGCGGTACTTTGTAGTTGTGAAAAATCTTAGCGGCTAATCAATTAGATCTACCTTACACCCGAGGTCGCGTAACTGAGCTATATTAAGCCTAAGCACTAAACAAACCTCGCAATAGGGTTTGTTAAGAGCTTTTATTGCGAAGCAGACCATGTACGAGTTTATTAGGGAGATTGATTGGGTAGGCTTACAGAGTGTTACAGTACCGATTCTTTGGCGCACGTAAAGCTAATTAATTTGTTAAGAACGAGAATTTTTGCTAAGAGCCTCTACTTCGGGGCTGATTATTTGCAAGTATATAACTATGGTATATTTGGTGTGATCCGGGAGTGTTAAATACGAATTAAAATCCCCTAGCTAAGCCATGTAATTTGTTAAAGCAGAGTCGGGCTGTTGTATTTACTGTATATGGCGCGTAACGCATGTGTTACAAACATAGTCCCTATGATATCACCATGTTTGTGCTGCATGACGCATCGAAATGGTCTTGCCATAGCACAATAAAGTTCAGGTGCCTTTAATGTCATTACTTTGCATATTGTGGGTATCAAATTCTTTAGCATATAAGGACAAATGTTTGTATTTTATACTTTCCATAGTAATAGTTTGTAAATGCTATATTTTGTACGATTTTTAATATGCTTCATGTCCTAGCCGCATAATTGTGTATCTGCCGTGTATCGAATGATTTAGTGAAAACTGCGTATCGTAAGGCCTTGTGAAGGCAACCTATCGCTTGATTGTGCGTATGGTGTGTATCAGGTGATATTGTATAAGCTGCCTAGGGTTCGATATAGCATAGATTGCCATTTGATATGTATATCTATAAGCAGCATGTTGTATATATTACCATATGCTGTTGTATACATATTTTGTTCGTGCATCATGTTGGATGCGCTACCCATTACTTAAGCTAAGATAAGCTGTATTATTAGGAGGTTAACATAACGTATCGTACGATTTTGTATTTGTATGTATTAATGTTGAACTGCTATCATGTTGTGTATACCATACTTCTTAGTTTGCTTCTGCCGCATATTGCATGCCAGCATAAGCTACGTGAACCTTTCACATTGCTAATTCATCAACAAGATCTCCCATTATATCTACTACTACAAAAAAACTTTATTGCTTGAATTAATCAAGTCAAATATGCCTTACAACGAGAAAAAAAGCACTCTCCGAGGAGCTTTTTATATGCATCTGTCAAAACAGCAGACAGTATTACTACGTTTGCGTGACCGTTATTTCTATCCATACGCGAGATAGAATCGTGCTTACATACCTAGGGGTTGACGCCTAGCGAGGCGGTGTCCATATGTTATTTCTTGACGCAATATATGCGCCAACAGCATTGAGATGTGGCCCTTATGTTCTTTCATATCGAAGATAAGTTGTGCCGTAGGGTAACGTAAAGATGCAGCCATGTGTGAACTGTTACTAACTGGAACTTAATCACCCAAAATTGCAACAAATATGAGTTGGTGGTAATTGTCAACTTGAAAAGGGTTCACCCCTATCATATTGTATTGGCCACTACGGAACTACGGAATGCAGATGAGACAGCATGGTTTATTTGAACACCACATGTAAAGCAATGCCAATGGCTGACACCATAGAATATTCTGTTCCGATTGATTAAGCAGCAACTATCTGAAAAAAGCACAATTTATACAGAAACGTTAATGTCTTAGATGTGCTAACCTACCACCAAACAACTTGCATAATGGTTTTCAGTTGACTACAACCCCGACCGGAACATGTCACGTTCGTTTGATAAGCAATTCTACTGACAAACAAATTGTATTTCCTTATCCTGTCGATCTGCATGTTTTTGATGTGCAAAACAATATATGGTCATCTTGGTGCAAAACAATATATGGTCATCTAATCATGATATATAAGTGTATTTCGGTTCGTTGTCGGGGCTGTGCACATACCGTCTAAATAATACTCCCTCCATTGGGAATGATATAACTACTGTGGTTTGACCAGGAAGGAATTACACCTCGATGTGATGTATTACCTAATGACAGGATTTGACTAGTAGCGTCTTGTAAATACATTGTTAAGCTGTAATATTTGCTTAAATTTCGTGTTATTATCACAAAATACTCAATATACAGGTATGGATATTTCTGCACCATCGTATGATAAAGCATACTTCTGGTTGCAATGAAGTCGAACAAATTTATGTGGGTATACATTTTAACAACTATTTCCAGATCAGACAGATCAATTAACCGACAAGCAGGGCAGAAGTGGAACAAAGTTATGGTTTGATTGTCCGTTTTTCGCAACTCGGACGTATTTTCAGAGATCCCCACGCGCTGGCTGGCTCTGTTTAGTCAAAACCAGGTTGATGCGAATTAGTGATAATGCTAGTCTGTGGGCGTACTTAACGTATAACGCTTATATAGCCGATTAGAATAACGGTTTTGAGTGCGTAATGGGCCAGTATCGGCACAAGCCACGTTTTACCTGGCATATAGTTGTTGCAATGTAGTGTAAGTACTCCTGCAAATCATGTTTCGAAACAATCTGGTTGATTAACGTTCGACAATAAGTGCTCTTGATGGGATATTCCACCAAGCCATTGCCCAGAATCGATTTTTTACACCGCGTTGAATTTATTTTGCTGAAGCCTATAGCTACAGTTTGTGGGTTGCACGCATTGATTGCGTAATATCATGGAATATCCAATAAATATCGTGAATGATTCGACTGATACATTTGTCTGCTAACGACATGATAACCATCCGTTTCATCTTAATATTAGTATTACCATGTTACCGGCTGAATTCCAAAGGAGTGGTATAAAATGTGGCTATATTTGACATCTACATAGTGTGCATAGAGCATGCGTGTCTAGTGGTTCGTTTTGGTTCTGTATAAAACGAACACTGTTTTAGAAAGTTAAGCGTCTAGGTGTTCGATGTGTGCCCTTCAGTTAATTATCAATCATAGTGCCTAGATTGTTTTATTCAACACTTTCAAATATATTACGATCCAATGCAATAAGAAGATGTCGGGGGACTCCTGTTTAATGAATACCATAGTTGTTACCTTAGCTAGATCATAATTAACAATATATATTTATATAAAAACAGCATATGATCTATATAGCCTTGGTAAACCAGTAGAAAGAGCAAACGTTCAAACTGGTTTAACTTCATATAATCCCAAAAACAACCCCGTATATCATGAAAAACCGTATATCATGATGGGCAATAGTGTCAATTTCCTCATAGAAAAAAATTATGGGCAATAGTGTCAAGCGCCTTCTTGCAATATATATATATAAAAACAATGGTGATCATGACGTTCAGTGTTAAAGATGGATGCATAACAAATAAATATATATATATATAACAAACGACTTTATATATTGATATATATATATATATATATATATAGATATATGTATATATATATATATACATATATATAATATTTATATATATATATATACATAATTAACTTATATATATATATATATATATATATATATATATATATATATATATATATATATATCTATATATATATATATATATATATATATATATCTATATATATATATATATATATATATGAATAGAAAATGGGCTGCTACAGGATATGAAAAAGAGATATCACTGCGTTAAAAATGTTTCTGTTTATCGTGTCAGCGTGTTGCTGTGTTACCGTTCATCGCCTTGCAATTCCACACACGAACACTCGGCTACCGGCATCTACGGTGTAGTGCAATTGTATCTTAGAAAAACGACATGGTGAAGTCTGAGATCCACTTGAAAGAATAACGCCAATAAATATGCATTGATGAATATAATAGTAATTGAAAGATACAACGGACTGATCCAACCACGAATTATTTGCACTGCATTTCATCCATGCTACTGTCATCCGGTTCAATTCATAATTATCGCCCCAATAATTATATGCAAAGATGCATACATGTCTGGCCAAAGCAATTTATGGTCAATAACATATTCGTATGAACCGAACTGGATCAAGGCGCCCAAGCCCAACAAGGGAAACTATATTTCCAATAGGCATGATGTATAATAATTGCTTAACTCGATCGTATCTTTTTCATGATCAACTCGCTGAAAACAAGGCACATCTGCTCCTACAGAATTGTAATATTGTATTTACTCATCAACAGAAAATGATCTCCAAAGGGACTGTATCCATGCTTTTATCAGAACGCTTACATCATGGCAATAATGAATAGCAATGAAGTCAGAAAGCAACTAATTAAGGCCATGATGTTGCTGTTGCGAACTAAACTCATATGACGAGTTCAAAGATATCCGCGATTTGCACGGTGACATGCGTGATCACCTACGCTTTGCATAAAGATGATTATGCAGGCTGAGCGGCAATCAAAAACATCTGTCAGTATGTAAGCTGACGTGATCGCATCTTTCATATAACATTACTTACCGAGCGTCTTATTTCGGCTACCATTCAATTGTAGACATATAACACCTTTCTTGGTGTGATTATCTTGGAATGATACCTTTATATATTTGAATTATTCTCTTTCTACTCTGACAAGGTGATATTCATGGCTGTTTAGGGTTTTTCAACTTGGAACTTGGTATTTTCTTACTTTGTTCTTCTATCAATCCAGCGGTTCGTCTCGCCCCATCATTCGTCTTCGTCTGTGTGTACATGAGTCTGAAAGTGCATCCCTACAACGATTGTTCACTTATCTACCTGCCATACTCGCACGAAAGATTCCTAACCCGTTATACTTCCATTGTTGTGCTTCCTCTCATGTTAGTGATAACACCAAATAATGGTTAATAATTGATATAGGCCTAGAAGAAACAGCCTCTCACAAATATTTAAAAAAAATAGCCATCTGTAACAGCAACTATGAAACTTGCGCAATGCTACCATTTTTTTGGGCTGTTTATGCTTTCGGATGTATTGTGGCGTCAACCGTTTGCCAAATATTTATTCAAGTTCACTTCCAATCAAAAGGAAGAAGTCGAACTATACAAAGGCCATAAACATTGGACTCGGGTGTCTTGATATCATTACCCATGAATCGGTCCCTAAACTCTTTTTCAAAACAGAATGTTTTATGAAATCCTCCTCTGATAAACAAACTATGCCATACCCCTATGATGATGCACTTAAGGATTAGAGGGCTCTAGCTTGAACGCATACATATAATTATTTGCTTTGGCACAGGGCCACATGAAGAGGGGAAATCTTAGCTTTAATCCGCGTGTAAATGTTTCCATCCTATTATCAGAGAACATGTTACCAGCGGAATACCATAGGCATAGTATGAGGATGTAGAGCAAACAAAACAGTTAACTCATTGTGATTTTAATATCGATTGACATATTTTGATCTTGTATGTTATCTTGGGATATATATCTTGCACCGCCAGAGTCGCATTATTCGTCCTCACCATACTTCTTGATAGTTATAATATTATCTTACGATATATCCATGGTATACCACTCAAACACTACCTCAGACAAGAAATGTTTTTGAATACCGATGTGACTTTTCTCAAAAACCGCATTACATTTCAATTGTCATCTGATGCACCGATTTGGTTCATAATTAAGTCCGCTAGCAGCGTGGATGCATATCACATTTTAATTAGCTTATTTCAAAAACGATACTTAAACATGAATATGTATTATTTATGTTAACAGTTCGGAAAAAACGCCATAACAAGCTTAGTAGGTAACACTTATGGAATGAGTGATCTCTGCTGCGATGCGTGTCCGTTCTGCAGGCCATGCAATCATTTAGCTTGCCTAAAGTGAAATCTATTATATCATGCAAAATTGCTGTACGCTTTTGTTAAGATAACATCGCCTCTTTGCTCCATCAAGAAGTATAATAAAGATTGTCACTTTCTAAACGCCTTTACCCGTTTTAATCGTGACATGAAGCGCACCAGGATGGACCACACACAGTATATCGATAGCTAATTGTTACTCCATTGTCGGCAGAACGTTATATGTGGTGAATATATTGTGTTAGTTATCCTCAGATAGGTCAACAATATATTTTTCTATTTAAAACGCTGACTGGAATATTAATGAATACTACAATGTCATCAGATAGTTACCTTAACCTGACTGCAAAACCGGATGAACGAACTATTCAGGCGCTAATATTCTAAGATTATTCTCTCCACAAAACGACGGAGAGGCTAACTGATCTTCCTACTCAGAGATCAGTTTCATGTATATGATTGATGACGGCGTATTTAATCGTACTAACAAATATATGCCGCTTTATTACAGGAGTAATATTGGTATCAGTGACAAAACATGTCTTTTGATATCAGTTATTATTCGCTTGCAGCATGCAGACTGACGCTGTCCTTGTTTGTGTGACCTATCATCTGTTTATTAGCTATGCTGCAATCCGATTCGGCATGTTTGAAATAAATACAACAACCAGACATCCAAAACTGCCGATTCAGTCATGAATGTACATGTATATAGCATAACAAAGGTAAATTGTCCAATTTATTCCCTATGGTGGTGTTAGGGTATTAGTTAGCAAGAAACTAATTGAATGTTGTCGGTTTCAACACCATAATGATGACAGACTGTTCTCGGTTACTCTGTCCTCGGGCAGTGACTCAATCCTCTTGATAATGCTTATCTACCCTACCAATGTGACGCTAACACGGAGTATTACCTTAAATATATGGGTAAACACAGAGCAATGTCTGAATTCGCCCAAACCAGAAAAGTAGCTATTAATGGTGATTTTAACGCGAGTGTCAACTCTAAGTTTGAGTCGGAACTGTGTGTAATGTGTTCACAATCAAATCTTGTGATATCTGACAAATGTCTAGGTAGATTGTCTGGTACATTGACATATGTCAGTGATGCACTCTCGACGACGTCCTGGCTGGATCACTTTGTCTGTCAAGACATGCGTAACATTGTATCAGATCAGTACATCGTAGACAAATTACCATGTTCGGATCATTTGCCAATTGCTGCTTCGTTTCGCTTTTAATGTAAGCTCACAAATAGCTGCTGGCAATGAACAATTTAAAGAACCCCTTGAGGCGTTCAAGTGGACTGGCTCCTCACCAGCGAATATTGCAGATTATCAAAAGCTGTCAAAACGTTATTTATCGGATGTGGCGCTTCCGGATGCAGTTACCTGCATCGATGCAAAATGTCCCTCTGCTGATCATAAGGCGCAGATCGACCGTTTGTATTGCGAGATATCGAAAGAGGTACGCAAGGCCAGTACTAAATGCATTGATATATGTAAAGTGAAGTCATGTTGCGATTTTATCGACCCTGGCTTTAAATGACTATGTTAAAGACCTGCATACGCAGGCGAGGCGGACGTATATAAGTTGGCGCAATGAGGGCAAGCCACGACATGGTCCTACATGTGAGCTGGTGAGGCTTACGCGTCTTAACTTTAAATACTCTCTCCGTCAATGTAAATACCAGGAGAAGTCTGCCCGTGCAGATGCCTTGGCAAACTCATTGAACGAAGGTAAATCTGCCTCGTTTTGGAAAGGAGTGAAATGTGCCCAAAACCGGTCGATACCTCTGGCGTCAGCAGTTAACGGCTGTAACGGGGCTGAAAACAACGCCAACATGTGGCGTGACCATTATTTCGCACTCCTCAACAGTGCAAGCGAGTGTCGGGAGAAGGTCGAGGTGACGGAAGCAGTGAAATGTGAAACTGACACTACTAGCACTGTATTCTCCCCTCCTCACATTTGTTGAGCAATACGAACGCCTAAACGAGGAAAATCTTACGGGGTAGATGGTCTTTCCGCTGAACATTTTATTAATGCTGACGACAGCATATGTGTCTATGTGTCACTGCTGTTCTCATGTTTTTTTAACGCTTGGTTATCTTCCGGTTTCTTTCATGAAGTCTGCTATCATACCAATAACCAAAAAAATAAGTATGGGGATACTAGCGATACAAATAACTACCGTCCATTGCCCTCGCCACAGCTTGTTCAAAACTTTTCGAATTAGTGCTACTCGATATCTCATACGGGTATCTTACTACCTGCGACAATCAATTCGGCTTTAAGGCCGGTCACTAAACGGATTTATGTATTTACACCGCCAAGAGTATTATACAATACTATAAAGATCTTGGGAGCCCTGTGTACACAAGGTCAATCATTGGTTGCTGTTTAAAAAGCTCATCAACCGTGCCATGCCATTGGTTTTAGTCAGCATTTTAATGTTTTGGTATCAGAAACAGTTTCTGATTAAGTAGGATGGTGTATCGTCTCGATATTTTACTGTATCTAATGGCGCTCGACAAGGTGGAATTTTATCCCCTAAATTATTTAATGTGTATGTCGATAATCTTTGAAGTTTGTCGTTGAACTCATGCACCGGCTGTAATATTAATGATATTTGTATCCACGATGTATTTTATGCGGACGATCTATGTCTGATGTCGCCAAGTGCCAATGGATTGCAAACACTTCTCAACCTTTGATCTCGATTCGGAGCTTAACATGATATAGTGTTCAATTCATCAAAATCTGTCTTCATTGTGACTCAATCAAAGACCCGCAAACTGTTCTGTCCATTAGTATCGGTGAATGATATGCAATTGCAGTATGTTGAACAATTGAAATATTTAGGGCTTATGGTAAATAAGCTGGTAAGCTGGAAATGTGCTTTATGCAAACAACTGCAAAATACATCATTTTAGTTTTACTCAACTGTTTACCAGGTACAGTATTCCCTTTTTTACCATGCGCAAAGTAAATGAATTCTTTGGAGATGATACATATATGCTTGACTTGATGTTATAGGTACAGAATAAGGCCTGCATGATTTGGCCGCATACAACCACGGAATATTCAATTATCATTATTAATTATTCGACGGAAACTTTTGTCTGCCAACGAACCAATAAACAGTCCACAGAGGTTTTGAAACCTGTTTGGATATTGGTAAATATGCACCCACTTATACCGATTAACCTCATTTCAAATCTCGTATGAGATTTGAAATCTAATTAGGACTGCACTATAACAGCATCCACTAATGCCGTGCATTATCGTAACACGAGATAACTGTGGCAACGCTCTTTTATGATCCATAAATTTATTGATAGCTAGTATAATGAATGTTTATACTACGAGTTCGAATGCAAATTGGGCACAATGCCACATAAAGAGAGGGAACCTTCACTTATGTCCACGTGTAAATGTTTCTATTGTTCGCTTAGTGTGGTATCTATTGGGTATAATTAAGTTCAGGAAGTATCGTGATATATCACAATGCGTACATTGCTTTTCTAATCTAATACCACGATTGCAATGGGTGTGTGAAATGAGCTGACAAAGAAATCTGTGAATACAATCACTTTAAGACGTCTATTGAAACGATTTAGATACATCTTATAGGAACAATGCCAAATGTACATAATTATTACGAATCTGATTTCGAAGTATAAGTAAACCGCTTAACCAAACATGAGGTCGCTGGCGATTCAAGGAGCACAGTGATACATTATTTTGTATGGTGTCTTTCGAGATATTCGGCTGCTCAGCTACTTGATTCCGCGTACCAATCGCAAATCTATACCAATGACGCCAATAATTTCACTCGATGAAAATATATATGGGACCATACACATTCAAGTGTTCCTTTCATGGAGGATTGAGTATGATGCATGTCAAACAGCTACTATGATCTATACTTTAGACTACTACGTCTGCATGATCGATTGGTGTCATCATGTTCACCAAACCTTACCAAATATTGTGCCATTTATTGCTTTATGTCCTGTAAAATCATCATTAAAACCAGAGAATCACATTAGACCTTTCCCTGTAATGAGAGAAAAGGTTCAGTTTTCTTAAAGTAGGGTGAAACTGCTCCATATTACTGTCAGGCACAGCGTGTTAGTTTAAATCGGTTAACTGTCCGATTTGAGAGTGATATATTACAGCGTCAGTGATATAATCCAATTATAAGTATAAGACTTCCCTCAACATTAAGGAGCTGCTGATTGAGATCATTCAAGTGTGGACATCTAATCGACCTCAGACAAATCCGATCAACGCCCCTCTTCTATCATCTTTTTTTACTTAATTGCATATCTGGGTTGTCACAACGTTTCCCCCTTTTCCGTATGGTGATGTAAGTATTACGTATGAACACTGCTACATTTACGTTTTATAAAATACAATCAAGGGTATAAGCACCTCCTGACCGACATGCAGCCAATCCAGTTACCACCATCCGCCCGGGTTAAATATACACATACCCTCTTTTGTCCAGTACAAATAGCCAAAAAAAGACACAGATATTTTATGGGCCTTTTACGACGCTCATTAAAGCCTATCCAATAGTCCAAAATCCTTGATGAATACGCATGGTTGTGATAATGGCGTCCTCTTACGTAATGTGAATGGGCTGCGCCGACACGTGATCATCAAAATGACCAACTAAATAACCCTAAAGGTTAATTCAATACTTGGCCTTATCATCGAGGTCAG
>CM067346.1:12733374-12735874 GCA_034190875.2 Urechis unicinctus
ATCTCTATATATCTATATATATCTATATATATATATATATATATATATATATAGATATCCGCTCATTCTGAACATTACACTCTTCATATATTTCCCGGAGATTGATCTTATTCTTAAGGCGCAAAAGGAAGTCTTCACTTTAGGCCAGTGGACATATGCCTTTGTAGATTTTTTCATGGGCATATGCCTACAAGTTCATCCAGCGGATGCTATCGCTATGCTTTAATATATGCAGACAATTCGAAACATGGCAGTGACTCGACGCAAATCTGTGACACTGAAAGAAATGCAATCTCAACTTCGCTTGTAGGGTTATAGTTCCAGGTCGACCATTCCTTCGAATGTTTATCAATTTAACCTGTGGCATCTCTAAACCACACCATCATATCCGCCTCACACAATCTGTTCGATCTGATAAACAAGCATGGCTTTTGTTCTTATCCAATTTTAACGGAAAATCGTGCATGCAGCTGCATCCCTGGACTGATTCTTCAGTAATCAAGTTGTCTCTCGACGCTTCAGGTCTTGGATATGCTGGTGTTTTTGGTTGCCGTTGGTTTCAAGGCCGATAGCCTCCTAGTTGGAGTGCTCTGCATATAAATGTCAAAGAGCTAGTTCCCATCGTGCTGTCCCTCGAAGCTTGGTCTTCACTACTTGCTAACCATCGTGTTATATATTTCTGTGATAACATGGCGGCTGTACAGGTCATTAATAACCAAACTTCCACAGACCGCCATATGTTGATGTTAATTAGACGCCGCACTTTCACGTGCATTAAATTTAATATCCTTATCCATGCTGAACATATTCCGGGCAAGGACAATACTATTGCTGACTCTGTGTCTCGTTTCCAGAATTGTGGGAAATTCATGGAGGACCACTCCCTCAACAAGTCTCAGACTCGCATTCCCACTCAAAGTCTTCCTTGGAATTGGTCGTCTCTTCTCTCCTAGACAACGCATTAGCTCCCGACACCTGCAAGCTTTATCCTAGATCTATTGCCTTGTTTCGACAGTTCGTAAGCATCCTTGGCCCAGACGTTCAGTGGTTCCCGGCCAAAATTCCAGATGTCGTTTCATACATTGCACATCATTTTTTCATTAAGTTATGCCTCTTCCTCCCTACTTGTTTCGGTCTCAGTCATTTCCTATTATCACAAAATGCGTTCTGTTGTGGACCCTACTTCTGCCTTCGTGGTCAAAAACGTTCTCAAGGCGCCTGTAACCTCCGTCCGTCGCAGGATTTGCGGGACCCTAAAATTCCTTCTGTGCTCCATAAACTCATCGATTCCGCCCCCATATTATTGTGATTCAATATTTACCTGCCATCTCATTTCTGCCATGTATATTCTGGCCTTTTATGCCTTTCTGAGGGTCGTCGAATTCACTGCGAATCTCGACATGATGCCAAACATTCTATGCAGTTTCATCAGCTGTCTATTAAAGATAACTGTATCATTCTCAAATTTACAAAGTTTAAGCATCATAAAGGTCCACCTATATCCATCCTTATTTCTTCTCAGAAGCCTCCCTATTGTCCTGTTCTTATTATCAAAAAATATCTCGCTCTTAAAGGGGCTTCTGGAGGCCCTTTGTTTTCCTTTCCTAATGACATTCCTGTTAGCAGATCTTGGTTCTTCCAAATCCTAAATCGCTCTTTGTCCTGGGTGGGCTTCTCTGACCAGTTTCCGCATAGGAGCTGCCACGACAGCTGCTATAAAAGGCATTTTTGAAGATGAAACACAGCGAATGGGTCGCTGGAAATCTTCTTCCTTCAAGAAATACATTCGCATACCAACACTTTCAATCACCTTATAACTTCCCTCCTTGGCTGCTAGCTGCTTCTTCGGGGAATTTCGGTCTAGTGTCTGTATATACTGCCAGGTAATCATGTCAACTGAGGTTGGTGATTCCTAGCTCTGGGTGGTTTTTTCTCTATTTTTTTATCTGTACCATGATATAATCATCTCTTAAATTGTTATTATCGCCAGTTATTTTTGTTCAAGTATGGATATCTGGTATCGCTCATTGTGGCAACTTTGATCTGTGCATTTCAACTGAGGTTGGTGCATAGTATCAGGTATGTTAACTTTGTTGATGTACATGTTGTTGCATTTTGAAGTACTTCTTGTTCAACGTACCACAAAAAACTTTTGGGTGGGGGAGGCCAGGCTCCTCAGTCTAGCCTTGGTGGTTGTCTTCTCTCCCACCTTTGCTGTGTTTGTTGTTCATCTTATTACATATATATGCACCTGGCTTATAATAAATAAGCCCATTTATTAACTCTATATATGTCAACTCTATATACATCTCTCACAGCAAACTAGCTGCAAGGTTTTTTGATTACTCTCTCAAACTTATTCATTTTATTTTATTACTATATGACCACCCAACATAAATACTAATTTAATATGCAAATAATTAAATTGGTTTTATGGTTGTGATCATGTGTTACTTTTAGCGATTGATATGCAGGCTTCTTATTTCTGTAGTTTAACAGT
>CM067346.1:12738374-12785874 GCA_034190875.2 Urechis unicinctus
TTTGAAAATATCGTTGCTGTAGTGATTATTTAAAGCGACTCTGTGTGTCATCTTACTCATGATGCGGGGACGTTAAGGTAACTAGTGGATCGTTAGATAGTTACATTATGTAATAATCTCGCATGTCGTCATGTAGCGGATATATGCTGGCAGTGAATAGTTTCAATCAGTGATGAATAATAGATGGGAACAAACAGATTGTTAACATAATTCCCCCAAGGTTGGATGTCATCTAGGGATTATGTTGGCTGCGAATCTATGTAACAATGTGGACCGACAAACGACATAAAAGCCAAGAACGAAGTCATTTAATCGAGGCCCAAAATGGCGGAGGGATCAATCGATGCAATTAATAATGCTGCGAGTTCTCCTTGATCATCCTGAATAAGCAATAGCCCGGTTACATCAGCGACTCATCAATGTCTGTCACTTACACATAACTCCGTAGACCGCCCGACCGCCCCCCCCCCCTTTCCCCTCCCCTATTCACTCACCTGCCTCGCTCTCCACCTCCCCAGCGCCGCTTCCTGAATCGCAGTGTGATTCCCGCCGAGACATTTCATGTAGATGCATTATTCGCATTAACCCGAACTCAATCAACTGCACGCCGATTGCGCAACAAGCTCGCTAGTTAACCTGTCAGGTGGCCTTGTCGTCGACTCACAGCCTAGGTAGACCTCGTCATTAGTCATCGGTCGGTAGCTTAGCGGAGTTCGAGAGGTATCAGAATCATCGGGGCCAGGCATTGATTTATAAGCATGACGTTTTGTAACACCTCATTAATGCCTTACACCCTATTGTTGTCTGTAAGTGTGAGGAACCGGACAGCACTGCCCGTTATAGTCGTTCCACTAAGAACAATCCGGCCTTCCATTCGCAAACAGCATGATTTCACAAGGTATTCGTACACTCAGTGTGTGTCGTTACCGGCATTATTGTTAGCTCAGACACACGGACCCCGACCCCGACAATACTTCGTCGTTATTATGTACGAAACCCTACCCTGGCAGTTATGTGATTTAGAGAATAACTATCACATTTTAGATATGCCGCATTCTTTATGCCAACCAAAAACAGGTTCAGGCAGAGATTGAAGGGTTTGCCTAGTATACAGGCACTGGATGTTATAAGCAAGAGCCAGGTCACTATCTCTAACGTTCAATGCACGTATATTAACTCTCACCGGTGAAAAACGCTCGTTAATCTCTTCAGCGTTCATGGAGAGTGGGTTTTAATCATGTATTTTTTTGTTGATGTGCAGGGCAATAAAACGGACAAGGATTTGATATTGATGCGTGATACATGACAAGCATTTCTTTGTGGAACAACTTGACACAGACCAACTGTCATTGCTACCGGGCTGCGCAAACTATTTCTTCTGTCAACGGCAGGAGGCGCTCCGACCGTAATGATGAAGATGACGTAGCAACATTTACCAATTAGCATGGGACGCCCTTCAGTCGCACTGGTGACACACCCAGCCTCTCTCTCTATTTTGACAGTGTGTAATTCCTCTGTTAACATTCCCTCCTTTTCAACGTAGCTTAATCGGACTTTTCTAGCTACTTATTACGGCTGTGAACCCATCAACGCCGGATAAAAGGCGCGGATAACGACAGCCATTTCCATACGTCCACTATAACTTACATTTATGTTCCACTACCGAGAATCGTAGAAGTCATCAAGATGGAGTCTAACAGTACCAAGTGAGTATACATTACCATAAACGTGATGGATATCTCAGTTTTATCACTATGATAAATGCTGAGTCATTGTTGGCGTATTTCATACCATGTATGCAAACTGTCAGAACGCATGACGCGTTCATTCCCCGACTCGACAACTATATAATTATTATCTACACATCAAAAGCAAGTCATACATGCATGCACACATTGTTCTGACTGTCAATGCTGCTGTCAACCGGAGATGACTTGCCGTGTTCTAGCTCGTGATGACATTGAAGTTAACGATGTGTGGAAGGGATGTGGTCAGGTTGATAACACTAAGAATAGACGAAAATGCGAATGAATAGGACGAATAGGATAACGAGGTTGATGATGACAATATTGGAGACAATGACGATAAACACAGCTACGACGACGACGTTGGTGGTGACGGTAGTAATGATGATGATGATGATGATGATGATGATAATGATAATGACGACGACGACGATGATCATCACAATCATGAGCGATGATGATGATGCTGATTATGATGATAACGATTACGGCGAAGGGTGACCCATTGGAACATCTCTACAAAGGAAAAACATTATTGCCGCCCAGATACGCAGTGGGCTTTGCCACCAACCAGAATATTGACGGGGGCATTTGGCGAGTAAACAGCGGTGGCAAATAATAAAAGCAAGCCATTGAGGATAAATCACCAGCCCTGTGGTGTCATTATGCCTTCCCGAGTAGCTTTCATTCGCAGCACATTATCTGACGGTGCTGGGACCATATCAACGCCACTGGGGGTTGCGTTGCGCACCTTAATGGCACCATTAGCTTGTGGCGTGCAGGTCGTCAGCCGCCAAGGAATGGTGCCCTGAGGTAACGTAAGCAAATGACCGCTATCGCACAGCACCAACCTCCTGGTATCTTCGTGTTTTTTCTGCGCATCTATTCATGGATCATTTCATTTACTGTGTCAGTGTCAAAAGAAGTAACCCGCAAAAGCCACTAATCTCCGTTCGTTTTTCATAATCCCTGGTTCCCTGACAGGCAGAATATTTCGCACGTAGTGCATATTTTCGGTTATGTGTTGTTTTTATCGTCGCACCGCTGGTATTTGACACTGTTGGCCTAACAACACCGGCCCCGACTGATACCATGCGGATCTTTATGTTGATATATGATGGAGACTACGGCATGAACGGAATGTGAATCTGTTCGAGGGAAAGCATCTGAGCCTATGTGGTGAGCTCTGTTTAATTACCAACAGGACCACCTTACGTAAGATGTCAAGCTCGATGGTTGCTGTAATCAACTTATATGTACACGCTAGGCTTTCCTCGCTCCCATCAGAGCAGCTTGCTGGATCAACGAAATGAGGCGAAATATTGCCGTTCGACCAATGAAGTGAGTTGGATCATAACTCTTTACTCGGCGTTTTCTGATGGGTCACTAGTACAAAATGATGGCCAAGGCAAAGCTACAGAACCATGTACAAGCAACGAGCGACGAGAATGCAACACTCGAATTATTACCGTAACACCAGAAACAATTTACCGGGGGCTTTATTGGTCACAATCATCGTAATCTACCTCATGTTCAGAATGAGTCACTATTGCATTGAATGGATGTGGTAAATATCTCGTTAGTGAAGAAGCAATGACCTGGTGCATGGAAGATATCCTTTCCCGCATAAGGCATAACGGTGGAGTGTAATCATAACGTTGAGATATTTGTCTCAGCTGTTGTTACATTATGATGATTGTTCTTTCCGTTTCATTTCCATCTACCATTGCAAGTCATACAGCACTGATTCAGAAGGGCGTATCATGCGTAAAAACAATGCTCGCATAGCAATCATGCGTGGTCTTACCAATCATTCCATTTCCACACGACAATGCCACCTTGCATTATCAAATACGATATCTGTCAGTGATACCACTTGCAAACTATGAGTTTGGGTCGCTCAAAATATCTACCATTTTTGACACGAGCTTATACGATAGAGTTTGTTGCATCGCTATGAGGTTTCACAAAATACATGAAACCGCCACCTGTGTGCCAGCACGTGGATCATCATATAGTCTATCCTAAAACCACGTGGAAAGTATGAGGCCGGGTCTTGACCAATGAGATGACTCCATTGCTGCGACATAAACAACTGGCCGACGAGCTTTCGATGATTTGTTGATAGCGTCGGTGTGCGAGCAACATTATTAACACTCATCACATAAGTCCATTAGAGGGAACCCTCTTGCTTAGCTGTAAGCTCGTGGCTTATACCAAAGAGTTTATAGCAACGCTAAGAGAGCTCACTCGAGACTTCCGCCCGAGGAAACACGTGAAGACGCCACCTGTTAGCCGAAGCGTTATTGTCATAGCGTCTTGTCATAGCGTCTCTTAAAACAACGTGGAATGCTCTGTTTACTTTTGAGCTGTAGTTGCCTCGAACAATTAGATGATTCCACATCTTTAACAAAGCCGCTAGATCAACAGTCCCATGTACTTTGGGTGATTTCATGGTATCATCGCCTGTTGTCGGGGGTGTCAGCCCAGTATTCCCATGGGCTTTTGTATATGTCACGGTAGCGCCTCCTTACGATTTCAATGCATTATAATTAGGGAAGCGATCACCGCAGAGCCACTAGGAGTGAGCACTCTTAACGTAGACCAATATATACTCTATGCTTATACTATAACTGACAAGGCCCCCCTCCTGCATCAGACAGTGAATAGCGATGTCAATCCTCGCACTATTTTAATGCAATGATAAACATTGGTCGCATATCGTGATCGCATTCCATTGACGAATGATTTTAAGCAGCCCAAGAATCAACATGTATCGGCATTTCACAACGGTTAGAAGGGCGTTATGATTTAAAGTTTCCCTCTCGAATATCGCGCCGCGTTTTTGCTGTTTTAACGTTATGACCGACCTCTTCACCATCAATCACGCGGAGGTCCCGTTATGCTGCTATATTCCGTAGATGAAAATGAAAAGTTGTATACGAGTTTATGCGAAAGAGTTTGTTGCTTCGCTTAGAGGTTTCACAAAATACATGACACCGCCACTTGTGTGCCAGCGCGTGGACTGTTAAAAGGTCTATCCTAAAACCACGTCTAAATTATGAGGCGCGGCCCCATGAACAATAAGATTACTCAATTGCTGCGACATAAACAACTGCCCGACGTGCTTTTGATGATTGGCTGTGGGCGTTGGCATGCGAGCACTGATAAAAATTGGTAGCATGTCGTGATTGCATGCCATTGACAAAAGATTGTATGCAGCCCGAGAACCCACATGTATCGGCATTTCACAACGGTTAGAAGGGCGTTATGATTCTAATGTTTCATGTCGAATATCGTGCCACGTTTTTGCTGTTTAAGCGTTATGACCTACCGATTCACCATCAAGCACGCGCAGGACCCGTTATGCTGCTTTATTCCGTGGATAGAAAATGGAATGTTGCATTCCATTGGCCGTCTTTGGAGCGGATTAATGTTGGATTAAATGTCCAGTTCATCCTGTCATGTTGGTCAGTGTTGTAGTTTACTTTGTTTATTGGACGTCCCGATCCGGGCATTCATGAGCGTCCTTGTATTTCTGATATCCATCTTCGCTGGTCAGATTAGATAAACGTCTAGTAAAAACGCCGAGGCTGTTACTTATAGTTATCAGTGCCAGTGTTGCTTTCACCTTCAACCGTCATCTCAGCTGAGAAAGGAGATGATTATCTCCGAGGTCAAGGTCACTTCACATTCCCTCGCTTTGACGAAGAGACCGATATCCTTATTTAGGACAAATCGTTCTTTGCTTCCGTCCTAACACTAGCTCGAACATGCGGTCATCGCATTGTATGTGACTTACGTAGTGTTGCAACGTCGATTATAGCGATTTACCTAACATTAGCTGCACAGCTTGTAAATGCTTGAAATATTGCCGAAAAGCTTTCGATGGAATCATCACCCTGTTGATGTTGTTGTATTATGCATAGTGCCTTCTTCCAACACGTCAGGCCAGCTGTGTGAATTCGAATGGAATAAAGATTTTATCAGAAATGCCAGTCGCGATACCATGACTGCTAGGACACGGCTTGAGATATGTCACCCCTGTCCGTATATTGAAAGTCATGTGGGCAATCCGACTTTCATTGCAGCGCTGGTCATCTGGCGAATAGTGCGAACAAGTCTCGTTTACGTCATCCTTTCTCGTGGACTGGGACTCTTGGAGCGGGGGGTGGGGAAGTGGAGGGTGGGGGTGGGGGAGGGTGTAGAGGGTTTGAAATCCAAAATCTTTATGCCACCAAAACATTATTTCTCTGTCGGTGACATTTTATAATGGGACAGTGTGCTTCCCTGATGTGTGGGTGACCTTAAAACAGGCGATGCCTGAAAAGGGCGCTGAGGCTTAATTAACTTCGGGACCAGGCGGCCATTTCTTACAATCTCCTAAACCGTCGACCCCGTCCACTTCCCTTGATCTTTACCCCAATCCATACATTATCAAATTCACTTTTCACCCGACTCCCCTCGATTTAACTAGTAGCACATGGAGGAGACTGTGAGAAAGCGGTATTCCAAATACCCTTATATAATTCGCACCTGTATTTGCCAGCGAGCGCTGCAGGGTATCAACACTGCTGTAGCGGAGGCGGCGACGAACAACCCATTCCCGGCTACACGAACATATTAATAGTGCGGTCAGAAGGGGAAAAGACGCTTATCGAAAGACAAGGTTCTCAATACCATCACGCTATCGTCAGGCTCACCACATAGAGATACAGGAGACTTGGCACGAGGGAGTGCACTGCGGGTCATTGATTCCCACTACCAGGGTCGTTAATCACACGCTCTACTACTCTTCTGGCTAACTCCTCCCCTCTGCGGCATGTGCGCCTTTCTTTTGATTAAACACCTTTACGTGATCAGAGTGAGAAACGTAATACTGATGATCCCTCTATGGACTGTTTTGTTACCTGAAGTGCGTTTTGCCTCGTGGGCACACTAGATCTATCATCATTGTCGTAGTCTTGTCTTCTGACAAATGTACCGTCCTATGATTGGTTGATACAGCATCGTCAAAGAGCCACGACCTGGGGCTTGTTAAACACACATCCATCTTGTGAATTAATGTTGCTGTGCCGACTCAGAATGTGTTCGGTTGATAAAGAACGTGCCCCTCAAGGCTCGACACCGAAATAATGAAATTGTTGTTATTTTGAACAGGACAATATCATCAGAGTGTTTCATTACAGTGTGATGCAGATGTGTCCGTATTTTGACTGCGCCGTCGTAGCCTAGCTTGTCAGCATGTGTACCCTCTTTACTGTCGCTTTTTGTCGCTGTAGCTGTATATGCCGATACGACCTCTATGACATCAAATCACACATCCTGCTGAGTAGTTAATGTCGGTGTGACGAGTTACTGGCACCATACGCAGAGCAATTACAACAAACTTAATTCGACGTGGCAAATTGCACGTTCTTTTAGGACGCTCTGTCAAGAGATCAACAGGAAATGGATGTTTACGATCCCCGCTTGAGGCTACGCACCCATTACGTATTCTATCATATCGACTAACTCTCTCCTGCCAAGAATTTGTTGTTCGTTTGCCAGAGTGAATAACAAACAACAATCTCAACTATGAACATCCAATACGCGATTCGATGCTGTGAGTATTGTCATCCGACGTTACATTTAAACTAAAGGCAACGCACTTTAAGGCCCATCTTGAACGAAGCAGACGACATGTTGCTGTGATGAATTGATATCGTCATATGGTGGCGGAGTCTCTTCGAAAAATCCCCCACGCGGCACGGGCCACTGACCACATCAAGCTTCAAACCACCTACTCTGCAGTGAACGGACAGTCGGATGACAGGAGAACACTTGGTCGGAGATGTAGGAAAACAAAAGCAGCACAACAAATAAAAGGCATATTTTCTCCTATGTTTTGTCCCAAACTACCACAATTTTCCGCGCGAAAATTATAATGACGGGGACGCTTCAAAAGCAACATCATTAAACGCTAATTAGCTGGTGTGCTCTGTGGTACTGCTCTCAATGTGCGTCCTGATAACTGCAATGTATGTTCAATGCAGTTTGCCATCTATATCTATTGAGAAATGTTGAATGGCTTCACGATCAATAGGCTCACCTCCAGTGACCACCTGTTAACTATACTTTGACAAGCAGGTCGTAAACATCTCCATTGGGAGGAGCCCTGTAGGTCCATTATGACTGTATTTCCGCCCTGATTATATTTTGCGTTCATTGCCTTCGCCGTGACAAGGCCATTTGGCTCTACAGCACCCCCGATCACTTCCGTAACCACTAACAAGTATGAATCATGGATATACACACTGACGCCGACATAAACAGGGTCCCCGCTGTTGGTCATGTCCCCTCATTCCTCTGCCATGCCCGTTATATGTAGGATGTTGCAGCGCATATTGAGGCACAGAGAGAATAGTTATAGGACGTAGGGATGACGCTTAGGAGCACAAATTGAACGAGACATGGACGGAGCCTCCGTCATGGGAATCTGCACCCAGCGGCACACAAACTCACCCTTCCAGTCGTAAACTGGCGGCTGAATGACAGTCAAACACTGGGAATGTGATGTATGATGCCGACCTAACCGGAATCCTGACAGGTGTGGGCTGCTAATTCGTTGCCATTTGAGCGTACACATGCTGCTTCACAGAGCTCAGACGGGTGGTTGCGTACCACTCACTAGCGGCCGGCAATGTTGCTTGACTGGCGGTCGTGCTAGCGGTTGTGTGAATCTGCGGGTCAATAGACGACCCCCATGTCCTGCGACTCTTTCCCACCCCACTCATCCGCTGATGTGCATGCCCTTTAAAATTCATTCGCCCCTTTTATGTCATAAAAAGTCTAGCTCATAACACCATTAACTACCAGATAACATGACCACAGTCTTCCCGGGATGGCCGCAGAGATGTGCTATCAGTCGTAATATCAGACGATAAGCTAACCCATCTCCCAAATGACTAGATTATTCACGCTCTGCACCAGCACAATGAGGCTCCGATCGGCGCTGTACATCAAGTGTCGGCGTTATCAAATAGGCAATCTGGTTCTGGGCGGTGCGCAAAATGTACTGCAAAGTTGGTCTACATATCTGTTTCCGGGGCAATCGGTTTGTAGCTGTATATATATCATATCAAGATAGGTCGGCGGGTATACCTGCAATTATTATTGCATACCGGGTGACTCAAAGCCTTCACGCAGCACTCAACAAGATGTGATAAATATTGTGAAACAAAAGCCCGAAGTGAGATGAGGCAAAACGCAGACAACCGCCCTAAATGTCATGGTAAATTATAATATAACAGTCCAAACCCACGAAATCATTCAAGCCGATGTGTCGCTTTGTTACCATTAGAAACCTTAAGCTTGTTAAGATCGACTTAAACGGCTATTATATTTTCAGTGATTTTGTACTCGCGTTTATCGTTGTGGCGAACTCATGTCAGATACGCAAATGATGAATATAGGTTAATCGATACGTAAAATATCCTCTATATCAGCATCATTTCGAGTGAGGATGTTAGGCAGAAACTCTGGGATTAATTTGGATATCTTTTATTACTACATAGTGGTACTTTGCTGCCATAAATCAGTAGCTATTCGTTGAATCTGGTCGTATGAGGTCCATGGAAAATTTAACCCGCTGATGTTTATGATTCGCGAGGCGCCTTATTACCCGAAAAGGAGCCGTTTTTGATGACACAAGCAAATGGAGCTCCGGGGCTTCCCTAGGTTTATTATGCTATCTGAACACTCATGTCAGCGTCCAATTATGTGGCCCGTGTGAGCTACAATAGCAATAATATTCTGTCAAAATGAGGGCAGAGACCTTTGGGTCAACTAGATAGGAATGTTTTGCTATTTTGTGAGTGTTCTCGCATAATAGCTTTGCTATTTGTTTCGAAAACTATGTTCCAGTGTCCATCTTTCTCAGCATTAAAGCATCAATTTCTCGGCACGGTTCTCTGTGACATTCGATAAGCATTATAATTGCCAGCTGTCCCCCAATAGAGACATTTACCGGATATCATTATCACTTTTGATATATTTAATTGGGGCAAATACGTTCTTCCGAGTCGCATAATCAATGTAGACTGTTATGAAATATGAGTCTATGAGTTTGTTAACACAAAATGCGTGAGTATGTATGTTTAATCTTTTTCAGAGGAATGTAATAGCATCTTAGCGCCAAATGGCACGATTCACATCCGGCTGTGCTGTGGCTGCTTGGGTAAAAAGCGGCGCGAATTTGATGTAATTTAATATGTTCCAATAATGAATGTCAAGTTTATCATAAGATATACCACTGCTTGCTAATTTTTTGAAGTAGCAACTGCCGGATGCGCTCGCCTAATTCTGATCTGATGGCAATGTTAATCGTCTTCATTGATGTGACATAATGATAACCAACAGGTGTGCCCTACAACAACATGTTAATTAAAAGATTGATTAGAATAATAGATTCATTTAAGCAACCACGACAGGACCCGAATATCATCGATATCAGGTGCACTTTGCAGGACACCCATCGCCTCGCTCAAAACCGACTCGGTGAACTGATCCGGAAGTTCGCCGAGATTGTGGTGTTTTGTAACGCACCAACACAGATGCCAAATTAGCATGGGATGGATTATGAGAAAGTAACGTCGAGAGTGCTGATTTGCACTTTTCTATACTGAGATCATGGACAATAGATCACACCTGGCCGCAAAAGTGATCATTATGTGTACCGTCCTCTTAAACCAAGTGCCTACAATGCACTTCGTTTATTTGCCATGATACTCTGAGCAGCCGCGTTGAAGAGCAGTTGCAGTCGTTATGGGCTCACCACATGAAAGCTTCAACATCCTGATGTGAAAGCTTGTTGTTAAGTGGATGCTTAAACTGCATCCAGCCCATACATGGCCTCACAATACGCACTCAAGACAGTCGCGTCAGTGTGGAATATATGAATGAAGCCTCGTTTCCGGGCAATTACCTAAGAGGCAATGATCAGTAGCCACAGACAATCGTCCTAGAAGATAGCAAGTAACCATTGGTTTAACTATGCACCATCCTTCCATTTATGTCATATGAGACGTGCTACAAGTGCAGTAGCCGGTGTTTGTAAGGTTAGACACCTACGTTCACCTAAATACGCGAGGCCCTTCAACCGATGTGCATAATATCGTCAAGAATGAGAGTTATCATCGTCGAGATGATTGATTCAGCCATTCGACTGGCAAATATAGTTGTCCTCGTCTGGCGAAACGAAACGACCGACTTTTGTCGTCACCTATTTCTGTGATGGACCGTGCGTTGATACGCTTGACCAGGAAACTGCAGCAGCGGACGCACCAGGCTAATGTGGCGGATAGATCACACCCATATATCAGTACTAATCCGCACAATGGAAATACTAAGTGATAGAGGTGTCTGCCACACATGGCTGATTATCGCGACAAAATAGGTTTTGTCGTGCTCGAATTCATGTATATTAATGGCGCCACGTGCGTGCTACTGAGTGTTGACATCTCATGAAACAATATGAGACACTGCCAATGGATGCATATTACAGACCTGGCCCGAAAACACTTTATATAATTTTGTCGCCTAGGTATACACAGGATTCTTCATTTAGTTAATAGTAATTCATTCGTTTCACTGGGCCGGGTAGTGTTATCTACGTAGATGAGCCACAAAACGTTGATCTGTCTCCTTAATGCCACATAGCAGTAAGCATGCGCAGTGTTTTTGCTCAATAATGGGGTGTCACGTCAATGCGTAGCGGAGCTATTTCAACTAAAAACCTTCATATATCAAATCAACTCGATTTACTTCGCAATATCGCTTAACAGAGTGCAAATTATTTTGACTAATTGATTACCTGCTGAAAGTTATGATATCGAGAATATGGAGGTTATATATATAAAGGGCAATGTTTGATCAAACAAACCTTGACAAGTTAGTTGATTGCCACCGTCTTATTGAAAACTATTCCCGCGCTTTATGCTGTTTGATACAAGCGCTCAAACTATTTTACATATGTCAAGGTAAGTTTCTGCAACAACGTAGCCATAGTTGAGGGCAATTACCATTGAAACATTTGTAATTCACCGCTTGTATGCTACCGTGTGCAGTCATTACAAGACCCACTCAATCGACAAATACACAGTGGATAGAATCTTGGCAATCTCCAATAACAGCTTTTTTCAAATCAGTACATCGTTTGCAGACAAATCTAGAGGAATAAAACGGGATATATGAATGTTGTTGATTTGATTAGAAAATATTCATATATGAGATTTAGCATATGCGGAAGTCCATGAGGGTGTTTGCATCAACGGCAACTATGCTGTGAGATCAATAGCGGTTTGGCCAGAGGGCGTTGTAATCAGCCGCAGTAGCGCGGGCAATCTGCATCAGCGAGGCAGCGAGCTTTGGAGTAGCCAGCTAGTTGCAGACATTCACCACGGCAGCAACACTGAAGGTACGACTCCGGAGTATAAGGGGCAACGCTTCCGACGACTTTCTCATGGAAGCCTATTTATGAGAGAAAATTCTTGAATGGGCGGACAATCTGTGGTTGGAGTATCCAAGTAATCACATGCGCTGAAACAAATTGAATCTTGAGTAACATTAGCTGGAAAGGATATCTGGTTTATTTTGCGTGTGATACCTACAGCAGCTGAGCGCTAATATCAATCCATACAGGTAAGAACTGTTAACATCGTATTATAGTTTTGATCGTTTCGTTGGATAATACGATACTTTCTAGATAGTGAAGGGAATGTAGAAGAAAGGGAGGTAAAGACAATCTACAAGACTGTCCGAGAGCGACTGTGACAGACGGGGAAAGGAGGAAAAACAAAACAGACAGACGAGGAACGGAGAAAAACAAACCAATCGCTTAGGGTAGTAAGAGAGTGAGGCAGAAGCGGAGAATCGACCTGAAATCAGATAACAGTGCTTCGCATCCTATAAACACTGCATACAGTTATTGTGGACTTATCGTCGTTTCGCAAGAGTAACCTTTGCATCGTTAATATAAACACAACTAAGTGCTTTCACCAGAAAAACCTAATAAAAAGGCGATCTCAGCAGAATGGGGCAACATTTAGTCTGCTTTCGTGATATAACGATGGTCATATGCCAGTATAGTGGGATGCATAAACCAATATTCTGCTTATTCATCGATTGTATAACAGCAGGGCTGGAAATTAACTAAAATGGACGGGTGGCCAGGAGATGCTACCCGTCCTTAACAGATTCTACCTGTCCCAACAAAAAAGATACCCATTACATAATGCGTCATGTCAAAATGAACTCAAAAGCTACACATTGCTTTGACGCGCGCAGGAGTCACGCGGCTAATCGAGAACACCTTTCGCTCTAAAATCAACGACGTGCGCTATGATCTTTTCACGCCCTTGACTATTATCATACACCAATATCCCGCAGAAATTTTTCAAGGCCTCATCTCTTTTTCACCATACTAATGATTAGATTTATTTTTTTATTTTTCGAAAATTGCTCATCTTGATGGAAAAATTCACTGACGTAAAAACGAGTTTCAGCAATCCCCTGAAACCAATCACACTTGACTCCCCCGAAACTGAATTTACCTTTAACATGCGTGCAGAAGAAAATAAATTTTTGTTGAGCACATGGACCTTAATATTGCCAATGTGACTCATTACGTAGATTTTTGTTCTCAATACAGCATTAGCTTCACCTTTTCACAAATTCAACTTTTAATAATGATTTATCAACCGTATAATACGGTTACGAGTATTAGTAATGTTATCAGGCTACACAAAAAATTAACATCGAGGGAAATCTAGCATCGGTACCATAATAGTTGTCGCGTTTAATGTGTAATGTTTCAGGAGAGATAAACCACCCCTGAACAGAAATAACCAGCGACGTTGTGTTCTGTATTAACAGTCTGAGGACGATTTGCTATTTGGTAAGAAATGACCACACACCCCGCTGCACTGCTCTTAGAAAAAGAGAAGTGCGTTACAGGTCGTCATCAATAGCAACAGGTTTTTTTATCTGGTCTTAGAGTAACCATGTTGTTCGTGAGCGACAGAGGTGAAGGGAGTTCAAAACGCACTTTCATTATTTTATCCTCGGCCTGTGTGAGAAAAGAGAAACAAAGTCAGCTTTCTCTTCCTGCAAATTATCGCCAAAGTACACAATGGAAATACCGATTTTATGAGCTTTACAAAGGTGTGCGTGTGTGCGAGGGTGAACAGAGAGAGGGAAAAGGGAGTCAAAGCGGGGTGGTGGGGGTGTTTGCTTGATTGAGGCTGGCGCCGTTGAGCATGTACGCGTTAACCTGGATTTATATGATATGTTGCAATTGGACTTAACAAATTCATATACCATGATCCTAACCCCCGAGTTCAATAAAGTCATCAAAGTAAGAATAATGAGCACAAGCGATGTGGCTTCTAAATCAGCGCGTCAGATCAAATTACAGGTCGTCGAATAGTAACCATGGCTAATATTTTATGAGTGCAAGTGTTAAATGAACAGCTGCAATTGGGAAGTCGCCATACACGTTGACTGACTGATCTTGAAGCGGCCTTACTCAAATAAAGTAGTTTAACAGGTGTTTCAAGTCTTTTAGAGTTAAAGAGCTGGTAGAGCAGACAGACTTGTAATAATCTGTAAAAAAACACATCAACATCAGACATCCGATCGCTGAATGTGTGTAAACAATACTGTAGATGACCCAAGCAGTAATGTTGTTGATTTTTCACCTGAACAGCTTCCGTTGCCGGACGACACGCTGCGCTCTCTGATTAGTCTCGCTAGGATCCCTATGTTCTTATCTGTCTGTGTAATAAACAAATAGTGTTCACCGTGAAAAATTACCCGTCAGCAGGACGTGTGATTGGGCTAAATGTACCCGTCCGGCCGTAAAACCACCCGTCAGTGACGGGCGGACGGGTATTAATTTCCAGCCCTGTAACAGTCAACCGATTCATGACGATAACTCTTCCACACTTGCTGGTCTATTGAATGTATTGTGGGTTGTGTGCAATCAAGCCACACATTGTCTCAGACCAAACAATATGCTAATGAAAAGGGTGTTGATCAGGGAACCCGCCATTGATTAACATCTTGCGTGGGTCTGCCAAGCAACTCGCTGTCACTCGGAACTTCCCGTAGACATGAACTGTCTTGGGAGACTAAAAAACGTTGCAAGCTACGTATATAACCTGTCTTCTTCAGCAATCGTCAGCCACAGACTAGCCGGGCCAGCAGCAGGCTAGATACCCGCACGACAGTCTCTTCTCGTGACCTGTAAACTGCCTCGGAGAAACAGTGACGCATGACTGTCTTTCTCCGAGTATTTTGTGGAACGTTCTTGCCCAATGTGACCTCTGTAAATTTCTTACAATTGCACTCCTTAAGAGATTAAACATATGCGATGGACCACGGTTGTCTCTTTGTGCGCTAACAGCTCTCTGACAGCAATTTGATGCAAAGCGCATGTATGCAAATTTCCATCGTTGCCGGTATTACTTCAGATGCAAGTAAATAACGCATTTCTACATTACTATACATATGTGAAGAGAAGCAATATTTACTTACGCAGACCTAACCTAGTTAGCATGCCCTTCACACAGAGACTGGAAGACAATCGAAAGGGCATACGCGATTTCTCAATTTACATTCAGATGACTGGATTTGCACTCTGCGAGACTAGCCTCTGTCGACTTTTGATTGTAAAGCATTGAGTGAGAATTTATCACATTTGTAAATTGTAAGAAATCTCATCAAGTGCCGAAGTTTCTGTTTATTCCAGAAAAGGTGCGATATCATACTCTGCAATTCGTATCTACTTGCTGATTGACACTCTAATTTTTCTTTTGTGTGCGTGATAGGTTACCTCAGCTCCTACTCGCAGAGGGGACTGGCCTGCCGATTAATTTTACAGCGGCGGAAATTCTGCAGTACGTCCGGGCACTCAGTCCAGAAAAGAAAGCTACTCTATTACAAGAACTGAAAGAGACGTGGCAGACTACGAGCGAAGAACAATTCCACTGTTTTCTTTATGAACTTGGTCAATGTAATCTTAACGACACGATGCATATCCCGATTTACGAGGAGTCCCTTTGGGAGTACTCAGAGTACCGCATACACAAGAACATGCTTCTCTATATCCCACCCATTATACTTTTCTTCGGTACTGTGGGTAACATACTCTCTTTTGTCATACTCACACGCAAGCCAATGAATAAGCAGTCAACTTACAGGTACTTGGCTGCCCTGTCTATTACAGATACGTTGGTTTTGTACATTGGATTACTGAGAATTTGGGTGAGGGAGCTCACTGGCTACGATCCTCAGCAGAAGTACGGATGGAGCTGTGGCCTCATAACTGTACTGGCGTTCACGGTCAGTGACTATTCAGTTTGGCTGATCATTGCTGTCACAGTGGAGCGATATATCGCTGTTTGCTGGCCGTTACGGGCTCCGGCCTTGTGCAACAATCGCAAAGCCTTCCGTGTCATGTTTGGCATACTTTTCATCCTCCTTTGTATTAACATGCACTTCCTATGGACGACGGAAGTTAAAAGTTACCATTTAGCAGGCGAAACGATCACGAAATGCGAAGATGGCCTTGGCTTTGAAAAGGTGGTAACGGATATTTGGCCATGGGTGGATGCATTTATATACTCATACATTCCCGTGGTAATTATATCAATATTCAATGGTCTCATCATTCAGCAAGTGATTTTGTCAAAGCGCGAGCGTAGGCTTTTATATGGAGAGAGAGCGGAAGTTCGCAGGGCGACCAACGGTTCTCGCCGTGCTGGGACATCCACTCAGCGAAGTCAGAGTAGCTCCACATCGGAAGGTAGCATGAAAGTGACCATCATGCTCCTCACGATTTCCTTCGCCTTTCTCATCACTACCTTACCTATGAACAGTATGCTCATTGCGAATGCTCTTTTAGGTGAACTTCGACAGGGGAAAAGAATTGCTTTGCTGAAGATGATTCGTTCCATTACAGAACTACTCATGTACCTCAACCACTCGATGAACTTCTTCCTCTACTGTGCCACGGGTGAGAAGTTCCGCCAACAACTTGTGGCCTTATTCCGTCCCCGTCGACCACGTCCCAATACGATACACATGGACACGCTCCAGAATTATAAGCACTGTGTCGATAGACCAACTGACATGACTTGCATTCACAGTCAACCGGGTCAACGAGCGATGACTACTGTAACGTACAGCCCATCCACCAATCTCAATAACACAAGCTTGGCACATTCGCCCAAAATTCCTCATTCTGAAACATGCAAACAAATATAGGTGAGCACCAATGATGTGGCTGTAATCTTCGTTTGTATACAAGAGTACGCCTTGTACTAAAAAGCCTCATACAGAGCGGAAGTTTTTATTTTCGGAAAGCTTCTGGAAAACGTCGTGTAGTGGAATATGCATACATGCCACTACAAACGCTGGTAGCCCTCCTTGGTTACGTTCGTTTCTAAGCACATCGGCTTGTAGAGAATTCGACATTATGGATATACGTGGGGAATGCATCTGCAGACTGTATTATAGAACACAAGTGTGTAGCATGTTGTTATTTTTGTCCAGTATAATTATATGTAGATTTAGGAAGGATTTGGTGGATATTGGTTCGGTCATTTGCTCATCTGCACTAACGCAGGTAATCCGTCGTAGAAATTCTTTGTTCATGTCTCGGAATTGATGTATCACGTTAAGGATTATTTCTATATCAATAAAACGAATATTCGTCACAATTGATGTCTATTTCTTGACAATTTGCGACTAAACCTTACGTCTGCAATGGATTCATTCATGGGTGCCTCACATGGTCCACAAATCATCAAGTGCCGACATTAATTAACGAATATGAACTGCTTTATATGGGGTCTGTTGAATGTGCTTGTCTCGAAATAAATAGATGTACCGGCTTGTAACGCCAGCCCCGGTAGTTAAATAGCAGTTTGTATCGATTAATCACCGCCTCAAAAAAAGAAATAAAACACTCCTTCGCTACGTTGAAGGTTAAGAGGCAGAAAACCATCGATTAATGATACTGTCAGTGTGCCAATTATCGACGCAGCTCATATTCCGGCTTAGGATAATCCGCATTTCGATGCGTCGAGGCGTGGCGCATTGAAATTTCCACTGTTTACAGATTGCAGCAAAAGTATCTCGGGCCGATAAGCCATCCACATTCCAACATGGTCTTCGATGTTAACCTATAGCCAATTGGCTACAACGAGACCTGAACTCTTACCAACGAATCCACCCACAGTTTGGCTGAACAGCATCGTCGCTCAATCTATCTTTATACAGCTACTCTTGCATGACAAAATTAGATTTTCTGGTAAAAAAGCCCATCGCAAACAGGTCGATTTTGATTCCACACCATGGATGACGTCGTGTTCCATAACAACCGATTTGCAGTCACTTCTGCCGCAAGTGAATCGTTTTCCTGATCAGTAGTAGTTGCGCACATTCTTTTGATTTGGTAATATGCAGCCTGATAAGATTTACTGTATCCAAAATCTAAGGAGCATAACATGTACTGAGTCGGTTAATTATATGACATGAGAGAGGCCATATACAATTAAGTTACGGCCGAATGCCCTGCATTATAATTCATTTTGTATTCTGTTTTTGGCCGACAAATGCGCTTCCGGTCAGCTTGTGTGTTTCGCATGCAGATTGTACGGAACGTATATGTGTGCTGTCACAATATCCACAGCCTTCTCTTAGAGCGTTTAAAATACAATAACAATATTTGCTTAATGACGTAGGTAGAAGTTTGCATTCAGGTTCAAATACAACGATGTCAATATCTCTTACAATACTCATTCATCATCATGATGTGGACTAACGATATGATCAATGAGTACTGTAGCTAGTTATTCTGTGTGTTATCACGGGATTGTATGTGTTTTCGTTTGAATGTATGTATATGAGTCTGTATGTATGTATGTATGTATGTATGTATGTATGTATGTATGTATGTATGTATGTATGTATGTATGTATGTATGTATGTATGTATGTATGTATGTATGTATGTATGTATGTATGTATGTATGTATGTATGTATGTATGTATGTATGTATGTATGTATGTATGTATGTATGTATGTATGTATGTATGTATGTATGTATGTATGTATGTATGTATGTATGTATGTATGTATGTATGTATGTATGTATGTATGTATGTATGTATGTCTGTATGTATGTATGTATGTATGTATGTATGTATGTATGTATGTATGTATGTATGTATGTATGTATGTATGTATGTATGTATGTATGTATGTATGTATGTATGTATGTATGTATGCAAGTATGCATGTATGGATGTTTATTTGCAAGTACGTATGTATGTATGCATGTATGTTAGCATGTATGTATGTATCAATTAATGTGTATGTATCTATGTATATATGTATGATTTCACGAATATGTGTGCATGCCTGTGTTTGCATATGTAAGTATGTATCTATGCGTGTATGTATGTACTTATTTATGCATGTTTGTTTGCATGTTGTGTTCAGATTAATTGGTTTAGATGTTTCACAATGGGTTTAACCTTGCATCAGCTTAGTAGATACTTTGAGAAGAAGGGGTTTCAAATCTTTTGATTTAGAGAAATTGACTTGATCTGCACAGGGTACAACAAAAGCGATCGATGTAATATTCTCCCCAAGACTAACTCAACTGGAGATGATATTCTCACAAATAATATTCCAAATGATAAAACGCTGAAGCATGAGGTAAGAACACTCTCCCTTCCCCCTCCACCCCTCAACCCCGATCACGACAACGTCACTAGCATCAACGCAATATATGGGCCAATCAAGTGAAATACTAGTTATTGATGTCGTTTTCTGTTTTCCCTACAGCCGCTTAAATCATGCTCATTTATAGCTTGCATCATTATTGTTCAGGCATACCTCACAAAGATTCAGAAACGCATGATAAAAGTAATGCACTCAGAGAGGTCTTGCGACAACTGCGAGGGATATTTTTTCGGTTGGACCTGATAACACTGGGTATGTCGAGAACATGCAGTCTCAGATGATAGGCTTCCTTCAAAGACGTCTTATTGCTTGAAGCAACAATGTACAATACTGCACGCCGTGTTACGAGGGATTGGGTTGATAACGGTAGCCTAGTAGCGATGATGCTACGGACTCTGCCCCTGCTCTGGTAAACAACATATTGCATTGGTTAAGAAGCGTTAAACATAATGCATTCACTCATTGATTTCCATCTGATAAATTGCGACGATTATTTGGCCATCCATAGCAGCTTTGACGTCACCTACCCACCGCTATATAGGTAACTGCTAATGAGTATTACACAATATTTTTATGGTCATACCTAAGCTTACACAGATCATTAGCACCACAATCCCCATTGCACCTTTGTGTTGATATCTTTATTTTCAGCACCTGCATCCATCGTTTAAACCAAACAGGCTGAAGCACCGATGTAAAAGCTAATATTTTTTGTCCATCACAACACCTATATGAAAGCCCGTCGCCTTACTAGTTGTGCTTTATGAGCTACAGGCTGGTACCAAAACTTATTTTCATTTGGGTTATAATACCACAACAGATGATTGATAATTTATATATATCACACGATGTTAATACATTTTACAAAAAGGCCCCATGTGCGCCCTGTTTGATGTAAAATGTAACCGGAGTTCATATATAGTTTCTGCTGTTATTATTAGCTATTCGTGAGAATCATATTTGTAGTGAATAATGGCGTCAACAAAGACGAAATATTACAGATGACGAGAGAGAATTTATCGGAAGGTGTTAATGAAGACATATGAGACAAAGAAGAATCATGAATAAACATGATGATAAATAGAGGCTTTAGTTTCCACCTCTGAAATGAGCCAAGTACATTTATAATATAGAATCACATAAATTAACAGCTGAATATTCTTAACACTTATAGACTAATACGCAAACGTCATTTTACTGAGTACGCATGATATTTGGAACAAACAAATAATTGTCCAATTTCAATCATTGCTACCGACTCATTGTCGCTATGTGCAAGCTGTTGATTCAATCGATCATTTGCCCCGTTCCCGCCCAACATGATTGTGCGCCTGTCAACGCCTGTCAACAACCTGGTAGTTGCGAGTCCACGTGTCCTTCTATTAAGGGTGGTTTATCCAAACATTATCAAACATATCAAAATGTGCTAATGCTATTGGTATTGATTGGCTTCCATCGATGATTTAACTAGCTATCATTTTAGTATTTCTACGTTTGCACTCTACAAACGAAATTGCAATACTTGCTTGAATGATTGATCTCCGGTATGAATTAATATCCGCTTAATATTATTTATTAGCTTATTCGTTCCTATTTTTAAAGGAATGTGCTCATGACCAGATGCCCCCGTAATAGCATGTGATACGCTTGTACTTTGCTGCAATGTTGCAACTAGTGGCTAAACAACTATGTATGTGGGTCATTTAGTCAGTAGGCGATGTTGTGTTTGTTTATGTTGTACAGTGAGTATCCTATTTAATTCGTGCAGAATAAATATAATATGCATAATTTGAATTGTAACGATTATAAATGCCATCTTTCCGATTAGTACCATAGAGCCATTTCCACCTAACACGGCAAACCAATTAGCTTCTCCCAACGAACAAGATATTTTATATAGGCATTAAGTGGATGGGATATGCATCAATGTAGGAACTCAAGGACACATCGTTTTTATAGTGCCCAACTTTGATGCTTAATGCGTTTGGTATTATCTGAAAATAAAGCATTATTGATACCAACAAAGGGTGTAAACTTTATGTAGCAAATGTCCTAAGCCGTTCCATTCTGGCAAATGTGAGATGAATATTAAGTCACATAAAGAATAGCTTCTTATACAATACCTGTTCCAAACCAAATTTGCGATGGCCATGTGGTCGTGATCAAATGACTGTCCCGGTCGGGAACATTTTATTATCAGACAAATGAACCACTGAAAAACGACATGTTATGCGAACTGATGTGCGTTATTAGCTTTCTATACATATGCTTGCCAATTGAGGGAGCATGTTAAGCCATGCACATAGTCAGCTTACCTGATTAACAAATGAATAAGCCGCTGTCAAATATTCTCATCGGACTCACCAATTGCCTCAGCCGATGGCCATTAATACAAATGTGAGATACGATTTCAAAGAACGAAAAATACATCAAACCTATACCCCAAGAGGCTATTTCTCTAGTAGCTAGGCGTTGCAGTGTTGAATCATTGGAATCATTGTAGGTGCGCTTTTTTAAGCTAGCAGATCAAAATCAATTCATATTATCTACGAATGTATCTCTTTTCCCTGGAATATATCTGACAACAGCAGACCGGTGCACTAGGTAAATGCATTACTGTCCTTGGACCACTGTTACGTGACAAGTACACACAAATAATCACGTTTGTTAAGACACAGAAGATATTCGTGTATGACCAATATGCTCATGTTTGTTGAAATCTGTCATTAATGCTTTTATTTCCGCTGTGCAAGCACCTTCTAGTGCCGAAAGGATAAATCACAATCAACGCGAAGTTACGGAATACAATGGAGACCATGGATGTTACAAATGCAAGTGTTCGAGCTCCCCTTCTGCATCGAAAATTAAATTACCTGGAGGAGCTGCATTACAATTTGACAATTCGCTCCTATACAAGGGACCATTTTTCAAACTTCTGCCTCATGCGCCAGCAGATGTATTATATATTGCTACCTGTTCATGCGTCATCGGTTTTTTCAGTTACATGAACGAGTAGACAAATGGATTATAATATTCATAATTATTGTCAGTGCACATGTTTTCCTAAGCGGGGCATTGTCATTGCGACTTCTGCATTACCTAAGTAGAATATATACATGTTTTTCAGTTTCACAGTAGATAAACGATTTATTGTTTAATTACATGTGTATGGCATGACATCGCATTGCAACGCGCAATCAAAGTAGAGATTTTATTGTACACTGACAGTTTTGGAGATAATACTGATTACATATCATAGAGAGCATTATATTGCATAGACCTACCTATATCGGTACTATAAATGCCATGTTCCACAGAGCGACATTGTTTATCGTCGAGTGTAATATTCATGACACCCATGCAATGCAATTATACTCTTCAAAACAAGATCGGCGCGACGGCTCATGGTGAATTCGCGCTGTTGCTGGCAGCTGGTTGCTTGTAAACGTACTTGAAATAGTAAGAGAGAGCCAACTTAGCAGTTTTCTTTGAGGCTGCATTTTTAGGCTAGTCGAGCAATAAAAGTAGAAATTGTTCCGTTAAGATAGAAAACTAAATATCAAATCCGACCAGGGTATCAAAAGTGAACTTTCAAACAATGGGATAATTATGGTACATGGTTTTCAATGCATTATCCATCGTTCCACGACGGTGATAGCCAAAGTCATTATACGGTATGCTTACTACCCACCCATCTAAGTCACACACCTGTGAAAATTTTATGGTAGTTATACGAAGGGAGTTGATTGTCAATCATGTGCAGTTCACTACAGAAATGGCAACAATAGATTCTGCTTCATTGTGACGCCATTCTTCCGGCTAATTTAGGTTCCACTTTTACACATGTGCTTACAATAACAATGGCAAGCAAATGGATATTAAGGAGAGTAAGAAGTACGGGATCACCAACAAAATCTTTTCGTAATTGTTTACCATAATGCTGCGTCAGATGATATGCTTGCCAGCGAAAGTAGAGTAGATTAGGCGCATAATTAATCTACATACGCCTGTCTGCAAAAGAGCACCCCTAATATTAAAGGATTGTTTATAACCGAGGATGCAGTTGCTTTTACATAGGCTGGTTCGATGAAAAGCGTAACTTGATAAATGACATAGGGAAATCTTTCTAGAGGAACTTCCTACCATGGCGGCTAGAAACCAGCGTTAGAATGACAATAAATGGAAAAAAAAAAGTCTAACAGTTATTTTCTTCCGTCAATAGTACCTGGCTGGGGTGCCTTTTGAAATATAAACAACAATTGTGAATAAACTCAAAGAGCAAGAGTACTGGCTGCACCCTTCGTTAGTTCACAATAAATATATACAGAGGACGTCACGTTTTGTAACCCTGAATATAACCAGAAACATGGTGCTGGTGTGTGGCGTTCTGCATTCATGTTCATACTTTGGTTTAGGTGCCTCTATTCTTTGGCGGAATAATGTCCATTCTGTTCACATAATACGCAAGCTGAGCATCATCGCAGTGCGCTTCGGTGGTCGGAGCGCAAGAAGGGTTTACAGCAATCTAATATTGTTTCCTGACATTTAGGCTAAGATCAGTTGTAGTATCTGTTCAACCCGCGTTCTACGGATTTAAACACGCTGTAATGATGAATGCCATATTAGCCTTTAGCTATCACAGTAACAGTTTATGATTTCAATATGTGAAGAAAAGTAGTGTCCAGTGTTGAAAAAAAGTATGATGCTGCGCAGCAATATTCAACAATGTGATGCCGACGTTTATTGTGCACGTTGTCAAGTTTATCTAATTAAAATATTGACGTCAGATGTGAGGCAATATAACATATCGAGAACAAACACTGTCAGATGATAAGCTACTGTCTCTAACACGTGTGTTTTGAATCAGCTATATTCATAATCTAACATGAGTTCGACAAAAACGAAATCGGTCTTTTGGCTTGTAGCAACCATGTACAATACTGCATGCCATGTTACCAGGCTTAGGATTGATAAAGGTAGACTATTAGCGATGTTGCTACAGACTCAATGCTCTATTTAAAATCACCTATCGCAATGGTAGTTAAGCAGTACATGCAATGTATTCACTCATTCATCCGATAAATAGCGATGATTATTTGCACGCCAGATTCCAACCCCTGATATTATCGAGGAATGGTAACTGCTTAAAAGCATTAACAGGGATTATGGTCTGTACCTCAATTTATCCAGAGAATTTAGCGGCACAATATTTCGTTTCACCTGTGTGTGAATTACTGTACTTGTGACCCCCCATACTCATTGCATGTTCATTTACTGCATAAAACTAATTGATAACCTTGAACAACAACTTCGAACAACAAAGGTGGAAGCACGCAGTGTAAGTGTAAAAGCGTATGTCCTGTCCATCACATTACCGGTAAAATAGCCAATGATAATAACATTTATTCACTTTCAAGGCTACTTTGTATTGAAATTGTAGTTTACACTTCCATCACGTTAAGCGTGATCAAATAATAATAGACAAGAAGTGGCGAGTCAATATGTCATAGGGAATCATACAATAAACATATCATTGTCACCATTTAATGAATGTATCGGATATTATTATGGCGGAGCAAAACATATGCCAGCAATTTGAGACAATGTGAATTTTAACGGGGTAATCCTATCCTCTACAGCCAGGCGAATTATCAAGAGCTGTGTTGCATTCGCAGTAGCATTCGATGATAAGGGGTTGATTTTATGCTTTAGTTTGCTGAGATGCACCATAACTAGGTTATTTAGTCTAATATGCTTGTCTTTCCAAGGACGTGATGCCCATCCTGTGGTGCAATCGGTCATTGTGCTGTGTTGTTCAATAAATCAGCAACCCGGTAGGCTCGTCTCGCCCTCTAATTACCATACATCTGGAATAATGTGCAATCAGACCGACTAACTATATCCTGCCTTTTACAAGACGTTGATGCCAAAGGCATAGACAGCTATGCGGCTGCGTCGTCAATAAGATTCCATTATATATGCGCCTTTACATCAGGAACATTGTCCCACTTCAGCACCCGTTTTGCGAGATGATAATGAATGATGTTCCCCGAGGTCAAGGCACTTCACTTCCTTGCACCTTGAGACGAGACCGATATCTTCCTTTAGGACAAATCGTTAATTTCTGCTGCCTTATCACTTGCTCGAACACGCGGTCATCATATTGTAGGTCACATAGGTAATGCCGCAACGTCGATTATTGCGATTAACCTAACGGTGGCTGCAAAGCTTGTAAATGCTTAAAATATTGGCACAAAGCTTTCAATGTAATTGTTGGTGTTGCGCTACTAAGTATGGTGCCTTGCTCGTGGGTTGGTACCAAAATATTATTTCTCGGTGGGTGACATTCTCTAATGGGGCAGTGTGCTTCCCTGATGTGTGGGTGACATTATTGCAGGCATTGCATGAAAAGGGCGCTGAGGCTCAATGTACTTCGGCGCTTGGCGGCCCATTCTTACAATCTCCTTAACCCGTCGACCACATCTCTTTCCCGTCATCTTTACTTCAATCCATGTATAATTAAAATCAATTTTCACCAGACTCTTCTCGACTTAGCTACGAGCAGAGGGAGGAGACTTTGCGAAAGCGGTATTACAAATACCCTGACTTGACTCGCACCTGTCTTTGTCAGCGAGCGGTGCATGGTATCAACACTGCTGCGCCGGATACGGCGGCGATCTACCCCATTCCTTGCTACAGGACGACTGCTTACTTAATTTGTTCGTTGTACACCACTCCAACCAACACGGATTAAATGACTTAAGTGATCAGAGTGAGCAATGTTATACTGAAGATCCCCGCTATGAACTGTTTTGCTTCCTGAAGTGCATTTTTCCTCGTGGGCCGAGATCTATCGTCATTGGCGTAGTCATGTGTCCTGACGAATATGCCGTCCTATGATTGGTTGACACTGCATCGTTCAAAAGCCACGACCTGGGGCTTGTTAAACAAACATCCATCTTGTGAGTTAATGTTGCTGTGCCGACCTAAGATGTGTTCGCTCAATAGGGAACCTGGTTTCTCAAAGCTCGACACCGAAATAATGATATTGTTTTTATTATGAACAGAACAATATCATCAGAGTGTTAAATTACAACGTGATGCAGATGTGTCCATATTTTACGGCGCCGTCGTAACCTAGCTTGTCAGTATGCGTATCACCATCGATGTTTTTTTTTGTCGCTGTAGCTGTAAGGGCGATAGGACCTCCATGAAATCAAATCACGCATACTGCTGTGTGGCTAATGTCGGCGTTACGGGTTTTTGGCACCAAACACTGAGTAATAACAGCATACTTTACGCGACGTGGCAAATTGCACGTTCATTTAGTACGCTATGTAAAGGGTCAACAGGAAATGGTTATTTACGATCCCTGCATGAGGCTACGCACCCATGACGTATTCTATCATTCTGACTAACTGTTCTCCTGCACATGATTTGTTTATCGTTTGCAAGGAATAAGGCTTTTTTCCAAGTGAATAACAAAAAACTATATCAATTACGAATGTTCAAGATGCGAATCGATGTGGTGAGTATTGTCGCTCGGCGTTACATTTAAAATCAAAGTCTCTTTAATGTCCCGCTTCAAAGTAGCAGACGACATGTTGATGTGATGAATAGATATCATCACAGTGGTGGGTGAGTCTCTTCGAAAAATCACCCACGTGGCACGGGTCGCTGATCACATCAAGCTGCAAACCACCGACTTTGCGGTGAATGGACAGTCGTATGCCAGTAGAACAATAGAAAACAAGAGAAGCACAGATAATTAAAGGCATATTCTGTCACATGTTTCTCCCAACCCTACCACAATTCACAATTTATTGACTGGAAAGCTTCAGAAACAACATCATTAAACGCTAATTGGCTATCGCTGGTGTTAACTGCAATACTGCTACCAATTTACATCCTGAAAACTGCGAAATATGTTCAACACAGTTTGCCATTTCCATGTCTATTGCGATATCTTGAATGGCTTCATGATTAATAGGCTCCCTGCCTGTTAACGAAACATCACCATTTGGAGGAATCCTGTATATCCATTTTGACTGTATTTCCGCCCTGATTACACTTTTTGCGTTCATTGCCTTCGCCTTGACTACATAATTACGCTCTACAACACCCAGGATCCATTCATAAACACTAACAAATATGAATCATGGATATATATAATTGACGCCGACATAAACAGGGTCAGCCTTGCCTGTTATAGTCTGCTTATGTAGGATGTTGCAACGCATATTTGGGCACAGAGAGAATAGTTATAGGACGTAGGGATGACGCTTATGAGCACAAATTGAACGAGACATGGACGGAGCATCCGTCACGGGAATCTGCACCCAGCAGCACCCCAACTCACCCTTCCAGTCGTAAACTGGCGACTATATGACCGTCAAACACTTGGGAATATGACGTTTGATGCCGTCTAAACCAGAATCTTGACAGGTGTGTGCTGATAATTTATTGTAGCGCACACGCTGCTTCATAGACCTCAAATGAGCGGTTGCATACCACTGACTACAGGCTGGCAATGTTATTGGAATTGGCCGGCGTGATGGGTTAGGCGGCGGTCGTGCTAGTGGTGCATAAATCTGCATGCGCCTTAAAGCTCATTCGACGCATTTATGTTATGAAAACCGCTTGCTCATAACACTATTACAATTGCGTCTACCAGATAACATCAATGACCGCAGCCTTCTCGGAATGGCCGTACAAATGTGCTAGCAGTCGTTATATTGGGCAATAAGCTTACTCATCCCGCACATGACTAGATTGCTCACACGCCGCACCAGCACAATGGGGCTCCGACCAGGAGTGTACATTAAGTGTCAGCGCTATCAAATATACGAACTGGCACGTTCTACAATGTTATTATATACGTTGATTTAGATGCTCACTTTAACGTTACGGATAGGCCATCCTCAAACATCGTGATTCATGCAAATGTTACCCACTGGAGATGACAGTGTATCAAAAATTGTCTAGATCAGTCAATGTTTTACGCAGCAAGCAGCAGCGTCGACAATATACTAAAACATGCTGCCGTTCAGACCCAATAATTCGGCACTTTTCATGCAATTAGATGAACGATGTGAACAAATATAAGTCAGGTCATTCGAACATAACATCACAAAAACAATATTGCAACGACAACCTGCACGTTTTTTTGGAAACAAAGGACTCCACTTGCTTCGCCCGTAAGTGCATCACCTGCAATGGACACCTTATTCGAAGCTACAGTGAAAACTACTGATCACTTTAGGACACTGTGGGTTAAGATTGATTAATTCATGTTTTGGACCATTATGCTGGCTTACTGCAAATTAAATTAGCAACAGAGCTATTGTGCTGTGAATGTGATTGTTCAGGTACTTTTGGACAGCGATCAGGATTTAAGCCAATGGAGTGTATGTATATGTGTAATTCTAGATATACTTCCCTGTTAGGATCATAAGGAAGTTTAGACTTTTGACTGGCTCAAAGCTGTACTTTTACTTAATTAGGAAGCCCCGCAAATATGTACTCCTGGTTTTAATGACAAACGGAACGTTGGAAGAGAAAACGAATTGCTGTGGTTCCTTAGCCAGCTGTTATTCTATTGGATAAAATGAATGCATAAATTGGAACCAATGCAACTCAACCAGGCTGGTCGATTCCGTTATAAGAACAGCTTTAGAGTAAGAATTTTAAGGATGATAATACTTGGAAGATATCTTGGCAAATGGCTTCATTGCGCAGTGGTGATGACACCCCACTGATAATATTACCGTGATTGAAAAGCCAAGGTGATCCAGAATGATTGATCGGCGGATCTGTTAAGGTGATAAGTTAACTTTGATATAATCAAATGTTTCATAACACGGATTATTTCACAGGTACCAGAAAAGATTAAAGGTGTTAATAAAAATATTCGTGCATGGTAACTCGCTGTAACTCGCATATATTGCTTCTTCAATGCTGTAAGCAAGCACATTAAAGGGTCTTTGTGAAGTAAAGTGGAATAAACCACAAGGGTATAAAGCTGCTATCGACAATCCCAAACCAAGGATCTGCCATTGGTATGAATTTCTGCCTGACAAATCTCATGACAGTTTAATCGCCCCTCGAGATTATTGCGGGCAAAGCTATCTATTGTAACACTGCGCCCTTTTTTCATATTACTATATGTGTATTTGAAGCCACAGAAATGAATAGGGTGTTTTTCGCCTTGAACTGTATGCCCGCCGCAATGCACCGTCTCTCAGACAAACTAATCAAAATCATACCTAAACACTCTCGTAACACGTTAACCAATCAGGCAGGTCAAATGTGTTCAATTTATTTAACTACAGCAACACAAAATCCATGCCCCTCGTGCATAGTACGCCAAGCCACCTGACGTTGACCAATAATGACCCCTGGCAGACTAGGGGAGATTGAGCGTATAAGATCTGACCTACAGCATGACTACTGTAAAGTTCATAGTGCGTGATTGCCCACTTCACGCGCACTATGCACAACCAGTATTTTACATAGTCTACCTAACAACATGATCATGTTCTGAAAAACAACTTATATATATATTTATATATATATATATATATATATATATATATATATATATATATATATATATATATATATATATATATATATATATATATATATATATTATATATTTCCATCTTTCTAAGCATTAAAGCATCAATTTTTCGGTAGTATTTTGGCACGGTTCTCAGTGACAATCGATGAGCACTAAAATTGTCAATTGTCCCCCGATAGAGTCATTTTGTCGCTATCCTTATTTGGGCAAATAAACTCTTCCGAATCGCATTAACAATGAAGACTGTTAGCTAGATTGGTGAAATCGGGGTCAGTTAGATTGTTGACAAAACATACATGTGTATGCTTGTGAATTACAACAGATCATGATTGAAGCCTCACGTTGTTTATGAGCCTTGTTTAGACTACAAGCCACTGACGTGTTCCTCGTAAATGGTATTGCGTAGTAATTAATCTAAGAACGTTAAACGCGAATGGTGACATCGATATGTGATCAGCTCCTGTGCTGTTTAGCAGAATTCGCCCCTTCCCTATTGTACAAAAGGTGTCCGAAAAGTACTCCAAAAGAATATGATACAAATTGTATTTAGAATAGTAACTGGTCTACAGGACCTATGAAGTGGTCTATTTAATTTGTTTCCGAGCAATGCAATAGCAGTGAAGCACTAGATGAAGCGATTCACACCCGGCTGTGGTGTTGCTGCTTGGATAAACAGCAGCGCGAACTTGATGGTATCTAACATGTCCAAATATTTAATATCCGGCTAATCATATGACATGCGTTGGCTTGCTACGTATTGAAGTACCGACTGCCGAGTGCTCTCGCCTAATTCTGATCTGATGGCAATGTTGATCGTCTTCATTGATGGGACATAATGATAATCACCAGGTGTGCCCTTCAACAACATGCTAATTGAAAGATTGTTGGATTGATTTTATCCACCACAGACCATGACAGGCCCCGAATATCTTAAATACAAAGCGTTCTGTGAAGGACACCTAACGCCACGCCCAAAACCGCCTTGGTGAACTGCCCAGAAGCTGTCTCAGAGAACGTTCGTGTGGATTGCTGTGTTTATAACACGCAAACACATATGTCAAATTCGCAAGGGATAGATTGTTATAAAGTGACTGCAAGGGTGCTGATTTGTGCATTGTATTCCCAGAGTTCATGGTCCATAGAACACAACTGACCGCAAAAGTGATCGAAATTGGTACTGTCCACTAAAAAAAGTGCTTTCACTGCGCTCTTTGTATTTGCCGTGATATTTAAATCAAATGCGTGCCTGTTATTCTTTTAGAAGCTGCAGTGAAGGGCTTTGTCGAGTCGTGTTCGGCTCGCCGCAAGAAAGCTTTTACATCATGATGTGAAAGCTTGTCGCAAAGTGGACGCTTGAACTACGTACATCTTATACATAGCCTCACAACACGCACACAAGACAGTCGGGTCAGTGAACGAAGCAGTAAACATCGTCGTGATAATTGATTCAGCCATTCAACTGGCAATTATACTTGCCTTCGTCCGGCAAAACAAACAAACGAACGACTTTTGTCATCACCTATTTCAGTGATTGATCGTGCGTTGATACACATAACCTGGAAGCTGCAGCAGTGAACGCACCAGGCTAATGTGGCGGATAATCACTCCCATATACCAGTACTAATTCCCGCAATGGAAATACTAAGTGACACACGGGTGTGACACACATGGCTCAGTTATCAAGACAAAATAGGTTTTGTCGTGTTCGATTTCAAATTTATTAACGGCGTTCCGTGCGTGCTACAGAGAGTTGCCATCTCATGAAACAATATGAGATACTGCCAATAAAGCTGCGCCCATGACTGAACCGAACACAATCTTTTTGGCCCGAAAACGCCGCATATTCTAGTAGATTATTTTGTCGCCTAGGTACACACAGGATTTGTCATTTAGTAAATGGTAATTCAATCGTTCAAATGGGCTGGGTAGTGTGCTCTAACAACAGTTGATGATTCTCTTTAATACCACATTGCCGTAAGCATGCGCGGTATTTTTGCTCAATGTGGTGTTACGTCAATACGTGACGGAAACACATCCCACTCACACCTTCGCAATATCGCTTAACAGAGAGCAAAATATATTTAACTAATCGATTACCTTGTGGAACTTTTGATACCGATAACATAGAGGTTATATGTGTAAGGGGCAACGTTTCATTGACAAAAACCTTTACAACTTAGTTGATTGCCACCGTCTTATTGATAACTATTCCCAGGCTTGATGTTGTTTGATAAAGGCGCTCACATCAGTTTGTTTGTCCTATTACATATATTAAGGGAAGTTTCTGCCACAACGTAGTTCATCAAAAACCACCCTGAATGTTACTTCAGCCATAGTTGAGAACAGTTACCTTTGAAACCTTTGTAATTCGTCGCTTGTCTGCTACCGTGTGCAGTCATTAGAGGTCGGACGCTGACATCTGCTAAACCCTGATTAGTTAAATACTTCTCTGAAGGCCCAGATATTACTATAAACGACGACCATTCGTTAAAACATGCCCCAGATCAATTAATTGTGAAACATTTGGTCACCTAGGACGAGCGGTTTGGAAAGCCTGACGTGATTTTTCTGCTTAGATCGCCTTAGAATTGGTTTTTGTTTGGTTTCTGCTGACTTGTGACACCTCATTGCGCTAAGTGGTTGCCTTTATACGTTGCCACCTGCATTTTGATCAAATTCCGAATGATCGGTGGTTGAGTGTTTAACATGCAAGGGTGACTAGGAGCGGCATTCCATCTTTTCACGTTGCTGCGTGCGATGAATAGGACGGAGGCCACACTGTGGTCCATGGTGATGGAGTGTCACGGCTTCCAGGCCTAATTAGATTTATGCTCCTTCAAGGCACTGTGTGATGGAAACGTTAAGTTACTGTATTAAAGTGCAGCGTTTCTTATTTCTAATTGCTATAAGGGATTGACAACAGGGTGTCGATGCTCGGTTGTGTATTAAGTAGGACAAGTCAGTCAGTAACATCATTCATCTCTAGCCTTCGTTTGTCACTCGCAGCGTATATGGGATTTTAGCATGAATATCTATGCATCAACGCCAATTATGCTACGAGATCAACAGCGGTTAGGCTAGAGGGCGGTGTAACCACAGCAGGGCGGGAAATCTGCTCCAGTGAGGCAGCGAGTTTCCGAGTTGCCAGCTAGTTTCAGACATATACCACAGTATCAAAACAGAAGGTATGACTCGGAGGTGTAAGGGGCGAAGCTTCCTGGTATGGAAAGACAATGTGTGACTGGAGTATCCAAGTAATCACATGATCTGAAACGACTTGAATCTTTTGTAATATTAGCAGGAGAGGATATTTGATTATTTTGCGTGTGGTACCTCCAGCAGCCGAACACTAATAGCAATGCTTATTGGTAAGAACTGTTTAAAACGTATTATTTTTTGATCGTTTTGTTTGATAATACGAGACTAAGTACATGGTGAAAGGAATACAGAAGCAGGGGAGGTAAAGTCAAACTACAAGGCTGTCACAGAGTTATCGCGACAGACGAGGCTAGAAGGTTAAGCTAAAGTCGGTTATAGAGAATAAGAGGGAATGAGATGGAAGGGGAGAATCGATAACAGTGCTTCACCTGCTATAAACACTGCATACAGTTATTGCAGAATTCCCGTTGGTTCAATACTGTTCCATTTGAATAGTTAATCTTAACACAGCCAAGTGCTTTTGCCTGCAAATGTAACATAAAGCGATTTCAGCAGAATGGGGCAAAAGTGAGTCAGCTTTAGTGATATCACGATGATCATATGCGAGTAAAGTGGAATGCATAAACCAATATTCTGCTTATTCATCGATTGTTAAATAGTTCACTAGTTTATAACAATATCTCTTAAACACTTGCTTGTCTATTTTATGTATTGTGGGTTGCGTGCTATCAAGTAATGCTTTGTCTAAGACAAAACAATATGCTAATGAAAAGGGTGTTGATCGGCGAACCAGCCATTGATTAACATCTTACGTGGGTCCTCCTAACAACTCCCTCACATGCGGTACCTCCGTAGACATGACGTGTCTTGGAGACGTTGCGAATTAGGTATATAACCTGTCTTCTTCAGCAATCATAAGCCTCAGACTAGCCGAGCCAGCAGAAGGCTAGATACCCGCACGGCAGTCTCTTCTTGTGACATGTAAACTGCCTTAGAGAAAACAGCGACGCTGGACTGTCTTTCTCTGTTTGGTGTATTTTGTGGTGCGTTCTTTCCCGATATGATCTCTGTAAAATCCTTAATACTGCTGTATTTAAGAGATTAAACATCGTCGAGAGACCACATTTGTCTCCTTGAGCACTATAAAATCCCTGATAGCACTTTGACGACGAGCGCGCTTGTGCTATGCAACCTGTTGCTTTTAGTGTCAGGATAGATTAAGCAATTTCCGTCGTTGCTGTTATTTCTGTAGATACTAGTTAATAATGCATCCCTATAATTCTATACATATGTGTAGATAAGCAATATTTACTTATTCAGACCTCACGTACATTGTCACTAGTTAAGAATTGGAATGGCATGTGCGATTTGGCAAATTATATTCAGACGACTGGTTTGCACTGCGCAAAAACATGCTTCTGTCATCCATTTCATTGTGAATTATTGGGTGGGAATTTATTACTTTAGTAAACTATAGGTATTTGCTTCAGGTGGCAAAATTCATTTAATACCGCAGATATCATACCGTGCAATTGGTATCGTCGTGCCAATTGGCACTCTGGTTTTACTTCTGTGTGCGTGATGGGTTACCTCAGCTTCTACTCGCAGAGGGGACTGGTCTTTCGATTAATTGTACAGCGGCGGAAATTTTGCAGTACGTCCGGCCACTCAGTCCAGAAAAGGTAGCTGCTCTATTGCAAGAACTAAAAGAGACGTGGTAGACCGCAACCGAAGTACAATTCCACTGTTTTCTTTATTAACTTGGTCAATGTAATCTTAAAGACACAATGCATATCCTGATTTACGAGGAGTCCCTCTGCGACTACTCAAGAACTATATCCACAAGAACACGATTCTCTTAGCCATTCAGTATAAATGTCCAGTTTAAGTGTATATAGATGTAAGAAGTAATTTTTGGATATTGGTTTGCTTATTTGCTCATGCTGCTATTAAGCAAGTTACCATTCGTAGAAATTCTTTGTTCATATCTCGGAATTCATGTATCACGTTATCAATAAAATGAATATTTGTCACAATTGTTGTCTATATATTGGCTATTTGAAACAAAACTTTACGTGTGCATTGAAATGCCCATCGGCACTGTTTACAGATTATAGCAATAGTATCTCGGGCCGATTAGGCATCTACATTGCAATATGGGTTTTGGTATAAACCTTCTGTATCAGCCTACAACGAGGCTAGGACCCTTACCGACGAATTCACCCACATACTCGCTTGACATCATCGTCGCACGTTTTTTCAAGGTATCTATATTTCTACTGCTAAACTTGCACGACAGTATGTATGTAGCGCCATGTTAATCTGTGTTTCCGCTAAGCAATGCCTTATACAAAGGGGTTGATTTAGATTCCACACCATAGGACCGAGTCGATGACGTCATATTCCATAACAAGTGATTGGCTCTCACTTTTTCGGCAAGTTAATTAGTTTCCTACGAGTAGTAGGTGCACACATTCTTTTGATTTTGTATTATACAGTCTAATTATATTTACTATATAAACAAACCTAAAGAGAATGACATGTACTGAGTCAGTTAATTTTATGATATACATGTGGGCATATACAATTAAGTTACGGCAGCATGTCTTGTATTATAATTTAGTTGTATTCTGTTTTGGGCCTACCAGTGCACTTTCGGTGTTCTTGTGTGTTCCGCGTACTGATGTTGCGGAGAGTAAATGTGTGCCGTCACAAAATATACCACCTTCTCTTAAAGAACGATTGATTCTCATAAAAACAATATTCGCTTAATGTCGTTGGTAGAAATTTGACTTCAGGTAAACGTAGAACGATGTCAATATCCATTACAATACTCATTCATCATCATCATCATGTGGACTATCGATATGATCAATGAGTACTGCAGCTAGTTATTTTGTGGGTCATCACGGGATGTATGCATGTTTGTATGCATGTATGCATGTATGTTATGTATGTATGTATGTATGTATGTATGTATGTATGTATGTATGTATGTATGTATGTATGTATGTATGTATGTATGTATGTATGTATGTATGTATGTATGTATGTATGTATGTATGTATGTATGTATGTATGTATGTATGTATGTATGTATGTATGTATGTATGTATGTATGTATGTATGTATGTATGTATGTATGTATGTATGTATGTATGTATGTATGTATGTATGTATGTATGTATGTATGTATGTATGTATGTATGTATGTATGTATGTATGTGTGTGTGTATGTGTGTGTGTGTGTGTGTGTGTGTGTGTGTGTGTGTGTGTGTGTATGTATGTATGTATGTATGTATGTATGTATGTGTGTATGTATGTATGTATGTATGTATGTATGTATGTATGTATGTATGTATGTATGTATGTATGTATGTATGTATGTATGTATGTATGTATGTATGTATGTATGTATGTGTATGTATGTATGTATGTATGTATGTATGTATGTATGTATGTATGTATGTATGTATGTATGTATGTATGTATGTATGTATGTATGTATGTATGTATGTATGTATGTATGTATGTATGTATGTATGTATGTATGTATGTATGTATGTATGTATGTATGTATGTATGTATGTATGTATGTATGTATGTATGTATGTATGTATGTATGTGTATGTATGTATGTATGTATGTATGTATGTATGTATGTATGTATGTATGTTTCACAATGGGTTTAACCTTTGCATCAGCCTTGTGAGAAGAATTCTTTTCAAATTATTTGATTGAGAGGAATGACTTGAACTGCTGCGGGAACAACAATAGCATTTGATGTAACTTTCTCTCCAAGCTCAGCCTTTCAATTCTTTTCAAATTATTTGATTGAGAGGAATGGATATCATACTTTCTCTCCACTTTAAAAATATCCTCACAATACCAACTGATATAACGCTGAGGCATGCGGTAAGTACCCCTCTCCCCTCTACCAGCTCGCGACAACGTAACAGGTATCAGCGCAAATTATGGGCCAATCAAGAAGAATAGCATCCATTTATGTCATTGACTGTTTTCCGTACATCCGCGTAAATCATGCTCATTTCAGCTACGATCGATAAGCATTGGACCTGCTTCTGCGAGCGATATCGTTGTTCTGCTGTTGAATGGCACCTGATGTCTTACGGTACTATTATCGATTAGCTTCTCATTATTCTGCGTGAAATTAGACAGACGTCATTAGTGGTACGGAGTTACTTAGATATCTTTCATTACATAAAAACATAACCGCATTAGAGTAAATAGAGTGTTATTGGATTTTTTTCATATTAGCATCAAATGATGTGTTGTGAAAACTCACCGCGCCTTCACTCTCAATTTTTATTTCTATACAGCATTTTTTTTAAACTGCAATTTCCTGTTGAGGAGGTCGTTAAAAGGTAATTATTATCGGCGTGGCCTTCGATGCGTTAATATAAAACGCATATTTGGTTTGAGAGTGCTTAGGGAACAATATAAATTAAATAAACTTGCTGGTGTTGGCGGTAGCGCATGCGCTTGTGGCCTAAAGCTTCAATAGAGGAAAGTATGCCTCACTCCAACGCCAGCTGAAAAGGTTTTCATCGGCCCCTAGAAGCAGCTTGTTTGCAGAAGCAGAATAACCTACAAATGTTTTTTTATATATATATAATAGCAGGCATCATGTTGCTTAGTTGATAGGCGTTTTATATTTTGAGGCAACAGTAGCTATGCATCCAAATAGAAATCACAGACATTTCCACTTCAGGCATATCTCAGCACAATAACCACCAGCAATTTAAATAGCATAAAACTAGATTGACATGATCTCAGAACCAATCATTGTTTCTTTTATGTCTCATTATCAATAGTTACTTAATATAAGCTAACCCTAACCATGATAAGTGACATTGCAGCAACTTATCTCGAGCAAGTTTGAACAGATCACATACATTGTTCTGCACTACATGCACTCCCATTGGTTCGTACTTGCTAATCAATGGCACTTTAATAACGTCACATCAGCCGTTGTATATTTGATTTGTTAGATAGGTTCACTTTACTATTGATTGCCTTTCGCAACAAAATCTGGTGCCAATTGTGTCGTAACGAAAAGCATAATAATATAACAGTAAAATTCACTTATCTGCTTTGGGAATACTCTTCACGTCAATCGCATGGATGTCACGATATAGACCTATCAAAACAAATCTTATAAATTATACACTGCATATTTGAGCAGGTATGTTTGAACACATGCAGTATACCTGTCGCATAAGGCAGCATTATGAGGACATAACCAATGGCAATAGCGCATCTAAAAAGCTTACCATTTATTTATATAAGGCCGTCTTTGGCTTATTATGTATACCATTTTTGTAGTCGACAGCCAACGCCGATTTTGTGTCTCGATCAGGTATGATTACTTGAACTGGTTTTACTTGTGGTCTTCTTTATGTATGGTTATGGTGTATCGTATGAAGGGTGTTTGTGGTTAGAACATTGCAGTACTAAAGCAAATGCTGTTGAGTGTTGTTTCTTGGTTGATTCTTTAGATTTCATACCTCAGCGTAACTTCAATGGTTCCAATTGCTATAATAGCCTATAATTATTGAACGGGGGACCTTAGCCCGGCAGCGGGTCCACTCTATCTTAAATGGGTGTCTTTTGCGTAATCTAACACGACAATGTGTCACAAATTCACTGAGACACCGCAATGTTAAAATCACCAGACTGGTCCGGGTAACTGAAAACGGACCGCCGCTACTCCCCCGTACGTTCGTTTTCGCAATCTTTTTCATCCAGACAATCACAATGAGACACTCGCTTGACAACTACGCTTTTTTTGTATCCATGATGCATGAACGTAAACTTATAAAGAGGCATTGGTCGAAGGCTTTATGGACGAAGGTTGATGACTTTATTTGTTCATAAAGCATTGACTTGATTTCTAACTATTCGACAAAGCAAACCACAGCAAAAGAACATTCCTCTCATTTGCGAATTTGTATCGATACGGGTTTCAAAATTAGCTTGCCGGATATCTAGTTACCATGAATGAGAGCTTGTATTTCCATAATTTACGTAATTGCTTTTAAACAAAATAATTCACAATATGCCTGTGCATCAACGGTGAATACGGTTTTCATTGTTACTTGATATTTGTTTCAGCATGCCTGCATCAGCTTTACTCGACTAATAGACAGTCATGTGTATTTTGCTTTGGACAGCATGCTAAACATTTTGAAATGTGTGATATGAGAATTGTTCTTGCTAACTCGAATAGCAATGGCTTCATTGAAAAATATCCAAATTAAGTAGGTATAAGAGAGTTGTGAGCACAAGGGGCTAGATCCTGGAAAAAGGGGTTACATATTCGTCAAATTGGAAAATTAGCCCATGATGCTGATTAAACGCTAGTATCACGATTAAAACCGCAACAGTCCTTAACTAATTGTGAGTGAATATCCGTTTTTAACTTGTGTCAGCTGATTCGTCGTCATTGTGACCTGTGCCAATAATGAGACATCCATGTTATTGGTGATGTAGTACCTCTTCGGTGCTGAGGGATGGTTTTGCCGCAGGTGATCACAAACGACGTTTATTGATATTATATCACATTAATCAGAGCATTAACAGACCCATAGAAAATATTGTATAAAGGGGAAATGACACATTCAGAGCCCGTATGTGTTTCATATATAATAAAAACATGAGACGTTATGATAATATCTAACACCATTGATATCACCGTTTCTTATATTTAATACGAGTTATTAACGTCAAGCCCTTCTATTTACTATACACCTACAAGAAGGCAGAATGGAGCTTGACTCTTATAATAAATACATGTAAATACTTAGTATGGCTTTTTCCGATATCTGCCATTTTGACATTTAGGTACTGGTGCTATATATCAATAGACAAGTTATAATGAGGGGTATTGAGGTGAGCCACAATAAATATCCAGCGTGTTGTTTTGATCCATGATGTATTATTTTTCAGATTTGTATTTTTATGGGGAAATTGGTACGGTAGAAAAAAGTACTTTAGTAAAATACCCTGGGTTACAACGCCATTCGCAAATTTTATCTAGGGCTCGCCATCACGCATGTCACTGACGTGCATATTATGGTATAGATAAGCTAGTATATTAGCTAAACTGATTATATCAATGGGATCAAATAATCTTACATATGTCATTGGGTACGTCGCAATGACCGCTATATTGTGTAATGTTTGATCTGTAAGAGTTTGCACATACTGCCTGCATTAAAGGCATGATGCTATTGAAAGCTACTTGGTAATGCACAAGTGGCTATAATATGTATGCCACTCAACAGCAATGGTTGTCACATACATAGATCCGTCGCACGTGATTATCATGAACATAGCTGCCGTCACCAGCACCAGTGCCACCGCACGGTGCAACAAATTAAACGTTATATGCTTCCAGAGCTCATTTAACTGAGCCGTAGGATACATGAACCTCGACTTGTTCTTAATATCCGTGTTCAATACCACCTAATCCGTACTATATTCCAAATTAGGATGAGTCGAAGTTCATTAATTCTACGGCGGGTCTCTACTATTTGACGTAATTCTGTTGTAACAAATCTTTGAGGATGCTTCCATGAAATCAGCATTTCGAAGAGATTATTTCGATTCTTAATAAAGGGCGATGATTCATCACTCGATATTGTTTTGATTAATGGCAAATTTTTTATAGCCTGAATGCATTATTTGATTCTTATGTCAGTACAAATACGTGCACTCGATGCAACCACCGGAGGGATTTTAATGCTAGATATAACAATTCATCAAGTTATCATACCTTCATAACAAACCAACTACCTGCGGAAGGGGCTTTTTCAAGCAGAATACATCTCGCCTTAACTTTGCGTTCGTTTTATGGCAGAGGAAGCATCATGGTAGTTGACATATTGATTCTGTCTGGAGAGGTTTTATGGGTATTGATTAAGAGTGATAAAAGCAGTGTTTACCCTAAATATGGCGAACATGATTTAACTGCGACACTGTGTGGCAGATATGTGTAGCAAATTGATAAATTGTAAATAGGCGAATGATTGAAATAATGCAAACGAGTTTCAAGGAATAATTGCGAGGCGCTATAACCTTGGACAAAGGATAAATTAGTGGGCCCTTTTAGAAGCGATCTCATGCGCAATATACCTCTTTAATTTAAATGCATGGCATGTTGCATTAGTGCTTTATTAAGAGCATTAAGTAACAACAAATATCTAAGTCACACGCATATGTTATTGTACATAGAACCGTTATCAAACCTTAGAAATGGACCAATAAAACGACGACGTCTTTGATAACGTGAATAAACATAGTGCTTAGAAGGGTTTCTATGGGCTCTGCTATGTCTGCAAGCAAAACTGCCCAGAGAAGCGTTACCAAGCGTAATATGACCCGTAATTACACATACGATGTCTGTTAACTATTCGACGACGATATTTCGGAATACTCAAACCCCAGCTAATCCTTGATAGGAGTACCAACAACAAATTTAGAGGAATATGAATGGTATATCACGCAGATTCTATGGAGCACGCCTGGCTTTGAGGATAATTGTTATGTTCTATAAACGACGCATGACATGTTCAGACATGTCGGCAATATTCCACACTCAGCTATATTTACATCGGCTGACGGCAAGTATAAAACGCTATTAACACACTTCACTGCCGAGGCCGCCTGTCAGATTGTTTTTTTAATGCGATTCACGGTCATGTTTTATCGATCTATTTATCACCGCAATGTTATTGCTTAGTAGCTCATCGGCATCAAGTCAAGGTCTCCTACCCCTAGCCGCGGACGTTTATGCTTATGGATGCTTGAATCTATTTAATCAGAGTTTAAATTTTCGCGTTCCAAGCACTTATTGTTGTTGTGTACGGTTTAATTGCATGAGACAACGAAGGGTAAATTGATGATGCCACTTTTTGCCTCTTTAGCTTTTGTGGGTCATCAACACAAACACTAATGATTGCGCAGCAATCTGACCTGTTTAGCCATGCTGATAATAAGATGTCTCGAGTTATAGTATTAATCATCTCACTTGTTGACCTAGCAATATTTTTGCTAATATGCATTAGCATGATATGTTTAACATTTTTAGATAACTAATTAGTGCACATAATATGACAGTAGCTACATACATTACACGTTTAGACAGAGTTTGCGCCTCAAGCCTAAAGTGTACCCGTAATTTTATAAAACATGTGCACACGACTGTTATAATAGTGCATACTGAAAGCGAGCATTTACGTAATGAATAGAATTCAAATGAAAAAGAGACTGACCAATTGCAAAGGGACGTTGTTTGGGTGCAGGTAATAGCTCCCATTCGGATAAATACGTACCGATGAAAACAGTAAATTGACTATTCCCGATGGTAACACATAACCAATTTCGACTTACTCGAGGAAATATTTGCACATTATTCTTTGGGGAATCCTTAAGTTAAATATATCAACCAATTGTTTGACAGGAAGTGTCCGCACTGGCCACTGCTAGTAGTAACTGTGTTTAGAGTGTCGGTCTATGCACCGGGCCTAATCTCAGAAATTATGGATATTCAGTCTTCACAAACTGCGCTTTAAGATCTATACAGGCTTTTTTCTCTCTTTGATCAACCAGCAGGTGGGATAATTTTATAATTATTTGTGCATTTTGCCAAACTTGATTAACGTACCGATGTCAGCTGTGAGTAAATATATAATCTGTCTAGAACATACAGTCTTAGATGACAGGCATACTCCTCAAATACGTGTTTTTGCTATCGGTCCTATTGCCGTCACAATAGGCGTTCCATCACAATAAGCGTGCTGATAAGGGATCAAATAATAATAGATAAGGAGTGACAAGTCAATATGTCATAGTAAATCATACAATTATCATATCATTGTCACCAAATTGGGAGTGTCATTTAATCAATATATCGGATATTATTATGGAGGAGCTTACATATACCGGCAATTGAAGAAAAATGATAACTTGAACGGGGTGATCCTATCGTCTGCGGCGAGGCGCTGTATGAAGGGCTGTGATGTGAATTGTATCTGTCTCGCTCTTTGCATTAGCAGTAGCATTCGATGATTATGGGATGTTTTCCTGCTTTAGTTTGCTGAAAAGCAGTAGTTCAGGGTTATTCATTCGTATATGCTTGTCTTTCCAAGGACGTGATGGCCATATTAGGGTGAACTCGGTTATTGTGTTGTGTTGTTCAATTAATCAGCTACCCGGTAAGCTCGTCTCCTCCACTAACTGCCAAACATCTCGTTCAATGTGCAGTCAGACCGACGAACTTTGCCTGTATTCAACAAGCCGTTGATGCGTAAGGCGTAGGCAGCTATGGGGCTGCCTCGTCAATTAGATTCCAGTATATATTCGCTTTTACCTCAGGTAGTTTTCCAACTGCAGCCATTACTATACATCGACGACCAAGGTCTAGTACAATGGTGCAAGTGAATGAATTTTATGCGAGTGTTTGGGAATACCAGTCGAAATATAAAGGGCACTGATTGTAGTAGGCAAATCGAACATCCGGCTAGCCGTTATAAGTTAAGGAACTAGTTCTTGGTTCATGTGAGCTTATTCGATGATTCTTGGTGATATGACCAGTGCTGCTGCTTACTAAGTGGGCAGGGGGAAGCTATCTGTAAAGGATAGAAATATAAAACCGTACATATTGGGCATGTATTGCACGATTTAAAACTCAGTTTCGCTGTTGCAGGTCAAAACGCATAAAGGATAGATTTGAATATAAAACCGTACATATTGGGCATGTATTGCAATTTAAAACCTATTAGTTTCGCTGTCATATATATAAACCAAGATTGAGCACAACCACAATACAACAAAATGAGCCGGATCTTCTTTATATTCATTCTATCTATCGTCTATGGTTTCAGAACCAACTGCACATTACACAGGCATTCATGGAACAATAAGTGTCTTCGATTGTGCGACCAATATCAGCCAACATTTCTTTGTTTACAAATTCTGGTTAAATTGGTTTTGTCATTGAATTTGGCTATCTTTCCATGATCTTTATTGGAAAAGCGGTCGAATATAGCTGATCTTGAACGAAAATCCAATTTCTAATGATTTTGAGGCACAGAAGGGGTTCCGCTACGCTTCTCGCCATAGAGTCTACGATAAGATAAGGTCTTAAACTGGCGCGTCAGAATATTCATTAGACACGTTCGTTAATCTTCGTGATTAATCAACGCAAAGGTTGTGACCCGGATTGACCTTAATTGCGCGTGTCTGTCTTGTGATACGCACCCTCGGTTCTATGTGACGTCATGGATATTGTAGTGGTCTGCGTCCAATGAGAACACATTGAATGTCTTCGGGAATTATGGGGCGTCTCAAAAGTTCAAATTGGCACCACAACAAGCGCTTTAATCGCTTAACTGCACAATAGTATGTTCACGTAAAAGTCAGTTAAAAAGAACCAGTTGCGTGTCTGCTTCTCTCGCCGACTGTGTGATAAACGGGGCCGCTAAGCGTGAAACAACAAATCGGAGTGTTGTAGAATGTGTGCCCGGCTCATAAAAATCACTCGTCCGGTTGGACAAGTTGTTCGGAACTTGTAGAACTAACCAATGAGAGACAACGACTCAAAAGTACCCGAGAGTGACCGAGAGACACGGCTTGTGATTGGAGCATATATCTGGGATGCCTGTCCTTTCAAGACGCTATCGTCCCCTAGACCTGAAGGGGAAATATTAAATATCAGTAACATGTAAACAGCGCCCGCAGCCATCACGCTAGAGGACCTTGACTACGTAAGTGTAGTAATTTAGGCGGATGCTTGTGAATAGCACCTGAACGGTGAATGTTATGTTTTGTTGGTGCATCCAAAATCCAACTATCGTGATGAAATTTATGAGATAATGGTTATCTGCTTATAGACCACTTAATTGGGATGCTACGCCATTACTAATTGAACACATTTATAAGATCTGTATTGTCTTTCTTAATTTGCGGGACCGCCGTGTCAATGGTGACTAAAATATGCTAACCCTGCCATGTAGCGTAACAAGTAGAAGAGGAAACAACGATGGGCAGCTTTTATTATCAGCCTACTGCTGTTTATTTATTTTTAATCAAATCAAGCAAGACTGATTAACGCTTTATGCAATATTATCTCTGTATCTAATACCTATTTATTATTAGCATCACTTGTTCTGTACGTATGTGCGTATGTACGTATGTACGTATGTATTTATGTATGTATGAGTTTACTATATATGAAAGGATAGGTTGGAATCTGCATAAGCTTTTAGTAAAGCAGAACCCATCGTTAACAGGGTGCTTGCATTGATCTTAAGCTATCGTATTATTCTGTGAGACCCAAGTAGCTTGAGCGATAGAAATCTGCTAACCGATTAGATTCGAATCGCACTTTACCTTAATGTGATGAATGTGTTTTTATCTTGCGCTTAACTTAACGACCGCAACATACATGTATGGCACAATGATTGGTTTTGTTCAAGTACATCGGCTAAGATGATTCGCAATGGGGTTTAACTTAACATCAGCCTTGCAGATGCTTTGATTAAAAATTGCAACAAGACGTTTGATTCACAGATATTTACTTGATCAGCAAAGCGTACAATTATAGCAAAAGATGCAAATGGCTCTCCGAAACCATTCAACTGGAAAGGATGTCCTTACTCCGAATATCCCAAATGATAAACCCCCCAGTAGCGGCAATGTTATTAGTATCGGCGCAATATAAATAGTCATTAATAATAATAATAATAATAATTTATTGCTTGCAACATCAGCAAATACATACATATTAATTGTGTCATATATAGGCATGTAAGCAAAAGGATGTAGACATCTAATGATGTATGAATCCTTACAATTAATACAGCGTGTAAGTGCACAGAAAAACATATTGACATAGTAGTACCTGTAAACACTCCACATCTAACAATTGTATTGACAAAGATTGATATTGCGTATGCCTAATATCATTTAACATTTGGTGTGGTTAATTAAACAGCAAAATAATAGAACATTGGGAATACTATTATAGTTTTTCAACAATGTGTTTTCTTAAAATTATTTTGAAAGCATAAAACGACATATATGGTTTAATTATAGAGCAGATACCATTCCTCAATTTCACGCCTTGATACATAATACTGTTAATAACTATTTGCGATTTACATTTGGGTACATATATTAGAAAGTGGTGCCTAGTTATAACATTGTAGGTATCAGGCTTTCTTTTTAACATTTTGTACAATGGTTTTGGCAAAATACCTGAATTGAACTTGAACAAAAATAAGAGTACACAATATTCATACACATTCGATAGTGGCATAATATTAAGCATCTTAAAAATTGGGCTAGAACTGGCACGTCTAAGAGACCCTGCCATTATTCTGCAGCACAATTTTTGCAATTTTAAAACTGAGTAAGTATATTTCTTGGCAGAATTTCCCCATACTTCAATACAATAAGAAATGTATGGATAGATAAATGAATAATACATCGTTTTTAACGTTGACAACTTAAACACTTTTCTTGCTTTACATAAGATTCCTACATTTTTAGCAATTTTCAATTTTACATGGTGGATATGATGTGACCAATTTAATTTTCTATCAAGACGTATTCCAAGGAAAGTACTATAGTTTTCATTCGTTAATATCTGGTTGTTTACATACAACGTTTCACATTACAAGTTTATCAAGCTCTTGATTCATTTTTCGAATCCTGTTTTCAATATCGTTACCTACAATAAACATATTAGTATCATCAGCAAAAAGAATCGGAACTGAAAAAGTTGAGATGTGCACAATATCATTAATATGTAGTTAAAACAGAATGGGCCCTAAAATGGATCCTTGTGGGACACCACATTTAATACTGCTACATTCCGTTTCACCATACGACACATACTGGGTCCTATCTGTCAGATAACTTTTACACCATTCAAGTGCAATACCTCGAAAACCATAACAGTAGAGTTTTCTCAACAAAATATCGTGATTAATGCTATCGAACGCTTTGCTGAAATCTAAAAATACTCCAAGAAAACATTTATCATCTTCATATATAATCGGTGAAATCTGACACATTAGTATTTGGAGGTCTGTGAACCACACCAACGACAACTCTCTTTGTTTCGTACAAGAGCATTGAGTTATTTTCTACAAACAAACTTTCAATACACTCATTATCTTTACTTAAATCACTT
>CM067346.1:12790874-12797559 GCA_034190875.2 Urechis unicinctus
GCTTAAACTACATCCAGCCTCATACATGGCCTCACAATACGCACTCAAGACAGTCGTGTCAGCGAACGAAGGCATTGTTTCCGGGAATTTATCTAAGAAGCCACAGAGTGCCGTGTTAAGAGATAGCAAATAAGCAGTCGTTTAACAATGCACCATCGTTCCATTTCCTTTCTGTGAGAAGTACTACAAGTACAATAACCGGTGTTTGCCTAGGTTAAACACCTACGTTCAACTGATTACATGAGTCCCTCCAACCGATGTTCATTGTATCGTCAAGAGTACAAAATAATATTGCCGTGATGATTGATTCAACCATTTAACTGGCAATCATAGTTGTCCTCGTCTGGCAAAGGAAAGACCGACTTTTGTCATTACCTATTTTAGTGATTGACCGCGCGTTGATACGCATGACCAGGAAACTGCAACAGCGGACGCACCAGGCTAATGTGGCGGATAGATCACACCCATATATCAGTACTAATCCGCACAATGGAAATACTATGTGACAGAGGTGTCCACACATGGCTCAATTATCACGACAAAATATTTTTTGTCGTGCTCGAATTCGTGTATATTAACGGCGTCACGTGCGTGCTAATGAGAGTTGACATCTCATGAAACCATATGAAACACTGCAAATGGATGCATATTACAGAGCTGCGCCCATGATTCAACCGAATATAATATTGTTGGCCTGAAAACGCCTCATATTCTACTGGATTATTTTTACATTTAGTTAATGGTAATTCAATCGTTTAACTGGGGCGGGTAATGTGTTCTAACTACAGGTGCCAGACAACGTTGATCGGTCTCTTTAATACCACATAACAGTGAGCATGCGCGTTGTTTTTGCTCAATAATGGAGTGTCACATCAACAGGTACCAGAACACATTCAACTCCCACCTTTGCATGGCACATCAACCCGAATTACTTCGCAATATCGCATAACAGAGCACAAAATATTCGTAACTAATCGATTACTTTCTGGAAGTTATGAGAATATGGAGGTTATATATGTAAAGGGCAACGTTTTATAAAAATAACCGTGACAACTTAGTTGATTACCACCGTCTTATTGATAACTATTCCCAAGGTTGATTCATGTTTGAATCAGGCGCTCATTTCATCTTTTTTCATATATCAAGGGAAGTTTGTGCAACAACGTAGTTCATAAAAAACCTGAATGCTATGTCAGCCAATAAAGCCATAGTTGAGCGCAATTACCTTTGAAACCTTTATAATTCGCCGCCTGTGTTATACAGTGTGCATTCATTTGAAGACGGAAGCACACATCTGCTAAACCCTGATTAGTCAAATAAGTCTGTGACGGCCCAGAGTTTACTATAAAAGACGACCATACGTTCAAACTTGCCCCAAATCAATAAACTGTCTATCAACATTTGGTCGCCTAAGGCGAGCGGTTTGGAAAGCCGTACGTAATTTACCCTCTTCGATCGCCTTAGAATTGCTTTTTGGTTGGTTTTTGGTGATTTCTGACACCTCATGCCCTGAGTGGCTGCCTTTATACGTTGCCACCTGCATTTTGATAAAATTCCGGATAAATGCTCTGTTGCTGAGTGTATAAGATGCTAGGGTGACTAGGAGCGCATTTGACCATACTGCGTGCGATGAATAGGACAGAAGCCACTCTGTGGTCCATGGCGATGAAGTGTCACGGCTTCCTGGCCTAATTAGATTTAGGCTCCTTCAAGACATTGTACCATGGAGACGTTAAGTAACTGTATTATAGAGCAGAGTTTCTTGTTTCGATCACACCAGTGCCTTGCTATAAGGGATTGGAACCGGGACGTGGACGCCTAGTTGTGTAATAAGTAGGACAAACATCATTCATCTCTCGCCTTCGTTTGTTACTCTATAATTTAAATGCACTTAGTCGTCAAATAAACAGTGGATAGAATCTTGGCAATCTCCAATAACGGCGTCACTGTACCTCGTTTGCAGACAAATCGAGAGGAATAAAACGGGGTACATGACATTTTATTATTGGCAATATAATATTCATCGCTAAATTTCCTGGGCATATATGGGATTTTGGCATGTACATAAGTCAATGAAAATCTATGCATTAACGCCAACTATGCTGTGAGATAAATAGCGGTTAGACTTGAGGGCAGGGTAGTCGCAGTGGCGGGTGCAATCTGCTTTAGTGAGGCAGCAAGCTCTCGAGTAGCCCGCTGGTTGCAGTCAGTCACCACGGAATCAACACAAAAGGTACGGCTCAGGGGTGTAAGGGCCAAAACCTTACGACTTTCTCATGGAAGCCTATTTATGAGAGCAAATCCTTGTATGGGAGGTCAATGTGTGATTGGAATACCCAGGTGATCACATGCGCTGAAACGACTTGAATCTTCATTAATATTAGCAGCAGCGAGCACTAATAGAAATCCTTACAGGTAAGAACATTTACTAACGTATTCGTTGGATAATGCGAAAATATCTAGATGGTTACAGGAATATAGAAGAAGGGGAAGTAAAGTCAAACTACAAGACTGTCATAGAGCGATCGCGACAGACGAGGTTAGAAGGTAAAGAAACAGTAAGTTAGGGAGAATAAGAGAGAGTGAGACTGAAGGGAAGAATCGACTTGACAGCCGATAACAGTGCTTCACATACTATAAACACAGCATACAGTTATTGCGGACTCACCGTCTGTTCATAAATGTTCCCATTGAATAGTTAATCTAAACATAGCCAAGTATTTTCGCCAAAAATAAATAATACCAAAACGATTTCAGCAGAATGGGGCAACATTGAGTCAGCTTAAATGATATAACGATGATCATATGCAGTATAGTGGAACAAACCTATATTTGCTTATTCACTGTTTGATTGTCAAACAGTCCACAAAATCATGACGATAGCTCTTAAACACTTGCTGGTATATTTAATGTATTGTTGGTTGCTTGCACTCAATCAACGCTTTGTCTAATACCAAACGATATGATAATGAAAAAGGGTGTACCGAAAAACCCGTCATTGATTAACATATGGGTCCGCAGAGTAAGCATTGGGCTACATACCCACACCGCAGTCACGTGACATTTAAACTGCCTTGGAGAAAACAGCGACGCATGACTGTCTTGCTCCGTATGTTGTTTGTGTATTTTAAACATCGGCGAAGGACCACACTTGTCTCTTTGAGCGCCAAATGCTTCCTGACATCGCTTTTATGGCCAGCGCACGTGTGTTATGCAGCCTGTTGCTTTTAGTTTCAGGATAGAGGAAGCCATTTCCGTCCTTGGTGTTATTCATTCAGATATAGGTAAATAATGCATCCCTATATTTTTATACATATGTGTAGAGTATCAAGATTTACTTATTCAGACCTTACCTACATTGTCACTGGTTAACTAGCCCATCACACACAGACTGGAAGACAATCGGAGAGACATACGTGATTTTGCAAATTATATTCAGATGACTGTATTCAGATGATTATATTCATCCTCCTCTGTATTAACATGCACTTCTTGTGGACAACGAAAGTTAAACGTGGCCATTAAGCAGGTGAAACAATCACGAAATGCGGAGGTGGCTTTGGCTTTGAAAAAGTGGTGACGGATATTTAACCATGGTTAGATGTATTTATATACTCATTGATTCCCGTGGTAATTTTGTCTATATTCTATGGTTTCATCATTTAGCTAGTAATTTTGTCGAAGCGCGAGTGTAGGCTTCTATATTGAAGGAGACCGGAAGTTTGCAGGGGAACCAAGGGTTCACGCCTTGCTGTGACAACCACATAGCGAAGTTCGGCCATTCCTCACAAGGATCCGAAAACGCGTGACACAAGTAACGCACACAGAGAGCTCTTGCGACAACTGCGAGCGATATTGTTTCAAATGAGCCAATAACAATGGGCAGTTGATGTCATTCGTCACTAGAATCGATGGGCACTAGACCTACTTTACATCGATTCTGCTTTTGAATGGTTATTTATAGAGTAGTTAGTGTAACAAGATAGGCGTCATAAGCGGTACCGAGTTACCTAGATATATTTCATTACATATAGACATAACCGCATTAGAGTATATAGAGTGTTATTGGATTATTTCATATTTTCGTCAAATGATGTTGTGTGATAACTATACGTGAATGCACTCCCGATTCTTATTACTTTACAGCAATTTTTGGAAACCACAATTCCTGTTGAGCAGATCGTGCGTAGCTAATTTTTTTCTGTGTGGCCTTGAGTGTGTTCATATGAAATGCATATTTTGTTTTAGAGTGCTTAGGGATCAATAAAAATGAAATAAGATTGCTGGTGTTTCTGGTAGCGAATGTGCATGTGGACTATAGCTTCCACAGAGGCAGGTATGCATTTCATCGCCGCCAGCTGTTTTTTTGTTTACGAGCAGGCATCAATTTGCTTAATTGATAAGCGTTTTGCATTTTGAAGCAACAGTAGCAATGCATATTAATAGAATTCACATACATTTACAAAGCAAGCATATCAAAGCACATTTACCACCAGCTTTACGACTTACCCGACTTGTCTACAAATTAGTTTGAACATAGTAATATCACTCGCATCCCTATTTGCAATTACAATAGCAAAAGTGTTAGACCTCCACCGAGAAGTACACTCATCTGTTTTGGGAATACTCTTCACGTTAAGGAGGTTCAAAATCATTTCTTCAATCAAAACGAGCGCCGTTTTTCAATCGCATGGATGTCACGATAGACGTGCGCTAGATATATCAAAACAAATCTTATCAATTATACGCTTAATATTTGAGCAGGTATGTTTGAACAAATTCGATATAAGGCTTAAGTACAACCTTTTGTCGTGCCATAATGCAGTCGACAGCCAAGGCCGATTTTGTGTCTCAAATCGGGTATGCTTATTTGTACTGTTTGCTTGTGATCTTTGTTATTCATGGTTATGGTGTATCATATGCATACACGAAGGATGGGTGTGGCTAGAAATGCGGGTGAGTATTGTTTCTCCGTTGATTCTTTAGCTTGCATACCTCAACGTGATATAATATCCTATAATAATTAGAATGTGAGGAGGGGGGCGGGGCTTAATCCCGGCGGAAGGTACGCACTTAAATGGATGACAGAACCGACGCCATCTACTTCCCATACGTTCGCTTTCGTAACATCTTTTATTGAGCCAAACGCAATTAGACAGTCGCTTGACCACCACGATCGATGAACTCAACGATTCCTTGTCTCTTTGCTGTGCGAACGTAAGCCTATCCGCAAGCTTTTGTCATTATGGACAAAGTTTGATGACTTCAGTTGCTCACATTTATGGAAATTATATCACATTAATCAGATCATTAACATATCCATAGAAAATATTGTATAAGTGCAAGTGACACATTATGTTTTGCATAATAATAAATACATGAGGCGTTATGAGAACATTTGACACCATTAACATAACCGTTTGTTATATCTTATGCGGTTGATTCTTCACATGTATGGTCTCAGATAGTTCCGTCAAGCCAGTGTACTAGCAGTACGCCACCCTAAAAAAGGGCTTATTGTGGCTTTTTGAGCGGATTGAATATCACAAACATGAATCATATTATTTGGAGGAATGCAATGCAAAGAATTGTTCACTACCATTCACTCCCAAATGCATGGTATTCTGCTGCATTAGCAAGTTAGGCCAAACATTTAATATTTAGTTCAATATGTTGAGTGCATCTGTGCTCGAGTGCCCACAAGAGATGCCACATGGCATAAACACGTCTGGGCGTGATAGTTGTCGCTAAATTACGCCCTCTTTTGCTGGCTAAGATGTGTAAGTGCGGTTATTTTGGTCGCAGCGGTCACGAAAGATTTTCTATTCATACATATGTTTATAAGGATATATCCGTGTCTGTTTCCTTCAATAACAGACCCACGTCTTACAAGGGAAGCCAACCGTAAGATACATTAATCTGAACTTGTTCTGGATATCAGTGTTCAATATCACCTAATCCGGATAATATTCCATGCATTTATTAGACGAAATTCATTAACCCTACATTATGCCTCTCATATTAGACGAAGGCCTGTTGTTACATATCTTTGAGGATGCGCATCATTATCACTAGAACGCACCTTCTATGAAATCAGCATTTCTTTTACATAATGTCGACTCGTGATAAATGACGATGACTCACCAATTTATGTCAAATCAATGCATGCCTGAACACAGAACTAATTGCATATGTCATGCGAGCATTTACGATATTTATCAAATTAAAATGAACTAATGACTAATTCCAAATGGACATTATCTCGCTGCAGGTAAAAGCTCCAATTAGGATACAATACGTGCCGATGTTAGCAGCCAATAGACTATTTCTTGTGTTAACAGGTGGGATAACATTACAATTATTGCTTATCTAATTTACATACCTATGTCAGTTGTGAGTTCATATACAATCTCTCGAGAATATACAGTGACGTCACCTACCAACCCCGATAGTGGTGACTGCGAATGAGTATTGAAAGAGATGCTTATGGCCAGTACCTCTGTTTATCCAACTTCGGTTCGCGTTCCTTTATCTCACGGTAAGCGTGCTGATAAGAAATCAAATTGTAATAGACAGGGAGTTTCAAGTCATTAAGTTACAGGAAGTTGTACAATTATCATGTTATTGTCACCAAATATATAGTGTCATTTTATTCATGTATCACATAGGGTTTTTTATCGAATGC
>CM067346.1:12804934-12837434 GCA_034190875.2 Urechis unicinctus
AAAAAGTATAAAGTGTCAATTGATGCACAGAAACATAGTAAGGATATGTATAGAAGGATGTTTTGCTAGTGCTGAAGCCAATTCCAATTTCTTAAGTTTATGAATAAACGTAGTCATTATCATATCCAAATTTAATTTGTCTTAAATAATGCAATGTATTGTATTCGAAGCACGAGGCAAAATAAAAATTCACAGTATTCCTAGGCCTTTTGTTACCCTCATGCATATACAAGTATGCTACATCTTCCCCAACCATACAATAGGTTAACAAAATTTCCTCGCAATACTGTTACCCAGGATTTTATAACAGACATCTTTACCATAAGTCTTCAGTAGTGTTGGTGGTCATGATAAAAGCATGTGCAATTGCTAAAAAGTTATAACTACACACACAACGCCCCATGCCTCACTAGTGCATTTTGCAGCATCTTCTCTCCTTAGTTCCAAATATATCTTCGTGACCTGTCACTTCGGAAGTTACATTTAGTTTTTTCAAATCCAAATAACAGCTCCATTATCAAACTGATTTAGATCTCAAAACAACAACTTCTAAATAGATATATTTCGGTTATTTGGTGTCGGCTTAAAACAGATTTGTGAGGGATTATAGATAACAATTTTAAAAAAGTTGGGGAATGATAAAAGTGAAATATTTTGTACGGAGGGTGTTTCCATTTTGCTCTTGACGCTATCAATTTAAAAACGTATTCGTTAACATTATGTCACATGATGCATATTTGAAATAATTATCAGACATTGCAGGACCAGAAAAGATACCGACATGAAATCCCTTCGTTTTACGTGTTGCACCATATAAGCTACAGGCTAGTATCAAAATGTATTTCCAGTTGGGCTACATTACCACAAAAGATAATTGATGGATGTTGTTTGTATTACGATACTACTAAATTGTACGGATTTGGCCCCATGCGCGCTCGTTTGATGTCAAATGCTACTCTGGGTCATATATAGCCGTTATACCATCTATTCGGAGAACAATGTTTACAGTGATTACTTATCATAGATAATCCGTTTTCACCAATTATTTTAAAATGAATTGGCTTTATAACAAAGAACTGCACTAGGGTCCACAGATAATATGGATTACAAGAGAACATCTCTCGAGAGGTAATTACTAAGCATATGAGACAAATAACAATAATGAATCACCTTGATGATTAATGGAAGCTTTATTTCCGCCATCTGAAATCGAAGGGCTACAGTTATAGTATAAAATAAAAAAAATAATTCAGACAGCTTAAGCCTACGAAAAGCGATTCTTCAGGCCGAGTATTTGCTCACACGATATAATGTACACCAACATGCAATGAGGAAGTCGTCTTATTTGGTACGCATAATGATTGATTCAAACATTTTGGTGTCCAATTTAATATATTACTATAGGCAAGTTGACTAAGCATCGCTATAAGATTTCTCGTCTAATGCCTAGGTCACATGTAACAAACAGGTGGTCTAGGGACCCATACACTCTTAAGGGCTCTGCCCATAGGAAGCCGGTAACATGCTTTACGGGGCAGTCTGTGAGCGTTCTATGGGTTGTGTATGTACTCTTGAAGTTTAATAAATATGTAACGATTTGATAAATTCTGAAAAGTATGTCTTTTTAAAAAGAAATGACACCAAATAAGTTATTGAATTTCCTGAGTATTACCAGATTGCTTGAAAACATATATTGTGTGATCTATGGTTTTTGCATATAGTGTTTATTTCATGGACAAACGAATAACCAAATACCCTTACAAAACACCGTTTATTACGTAAGCAGACAACATAGGTTATATGCAAATATACACATATAACATGTGATAAATGACATCGTTAACACACAAAAAGTCCTTTGAGCCAACAAGTTAAGGTCCAAAGCAACGTCCGTTATATCAATTAAGTTTCAGACCTCTAATTTAACAGTCCTATTTAGTTCCATATGAGCACACGATAATGCCACTTGCTAATAGACTGCAAAGTTGCAAACGTCGGCGATTATACATATGCTGCAAAGACGTAATTAGCTAAGGAACCTGGCGGCCATTTCTTACACTTTCTCACGGCCCTATCCCCTTCCCTAGATCTTTATAACAATCTGCAGAGTTCTCCGTCGCCCCGCCGTTTCACCTCACTCTACGAATACAGAGATAGCAGCGTAACTCCAAATACCATTACATGACTCTCATCCGTCATTGGCGGACGCTTCAACGGCGCCTAACTTCCAACCTTCTCCCCCACCCACCCCACAACACACCCGCGTACACTTCTTGAATATCATGTGTACATGTGTATCAAGTTCAGGGAACAGTCTGACAACACATTACAATGTTGCTAGTACAAGGGAGAAATGCTTCATAAAGACAACGATATCAGTACAATCAGCCAATCGTCAGGGTCACCACATAGAGATCAAGGGTACAAGACACGAGGGAGTGCATTGCGGGACATCGATTCCCCCGACCAGAGCCGTCAATCACAAGCGCACGCTCGGCTACTCTTCTGGCTATATCATCCCCTCTACGCCTTGTGTACCTTTCTTCTGATTAAACACCTTAACGTGATCAGAGTGATAAATGTGATGCCAATGTTCTTTTATAAACTGTATTGCTAACTTAACTCCATTTTTTCTCGTGGCCCATTGTAGCAGTCATGTGTTTTGACAAATGTACCGTGCTCTGATTGGTGCCACGACCCCCAACTTGTTAAGCTCACATCCATCTTGTGAGTCAATGCTGCTGAACCGACCCAAGATGTGCTCATTTGAACGCATGATAGAGAACCATGTCTCTCAAAGCTTGACACCATAGCACCGAAATAACAAAATGGTTATTATTTTAATATTGTCAGAGTGTTTGGCGACAATTTGATGCGGCTGTGTCCATATTTTGACGGCACGTCACACTCAAGCGAGTCAGCCCGCATACTCTCTTTCATGTCACTTTTTTGTAAATAACCTGTCAGAGGTGAGACGACCTTTATGACATCTAATCACTCATCCTGCTGAGTGGTTTATGTCGGCGTGACAAGTTTCTGACACCATATGCTAAGCAATTACATCAACCTTTACTGGACGTGGCACACTGCACGATATTTGAAGACACTCTGTAAAGAGATGAAACGGTAATGGTTGTTCACGATTTGCGCATGATATATTGGCATGAATGGTCTTGAAACGCCCTAACCAAACACTAATTAGTATCCCAACAGACCAACAGTCGATCGGGTACTCCCTTGTTGGTCTAACAGGAAAACCCGCCGCTTATCGGTAGATTGACAAACATGCTTAACTTATCACTTTCAAAATACGTACTGAGAACAATTTAAAGCCACCAACAGTGAGAGTATTGACTGAATTTAATTGCTATGGTTTTGTTTACCAATATCTGGGAGAACACTTGATTTTCGATTAATTTCTAACTTTCCGGCGAAATTCCGCTCCGTATTCAAACGGTCTCTTGCATGACGTTGTCGAAAACGACCGCGTGGAAGATTTTATCATACCATCATATGCCTGATAATACATTTTACAGGCCAATCAGTTTATACTAGATTTATACCTTATAGCTTTCCGACCTAGTTGCCTTTTCCTCTCCTTTATTCATTATCATAACGTCCGTTTCCATCTGACTTACGTTCCGCAATCTCGTCGCCATATAGGAATATAGTCGGAAAAGTTAATGGCCTCGCACATTTAAGGCGATTATGCATATTTACAAGTAGTTGCGATTCCTGAGACTCTAATGCAATGCATAATACTGATTGCTTATTAAATTCGACTTGTTTAATCAAGTTGACAGCGTGAAGGTTATCATCGAATTTTCTACTTTGGAATTGCCATCTTCGAGAACCAAGAGGGAGCGCAAGCTCCACTTGCTTCAAATGAGCTACTTATTATCCACCCTGATTTCATTCCTTGCATTCATAGCCTTCGCATTGACAAGGTCACTTGGCTCTATAACACCCAGGATCACATCCGTTAGTACTAACGATTAGGATTCTTGGATTTGTCTAATTGATTCCGATTTAAACAGCGTCCCCGCTCTTATGCATGTCGCCTCGATCTGTGAGCACCATCTAAGACCAATGGTCTTTTATTAGCAATTCCAGATGCAGAAAAGATAAGTCGTCGTTTATGCACTTGTATGTATGCCACCTATGCTAAGCGTTTATTTGGTCTACTAGTCATTAACGGCAGACTGAGAGGAATGGATATTCGTCATTTTGTGCAATCAAGGCGGCCTCTTGACGACTAACAGCAAGGCGGTCGCTTTTGAATGAAACGCAATTAACGGCGTTTTGCATAATTTCATGATATACATTTTTGTAAAGGGTGACTTAAACGTACAGGATAGGTGATCCTCACGATTCGTGATTCATACAAATATTACGCTCTTGAGAAAACTAACTGTTGCTGTGTTCTTATCATTTATCCAGGAACTCGAAAGAACATTTTGATTATTAGCAATGAAATATGCTACCATGCCCAACATATTATTTTAAGCTTAACAAACAGTTGGATATACGATGGAAACAAATATAATTTAGGACATTCGAATATATCACCATAAATACGAATCACAACGACAACCTACATGTTTTGGAAAACAAAGAACGTCTGGAATATATCACTAACATCGCCGGTAAGTGCATCACCTGCACTGGACATCTAATAAATAGCTGTGGCAACAACGTCATATCACTATAAGACGCGGTGGATTAAGATTGATTTATTCACAGTATAGGACCATTGAGCCGGCTTATCGCAACTGAAATTAGCATTGGCGCTTTTATCTTGCGAATACAACTGTTCAGGTAATTTGGAGAAGTGATCAAGCTGTAAGCCAATGGCATGTATCTATATGCATCATTGTTGAGATTTAAGTGCCCTCTTCAAGGCCATAATGAAAGAGAGGATCAGAGGATAGGTCATAATAACATTTTGGCACTTTATGCAGCATAGCCCCAACAACCTCCCTTCTACCTTCATTACTAGATATCCTCTTGGTCTTCAACGGTACCTTGTGATTAGTTTATATTGGTATGGTACCTGGCATACACGGATATTATTCAGCTATAACCGCCAACATTATGATATGTCACCAGCTCATTGCCTTAATTCAACCGTAGGTAGTTATTAGGCGGATATCTAAATGGAAATACCATTATAGTACCAGCTAAAACTAACGTGTTGACATCTCTATCATGAACAAGAATATATTTAAACCTTTGAATTTGTGAGATAATTCTTGTGCATGGACCAAACTAAAATGATAAAGGTAGTGGAACAATTGATAAAGCATTTCAAGGAAATGGTAGCAGATAAGCACCGAGGTGGGGCCCGGAAGTTAATTAGGTGCTCCATTGAATGTGCGATAGTAACGCACACACGAATTGAGCAACTTGCCCCACGCGAAGTGCATGTAATGACGCGTGTGGTTTATATCTGCGACTTATCTGTTTCATATGATTTTGATATTGATCTGAAACACGGGTGGTATTAGGTACTTAAATTTGACAGAGTCATGGAGTATTCGCAGCAGTTAGGCATTAGATGTAATTATGGAGAAAATGGGGGTACAGCTCCACTCAAAGGGGTTTACTCCGCTTAGGAATGCCTTCAAATATGTAAACCTGGTTTAAATGAACAAAGGAACGATTGGAGGGTAAACGAGTTGTGTATAGCCAATTGTAATTCTATGTGATATATTTGTACGCATCAATTCGAACAGATGAACGTAGACCAACTTGATCGACTCTGTGATAAGAAAAGTTTTGACTGAGGGACATTGTTATATGTTTATAGGATGATAATGCTGGGAAGATATCTTAGGAAATGCCTTTCGTGCACAGTGGTGATGACGTCTCACTCAGGCTATCATCTTGACTGCCCAGTAACTGTAATCCAGAATTACTCCATGCGGCTGTCTGGCGGATCAGTTTAGTTGCTAATCTGGCGTTGATATAATCAAAGTAGCATAGGAGTATACTACAGGTCCTTCAAGAGATTAAAGGTTCTAATATCAGGCGAGTTACGACAGACTGCTTTTATACGATGACATGCAATTAAGCTCTCCTTGAGTGGTTAGTTACTGGGCAACATAAATGTGGATTGCTTTTTTCAATGGTGTAAGCAAGCACATTTAAGGGTTTCGGTGAGGTTAAATGGAATACATTACCTGTGAATAGAGTCTCCATCGACAATTCCGAGCCAAGGATCTGCCATTGGAAGGGAATTTCACACCAGCTTATCCCGCGACGGTTTAACCTTCCCTCGAGAATATTGCGGGCAAGTTATACATTGCAGCACCGAGTCTCTCATGGCTTTTTATTGTTAGTGCGATTGAAGCCACATGAATGTATAGACTTTATTTCTGCCTTGAACTGTATGTCGGCCATAATTCACTTTCTCTAAAATAATTAATCATAACCTCACCAAACATATGTCATAACGTCGATAAACCAATCAGACATGTTCTATCTGCGTAGATTCTCTGGCCGCAACAGCATAATACCAATGCCCCTCGTGGTTAGGATGTCCAGCCGTCTGACGTTATTAAACAATAACCACTTGCTGTCTAGGGGGCGACTGTGTGGGTTACCTAGGATATCTAATTCTGAGCGTATAATGATCTGACCTGTACTGTCCAGTTCATAGTCCATCATTTTGCACTTCGCGCCGACTATGCTGTAAACAGTACAACCAAAGTCTGTCAGCATTTAATATGGCCTCCCATAAAGCCCTCTGTGAGAATGAGCATGTTCTATAATCGAAATTCACAGTTACGATTGTCATTGTTGTTGGTAGATGGGTGGGGCAGTACAATATTTCGATATTGTATTACTGCACGCAAATGCTAATTATCTTTGTAATCCCGAGATCACATTTACGACGGAGCGCTGCTCTCATGTTGATATATCAATTGCTCAATGATACACTACTGCTAAACAACGTTTATCGTCTTGGTGGGCTCATATTAGACACGCAAATAATAAATATGAGTTATTCCGTACTGAGAATATCCGCATCATTCAAGTAATAAGATAAGCCAGAAACCATTGAATTAATTTGGATTTCGTTTTTTCTTCTTATTGGTATTGTGTTGCAATAAATCAGTTGCTCATCGTTTAATCCGGTGGTATGAGGTCCATTGAAAATAGAATCCGCTGATATTTATGATTCACAAGGCGCCTTATTACCCGAAAAGGAGCCGATTTATATGACTCAAGCAAATGAAGTTCGGGGGCTTCCCTCGGTATATTATGCTATCTGATCATCCATGTCAACGCCCAATTATGTGGCCCATGTAAGTTAGAATTAATAATAATAATTTAGTGTAAAAGTGGCAACATTGATGTGTGATAGACTCCCGTGCTGTTTGTCAGGATCCGCCCCTACACCGCTGTACAAATTGTAACCGACAAGTAATCCAAATTGAAATGATATACATTGTCTTTACAATAGTAACTGGTCCACTAAACCTATGAATTGGTCCATATCATCTGTTTCCGAGGAATGTAATTGCATATTAGCGCCAAATGACGAGATTCACAACCGGTTGTGCTGTTGCTGCTTGGATAATCAGCTACGCGAATGTAATGTAATCTATTATGCTCTATTATTGAATGTCAGGCTAATCATATGGCATGCTATGGCTTGTCATGTTTTGTGCCACGCAGCGCTAGAGCGCTCATCTGATTCTGATCTGATGGCATAGTTGAACGTCTCCAGTGATGTGACATAATGGCAACCACTAGGTGTGCTTATAACAACAGGTAACTTGAAAGATTGATTGAGATGATTAGATCCACCTCACCAGCAACGACAGGCACACGCTCCAATCCTGGATGCATATTTCAGGACATTAAATGCCTCGCTCGAAACCGACTCGGTGACCTGCCCGGGGGCATCCTCAGCGTACATTTCTCTAGATTGCGGTGTTTTGTAACACGCCAACTCAGATGTCAAATGTCCACGGGATGAATTGTTAGGAAGTGACTGCCAGGAGGCTGATTTTACATTTAATGCCGGAGCTTCTGTTTATGGAATTCTTCGAGAATATCATTGTATCTGCTGTAAGCTAAAAGAAGATACATCACAACATGCGGCAAAAGTTATCATAATGTGTGCTGTCCTCTAAACTAAGTGTTTACAATGAGCGCCACTTATTTGCTGTGTTATTAAAATCGAATGCATGCCAGTTATACTCTGAGCAGACGCGATGAAGAGCTGTTTCGAGTCGTTATGGGCTCGCCTCATGAAAGCTTTAACATCTTCAGGTGAAAGCTTGTTGTGAAGTGGATGCTTGAAATACATGTAGCCTATACATGGCCTCACAACACGCGCTCAAGACAGTCGCGTCAGAGTGGAATATGTGAATGAAGCATCGTTTCCAGGAATTTACCTAAGAAGCAATGATTACATCAGCACGTATCCGTGGAAGTACTAAGTGTCTTTTCTGACACACGTATTGTTGTGCTCGAATTCATCCATATAAATGGCGTCACGCAGGTGCTACTGAGAGTTGGCACCTCATTAAACAACCTGAGACACTATCAACGGGCGCATAAAACGTGGCTCAACCGAACACAACCTTATTGGCCCAGGTTATAATAATTGCGAAAACGCCTCATATTCTAGTGGATTATTTTGTATAGGTATACACATGAATCGTCATTGAGTTAAAGTTAATACAATCGCTTCACTGACCAGGGTGGTTTTAGCTAACCATATATTACAGACAACGTTAATCTGTGTCTTAAAGACCGCGAACCAGTCACGACATAGTGTTTTTGCTTCATAATGGGGTGCTATGTCAAGTCGGGGCACATATTCAACCCATACCTTTCTATGCCGAATCAACAAGTTATACTTTGCAATGACACTTACCAGAGTGCAATTCTTTTCTTAGATCGTTCATAGCACTAATACGACGAATACTATCAGTAAGTGCAATGAGCGAATAATGTGTACTACGGAGAAGATCATGTTCGAGGCGATCCATGCCGCCTTGTCGAGGTGATGACGAATGCTAAGTGATCTCATCCGTCATCTAGCACTTATACAAACTAGTGTGGGGGGATGCATATAACGGCATTTACAGTGTTATAATGTAGAGCCCGACGTGGAATGGTCAACAAGCCATTCTTCATCGAAACCTCGGCATTTTAATTTTCATCCAATATTCGATTCTGAATGTGATATACCTGTATCCTTACACATATTCTATATCAATTGACATAGTAACATCGACCGATCAGCATAGCTATTTGATTACCTATAGGAACTTATGATACCGAGAATATGGAGGTCGTATATACCAGTGACAAAGTTGCATAAAAACCTTGACAACTTCATCGAGTGCCTCATTATTAACTATTCCCATAGTTGATGCTGTTTGATACAAGCGCTCATAACAGTTTGGATGTCGCATTACATTCGCCAAGGAAAGTTTTCTGCAATACGTAGTTCATCAAACACCCTGAATGCATCCTCAGCCAATAAAGCTATAGTTGAGCGCAATTACCTTTAAAACCTTTGTAATTCTCCAATTGTCTGCTACCAGTCATTAGAGGACGCATGCTGACATCCGCTAAGCCCTGATTAGTTGAATAAGTCTGAGACGGTCATGATTGTACTATGAACGACGACCATTCGCTCAAACTTGCAACAGATCAATAAACTGTGATAGATGGAAGTCCATCGACATCTGGCGAGCTGTTTGCAAAGCCTGGCGTCATTTTCCGGCGTAGGTTGCCTTAGAATTGTTTTCAGTCGATCTGATAACTTCTGGGACCGCATCAAGTGGTTGGCCACCATTGCCACCAGCATTTTGATCAAATTCCAGATAAATGTTATGAAGTTGAGTATATAAGATGCTAGGGTGACTAGGAGCGGCGTTACATCTTTTGACGTTGCTGCGTGCAATAAATAGGACGGAAGCCACATTGTGGTCCATGTTGAGGGAGTGTCAATGCTTTCTGGCCTAATTAGATTGATGCTCTTTCAATGAATATGCCATGGAGACTAACTGTGTTATTGCTAATTACGGCGTCACTGCTATTTTCAAATCAGTACCCCGTTTGCTGACAAATCTAGATGACTATTGTTTGATAAATTAGCAAATAATCATTGCTAGAAATCCCCAATCATATGTGGGAATTTGACATGTGCGCTAGTCTATGAGGATCCATTCATCAACACCAACTATGCCGTGAGATCGATAGCGGTTAGGTTGGTGGGAGGCGCAGCCACAGTTGCGTGGGCAATCTGCTGCAGCAAGGCAGAGCGCTTTCGAGTTGCCAGCTAGTTGCAGACGTTCATCACGGCATCGACGCGGAAGGTACAACTAACGTGAGCAAAGGGCAGAACATTACGACTTTATCATGGAAGCCTATTCAGGAGAGGAAATTCGTGTATGGGCGGATGGTTCGTGATTGGAGTTTTTCAAGCAATAACATGCAAGGAAACGACTTGAATGTTGAGAAATATGCGAGGATATTTGATTCTTTTGAGTGTGTATCACGAACTCGTTTGGTACCAGCAGACGAGCACTAATAGCAATCCTTACAGGTAAGAATAGTTACTAACGTATTTCTTCTATCGTTTCGTTGGATAATACGGTGAAGGCAATGCAGGAAAAGGAAAGTAAAGATAGCAATAGCGACACACAAGTAAGAGAGAATAGGAACATTCGGTTGGGGAGATTAAGAGAGAGTGAGAGAGAAGGAGTGAATCATATAGATACTACATACAGTTTTTGCAGACTTTCCTTCGGTGCATAAGTGTACCCTTTGTATCGTTAATCTAAACACAACCTTCTGCTTCAGCCAGAAAACCGAATCAAAAGGCGATTTCAGCAGAATGAGGCAACAATGTGTCAGCTTAAGTGACATCACGATTGTCATTTATCAGTGTAGTGGGATGCATAAACCAATATTCTGCTTAATCACTGTTTGATTGTCCAACAGCCAACCAATTCATGATGAGAACACTTAAACACCTGCTGGACGCTTTGTCTTAGACCAAACAATATGCTAATGAAAGGGTGTTGATCATGAAATCTGCCATTGATTACCACCTTACGCAGCTTAGCTTGGCAACTCGCTCCCACGTGGAACATAACGCGTCTTGGTAGAATAAAACCTGCCCTTTTCAGTAATTGTCAACCACAGATCAGCGAAACCAGCGTCGAGCTGGATACCCGCATGGCAGTCCTTTCATGTCAGATGTAGACTGCACGGAGAAAACAGCGACGAATGACTGACTTTCTCCATTTGGAGCATTTTGAGGAACGTTATTGCCGAATATGATATCTGTAAAATCCTTTAAATTTCTGTCCTTTAGAGATTAGACATCGACGATGGACCGAAGTAGCCTCCTTGATCCCTAAAAGGTCCCCAACAGCACTTTGATGGCAAGCGCAGGTGTGCTTTGTAGCCTGTTCCGTTTAGTGTCAGGATAGATTAAGCCATCGTTGCTGTTATTTCCACAAATACAAGTAATTAATGCATTCATATATTTCTATTCATATTTGCAGCCAGGCAAGGTTTACTTATTCAGGCTTAACCTACATTGTCAACGGTTTACTGACCGATCACACACAGAATGGAAGGCTATCGGAATGGTTGGCACTCCGTGAGAGCATGCTTCCATCGTCCTTCTGAGGGATGATTGTAAAATATTGGACGGAAATTTATCGCGTTCGTGACTTGTAGGAAGTCTCATCAAGTGCCGAAATTTATGTTTATGCCTCAGAGAAGCCGTCGATATCTTATCCTGTGTTTTGTATTGGCTTGCAGATCGACAGAATTGTTTGTCGTCTGTGTGTTTATGATTATGCCTTAGAGAAGCCGTCGATATCTTATGCTGTATTTTGTTTTGGCTTGCTGATTGACACTCTTGTTTGTCTTCTGTGTGCGTGATAGGTAACCTCAGCTTCTACTCGCAGAGGAGACTGGCTATCCGATTAATTTTACAGAGGCGGAAATTCTTGCAGTACGTCCGTTCACTCAGTACAGAAAAGAAAGCTACTGTATTACAAGAATTGTGTGAGACGTGGCAGACTTAAAACGACGAATGATTCCATTGTTTGATTACTGAACTTGATCATTGTAATCTTAGCGACACAATGCATATTCCGATTTACGAGGAGTCCCTCTGGGAGTATTCGGAGTACCGCATCCACAAGAACTTGTTACTCTATATCCCACCCATTATACTTATCTTCGGTACTGTGGGTAACATACTGTCTTTTGTCATACTCACACGCAAGCCAATGAATAAGCAGTCAACTTACAGGTACTTGGCTGCTCTGTCTATTACAGATATGTTGGTTTTGTACATTGGATTACTGAGAATTTGGGTGAGGGAGCTCACTGGCTACGATCCTCAGCAGAAGTACGGATGGAGCTGTGGCCTCATAACTGTACTGGCATTTACGGTCAGTGACTATTCAGTTTGGCTAATCATTGCTGTCACAGTGGAGCGATATATCGCTGTTTGCTGGCCGTTACATGCGCCGACGATGTGCAACAATCACAAAGCTTTTCGTGTCATGCTTGGCATACTTTTCATCCTGCTCTGCATTAATATGCACTTCCTATGGACGACGGAAGTTAAAACTTACCATTTAACGGGCATAACAATCACGAAATGCGAAGCAGGCCTTGGCTTTGAAAAGGTGGTGATGGATATTTGGCCATGGGTGGATGCGTTTATATACTCGTACATCCCCGTGGTGATTATATCTATATTCAATGGTCTCATAATTCAGCAAGTGATTTTGTCAAAGCGCAATCGTAAGCTTTTATATGGAGAGAGAGTGGAAGTTCGGAGGGGAACCAACGGTTCTCGCCGTGCTGGGACAACCACTCAGCAAAGTCAGAGTAGCTCCACATCGGAAGGTAGCATGAGAGTGACCATCATGCTCCTCACGATTTCATTCGCCTTTCTCATCACTACCTTACCTATGAATAGTATGCTAATTGCGAATGCTCTTTTAGGTAAACTTCGACAGGGGAAAAGAATTGCTTTGCTGAAGATGATTCGTTCCATTACAGAACTACTCATGTACCTCAACCATTCGATGAACTTCTTCCTCTACTGTGCCACGGGTGAGAAGTTTCGCCAACAACTTGTGGCCCTATTCCGTTCCCGTCGACCACGTCCCAATACGATACACATGGACACGCTCCAGAACTATAAGCACTGCGTCGATAGACCATCTGACATGACTTGCATTCACAGCCATCCGGGCCAACGAGCGATGACCACTGTAACGCACTGCCCATCCACAAATCTCAATAACACAAGCTTGGCTCATTCGCCCTTAATTCCTCATTCAGAGACATACAAACAAATATAGGGGAGTTCGCCTTGTACCAAAAAGCCTCATAAAGGGTGGAAGTAAAGAGCTTTTATTCATGGAAAGCTTCACAAGAGCGTTGTGTAGTGAAATATGAAGACATAACACTATATCAGCTGGTAGCTTTTCTTTGTTGAGTTAGTTGCTTAGCACAACCGCTCATAGAGACTTCAGCGTTGTGATCAGTATTGCTCTTGCTATATATGTGACCTATTGGTGAGGATATACGCGGGGAATGCATCTGCAGACTGTATTATAGGACATATATGTCTACCGTGTTCGTGTTAATGTCCAGTTTAATTGTATGTAGATGAAGGAATGATTTGGTGGATATGGTTTTGTCATTTGCTTATGCTGCAAATACGAGGTAATCATTCTAACAAATTCTTTGTTTATATCTCTGAATAAATGTATCACGCTAAAGATTATTTAAATAGCAACAAAATGAAATTGGCGTCTATATAATTTGGCAATGTGAAACGAAACGTGACGTCAGCACATCATAGAGAATGTTCCATGCAACGTGCCTATCTGGCGAGCGGTGTGAAAATGGTGTCCAGCAAGTACTATTGAGTACGGTAAAGAGTTATTGCTACCAGAACATTATTACACAGTGCACTACTTCGTTAGCGACTCAACATCCGCTGATTCGTGCATCGTATCCATGGACGCATATTGGAATCACAACAATGCAACAAAAACGGTTTCACGCCTGGGTGTCTGACACGGTCCACAAATCATCAAATGTCGACAATTATCATCGGATATTGTGGAGGTGTGTTAATACGGGACCTGTAGGATGTGCTTATATCGAAATGATATACATACCGACCGGAAAAACTAGCCCCGTCCGCTAATGAGCCGTTTGCATCGATTTGTCTCCGACTTAATGAAAGAAACAAAACCCTCCTTCATTGCGATGAAGGTTAAGACGCAGAAAAACCTCGATGGAGGGGCGTCTTATTCTCATTATTATATGAAACAACATTAAGCATTCTGCGCATGTAGAAATTTGCATTCTGTTTAAACCATCACTATCACTATAACTAGCAATGCTTATTCATCATTAGCTCTTGGCCTATTAATTTGATCTATAAGTCCGCCTGCGAAGTACTGCATCTACTTATATCATGTTTAATATCGGTATATATAAATGTATTTATGTATGTATATATGTATGTTGGTATGGATGCATGCATGCATGTTTGTATATATGTATGTATGTATGCATGCATGCATGCATGCATGTATGTATGTATGTGTGAATATTTTGATGTATGTATGTATGTATATGTATGTATGTATGTGTATGTATGTGTGTGTGCGTGTGTGTATGTATGTATGCGCATGTGTGTGTGTGTGTGTGTGTGTGTGTGTGTGTGTGTGTGTGTGTGTGTGTGTGTGTGTGTGTGTGTGTGTGTGTGTGTGTGTGTGTGTGCGAGAGAGAGAGAGTGCCAGTGGGTGTGGGTGTTGGTGTGCAATGAAACGTAATCAATCACGGTGATTGCATAGATCAAAACCCTTTCGGTTAAGGCAAAAGTAGCTTAAGCGATAGAAATCTAACACCTAGCATTATTACAAGTCACTGGAGCTTGTAAGCGCATTAAACTTTATCTTAATGTCATGAGTATACCGTTACCTCGTCCTGAATTTATCTTTGACGACTGCAGCAAACGTGTTTAGCACAGTGAAGTGTTAGTATGTTTTGTTCAGATAAATTGGCTTAGATGTTTCGCAATGGGATTAAACTTTGGATTATCCTTGTATATGGTTTGAGAAACAATTGCAGCGAAGACTTTTGATTCCGCAGAGCATATATCAAAAGAAGTGACGTAATCGTATTTTCGAACCCATTAAGATGGAAGTGATATACATAGCTGATTGTAATCAGCGTGGTTTTGAAAGTTTTACTATCAAACACATTGGTTTGAATGAATAGGTGTCTATACAAATGGCTGATATTGTTGGTGTTGAATGTACATATGAAATAAAGCTTTGAAAGTAGAAGTATGCCTCATACCTCCGCCAGCTGACAAGGCTCATTGTTAGGTCCTTTGGACTGCTAGTAAGCGATCACAGAATCACCCACATTAGTTATTGCATCACATTTGGCATCATTATATGAGGGAGCATCATATTTCCTGCTTAATACAACATTTGGTATTAAAGCAACAATGGAATCGCGACGAAATTGTTATATTTTTTATTTAAGATGTTAAATATTACACTTCGTGCTAACAAAGGCAAGGCTTCCGGGTTTTGTATATATATGAATGTAGTATCATGACTAAGATCGCTGCGTAAATATTGTTCCTAAATATTTTAAGTAAATATCCGTTTTGAAAATGTGTCAACTTGTTCGTCGTCATTGTGATAGACATGGGCCAATTTTCGGACATCCATGTTGCTGTTGATGTGGCACTTCTTCGCCGCTATCGGATGTTTACTGCAGCTTTGGATTAAGGACGAGGTTTACTGATCATTATATCAGATTAATCAGAGCCTTAACAGACCCATATAACACATTGCATAAATGCTAGGCATACATTTAAGAACCCCGATGAGCTGCATATATAATTACAGCAGGAGATCATTTAACACTATTGATGTCTCCTTTTGTACATTTCATATGATTTATTCCACACAAATGTTGTCACATATCGTTTCATCAAGCCATTCAATTTATTATGCATCGCCCTTCAGGGAGGCTGAATGCAGCTTGACTCTTTCAAGCAATATTTGTAAGTACCTAGAATGGTTAGTATTTGATATCTGCCATTTCGGCCCTTTGGGACTGATGCTATATTTCAGCAAATAAGTGATGATGAGGGTATGTAGACCAGCGTGTTTTGGTAATCCAGAGTCATGAAGAAATATTGTCCAGCGTTGTCTTGCTATGACGGCATTGAGGGGACACTTGTGAGTTTGGCAAATTAAATTGTGACATCTTCTATTGTCTACATTCTGTTCGCCTCTGATTAACAACGATACTCGGTCATCATGAACATAGTTGCAATTACCAGCACCATTAATCATCAATTATATAATGTGAAGTTAAATGTTATGGTAACAGTATGGATGATCATGTGGCTCACATAACGCTACAACGCAGGATGAGCATTCGCTGACAATCATTTCCAACGGAAGCCTCAACATCACGCTTATATGATTGCTTTGCGACAGATTCCCTCAACAGTGTGATTCTGACAGGACATGTATCAAGGGTACACTAGGAAATTTGAGATAACTGGCACACCTTTACTAAAATGACACCTGTTTGCCAATCATTAGACAAACTCATTCCCTATAGACCAGAATGAACTTAGAAACGATTGTATGTTGCAAAAATGAACCAAACAAGAGCATTGTGTGCGACTTGCTTTCGGAAGTGCATGATATTTTGCTGCTGGTGCATATGAGATCTATCAATTAGTCAACTAATGCTTGCTACATGCACAACTAATAGATTCTACGAATGTGTCTATTGTCTTATTTAGCCGTGAGTGCACACAGGAGAATGGGTTTGACAAAAACAGTGTGTACTCCAAACTCCAGGCTTAAAGAACGCTTGTTCAGAGCGTGGTCGTTTTCGTAAAATTATACACTCTTTTACTTTGGTAATTAAGCATTACGAACGTCGTAGGAGAGACGGCGGATTTTCTTTTTCTGCATAAGTTTAAACATAAAATGTTTTTGTCTGCGAGTCAACATGTATAGCGATTCGTAATGCCGATAGTAAAATGACTCTCCCATCAGATATTCTTGAATACAATATGAAACTGACAGTATGCCGAAATATTCAGCCGTCCATCTCAATATATATGTGGCACTCATTTTTATCTTATAGCCATTCACAGATTGAATGACTATTGGCTTTAAAGCTGAAAAGGGCTGTAATGAAAAATGACTTACTTATTTTCTTTCAAATTGCTTGTTTTTGACATGATATTGATTAAAAGATAATTTGGTGTCGCCATGCTCTTTGCATTACTGATTTCCGTATGAGGCTGATATCCACAATAAAACGATTGAGAAAAAAGGTCATACCTGAATGCATTCCGTCTATGTTTGACGTTGGTAGTGACAGACAGCCCCGGACATCTGCTGTAATACGTGCTAGTGTCCTGGAAAATATTTTTCTAATTTAGTTACCCTAGCATATTTGCATTTTCTGTGATGATTTCCTGGTAGATTTACTGCTACTCGCGACGGAGAAGAGCTGAAGAATTACTTCTGATCCGCCTTAGATCAATATCATACAGTAATCATATCAACAATATTGATCCTGCTGAATGTTACTATGAAATATAAATTTGACATAATAGTAATGCTACTCAAGGAGTTAATATTCATTGAATAAGAATAAATATCCGATTATGCCAACTGTAGGATAAGAATAGACTCCGGTCTTAATATATGTACTAAGTTGGATATGTTTGACTTTGGTAGCACTACTAGAATATGCACAGAGCAAACGGCTTTGTGTGATGTTGTTACTAAACCTATTATATCATCCAATATATTATTGTTTAGTTGCTATGTTGATTGAATGCACAGCTATCCGTTTACAAGGAGTAGCATAGAGCTTCATTCCTTAATATTATTTGACGAACACTCGCATTGTATAAATAACCACACAGCTGGTCGTGTATTGTGGTGTATTAACGGGACGGGGACCCTAATGAAAGGCTGTCGGACCGGTCATTGATAGATTGAGATGTCACGATTTGTATCAACGCCATAGATGGCCGCGAGAGATGTCTTTGTATTTGGGGCATAATTGCATACTGAAAGAGTCGATCAGCGATATTGCTTGGTCGATGGATCAATGTTATCACAATAACAAATCCAAATGCAAAAACACTGAAAAACACGGAAGCCCATTGGTGCCACTCAAAAACATGGTGCGAATAAGTTCATTTATCCAAATGTACATAGTTTCGACCAAGAAGCCATAAATCGGGAAGCAGCTGTCGGTCTATATTTCTGGTTAAAGTTTCAAGAAATTCTCGTCGCTCTGGCCTTCAGTCACAGAATAGTTAAAAGTTCACCGTCTCCACAGCACACGTTAAGTAGGCAAAGTGAGCCTACGGAAGCAGAAGTTGCCCAATTCATTAATGAAATCAGTGATTCCAGGAACCAACATGGCTATCAATGGATGCATATTATGTGCCTTCAGGCTGGGTTTGCTGTATCAAGGAAAGTGATATACACTCTCATGCAAACTTTAGATCCTGAAGGAATTGAACAAATGAAACAAAACGTCGGTTACAAAGACCCATTCACTTTGCAAGGGGACCAAATTATCTTTGCCACAGAATGCGCCGCATTAAAAACGAAAATGTGCCGCATGAAAGACTTGTCTTTTGAACTCAGTTCCAGTGGTATATTCCACCAGAGACTTCGCGAAATTAGTGGACCAGAAGGCTTCTGATATGTGCAGAGCGGTAGGCACGGCATGGATGCACACGTGAGCGGGAAATGTTTAGACTACGCTTAGTTTTTATGGTGGATAATGACCTTGAATCTCCACAAAATGCGCAAGAAGAATTAGATTTGTATTTCGTCTTGAGGCTTTTGGCTCGGAATGATTTATTGGGTTAGCCATAGATAACATGATGAATATTTTCTTCAGCTTCACTGTTGATCGAAACTCATCCCTGCTAAGGAGATTATCTTTCTATCCACCGTCAGTATCCGTTTTTTTGAGTTCGTTTATAGAAAGTTATTCACTGAGTGTAACATTGTGGTTAACGTCCGGATCTGAATCTTGCAGTAACTCGGAAATTAGCATTGGTCATACCAGTGTTAAAAATTCGTGAAATAAAGTTGTCGGACCTCAGGGCACGCAACGTAACATAGTTACTGTCCCTGACTCAAATTTGTCAGTCCTGAAATATTTTACTGTACATACTATATATATATATGCTGCTCAAAGGGTCAAACGATGTCAAATGTATTGCAGAGTGGGCTTATGGTGAATAAGCTTTCATTAATCAATCAATACATACTTAGACAACATCGTTCATGCTTTTCGCACGCATTTTCGCCCGAAATTTGGCGAGCTCTCTCGCACTCAGGTATGCTGTAAGGGACAGAAAGCGGTCTTTTGCGGGAGAAAATGTTTCGCACGTGCAGCAAATGGCGCCGGTTCACGTTGTGACTCCAAGCGAGTACTTATGTAGCAAGTTTTTTGGGGGCGATTTCGGTCGCGTTCGAATATTTCCCGAACAATTTGGCAAACTCGAAGCGGTCGTATAAACAAGTTAAAGAGTTTTTTTCCGTATTTAATGCAAATCTTAGGCACTGAAAGATGTCGGACACACGGGCGGGAAGGTAATTGATTTGTACGTCCGAAACAAAACTTGTCCGTCTCGGACGTACGGGCGGACGTCTATTTTATACGCTGGTCATACAATATGTTGCAGTTCATTGCACAAATGATGTTTAATACTCAGCAATGAGTCGTTGATTAATATCAAGTTTGTGTTTATTGACAGCGTCCACAATCGATCATATTAATTGAGCTGAAGCTGTGAGATAAATGTTTTGCACTTGGAGTTCTACCGTATCGATACTATGGTGGTTGTCTACAGTTATTGTATAAGCTTCATGGCACTTGGTTATAGTACCATCGCAAAGGAGCATAACATTGTGAAATATAAAAGAATATGTTTGCCGTACAAACACATATATTTGTTACGATTGCAGAATTACATATCGTATGGCAATGAAGCCCAACGTAATTAGCATATTTGTATTGTTCACATGACCACGCTTAAACTGTCCCAAAATTCGGCGAGGGCGTAACGCATCACATATCCACTAACTTTTCTACCTCTTTCGTCAGCATGTTTGTTGCAAAATTGGCATAATAGGTTTGAGAATTATTTTATTGTGATAAGACTGCTATCAAGTCGCGACAAACAAGTTCTCGACGCACCGTAATTTCACGACCGAATGGCATTGTGTCATTAAATGCGCCGTCATCATCATCACCTTAACATGTGGCAGCGGACGAAACTGAACGACCCAGAATCATCACCAGTACTTGCCAGTAGTTCAGCATGGTATGTCTACCGTTGGACAAGCCATATAGTTATATGAATATGGTGCGAATTAGTTTGATTATCGGGCGACCGCCATATAACTATTTAACTCTAGCTATAACCATATAACTATAGTTATATGGCGGCCGACAGAAAAATCAACTTATTCGCACCATGATCGCGTGGCAACAATGGGTTTTCCGTAGAAACGAACTCTACAGCCTTGAAGACGGAATGATGAGACCGCATTGTATGGGACGTACACAGGTTTAATACAACTAAATTTGCGTCCCGCCGTCGTTTCATATCGGGTCGGTAGATTATTACATAGCTTTCTATAGACATTGCGTTTTCCGATATATGCCTGGCGGTAGGTTTAAAACTTTGTGATAGATGACTGAGCGAATATTTCGTCTTTGACGCATAGAAACCTCTAAAATAAATTGTCTTACAACTTTTAACTGCATATTTGGTCGGTTTGGAATACGGTGTGCTGTGAAGGACGAAAAGTTGCATGTATAGAATTGTGAGTTTGTCGTTTTGTGGTACTGTATAAGAGCAATAGCCGCTTGAGTAGTCAATAGAACAATATCAATTAATTCTTGAAAAAGTGTCATTCATTTGGCTTTATTGCATGTTTAGTTTAAATATGATTGGGGCTCGGCAAAATATACTACATTAAGCTTGAATTTCTACTGTACAATAACTATAATACTACTCATTAATTTCATGTTTTAATATTTGCCAATGAATAATTCGATCAGTTGACCTCCAATCCGTCTGACATAGATAGAAAGTAACTGGCTGTGTGCTTTTGCGTCATTTGAGTACACTGGTGAAAACATATTTGACAATTGTTTTATGTACATTCTTCGCCCCATATGAACAGCATGACTATCGCTTCGTTTGGCGGTACCCTCACTGCTGTCAAATTATTCCAATCGCACTTCGGGGCTTATGGAACCTGAAGCTTAACCTGTCACACATTGTCAATGCATGAAGCTGATAGAGCAAATATGAATTTATCGGCAAACACCCGTTGGCTGACTTAAGGACATTATATATGTTATATATTTATGTATGCTACGATGTTGATAGCTTACAGTGGAGGCTATCTATTAAATTGCCAATTTCTACTGAGTCTACTTTAACTGTGTATTTTGCATGCGCATGGGCAGAAGGTAATGACATTCAGGGAAATTATCATGCAAATGATCCGGTCCACAACGGTTGCGATAATTCTAAAATATCATAGTCTTAACCATATATTTTTGCCAGTCGTTCTGATTTGCGTTTGATGGCACCCTGTGCTACAAAGTACATTTATTGGGACCGTACTTGTATATACTGCTGTTCTTTTCAAAATAAGATAATTTAATGCATGCAACACGCGTCAATACACTTGCTTTGATCATGAGTAGCTCATTAGCTTCATGGAATTGGATATATTAGATTTGGCTAAATTTGCGCTATCAATCACGGTAATTTGGATTCAACGATCACACATGTAATTGCTGAATAAATGATTAGGAATAGACTTGATGAAGCAAGAAAACTGGCTGCATCCATCGTTAGTTTGCGTTAAACTCGATGAACTCGAATAATGACTGTACCCAAATTTCATTATCTACTGTGGACTTGACGAAATTATGGATCCTTGTGGAACATACCTCGCTAGCTAGGTATTTTTTTCACAACCATTATCACCAGCCATTACCATAAAAGGAAAGAACATCTACGACGGAGGTACAGAATTATGGTGCACATGAGTCTTGTGTGAGTGTTTGGGAAGACCGAAAGACATATAAGGGCACTTAGTTGGTTTATTAGTTTATGTGGGCTCATTTTATTATTCTTGATGACATGACTCATGGTACTTTTTACCGAGTGAATATAAGGGGTTAAACAAGGAAAGCGCAGTTGTGTGACGCTTTCTTTTGAAATGCACATCGATCCTGCATCACGATTTGTTCGAACTGTATGCAGATTTCTAATTAATATGAATGTTGGGCATGTTCACCCCTAGCCAGCGGCTATTGCTCGCTTTGTTGTCCGCAGTCTGTAAAATAATTGAACGGTTGGTTGGTTGAATTGCACCCCCTGTAGGAAAAACGTATACAAGTGAGGCCACTCAATGCATGTAATCCCATCGTAGCGTATTGGTATATGCATATATCTACGGAGCCGAGCTTTTTGCTACTTTTATGACTAATGACATTGTCCGCAGCCAAACATTGTCAGATATATGCAGTTACCTGTGTCAATTACAAAGATTTATGCACACAGTTCGCTCAGCGTGGAGACGTTATTTTACATCAACGGGTGATTTATCCAAACCTTATAGCAAAATGAAATCCGTTTTGGGTCAACCCTATGAAATATACGGGAAGACATTGTTTGAAATTTAGAGCTATTTTCCTTAACAGTTATGGTGAAAAGCCACTTTTTCGACCGCAAACAGTAAGTGCAAATGATGTAAAATTACTTTCTATGGCTAACAACGTAGCGATATTTTGAACTGTATGCTGCATGCTGACGTACGGTATTAATTGAGCAATATACGGTACATGTTTGTCATATATTTTTATATGCGGCGCTGGTGATAGAGATTTAAGGTGACGCTTATTCGCCAATATACTAACCTAGCCCGCGCAATAACAGTATCCTAAATTGTGCGAAGAATACGTCCATAGGAGTTCCCCTTCACATGATTTCATATTATCTATGATCATTGCTAATTGCATTTCGTCGACCTGATTGCTAGTGATGTATTCTACACTCGCTATCAACGTGGTTCCGGTGTACTTTGGTACAGTGACCCCCATTCGACAGTGTCCCTCCGGTCCATTATTGGACTAGGGGTCGCGAGTTTTGCCATAACCACAGGTAGCCCCGAAGCACACCCTCTTGTAAAAGACCCAATCGCAAACTGCGACTGTTGATCCTCCATATTGTCTTTTACGTTGACAACTAGAAACACAGTATTTGTCTAGATTTAATACAGTAACTTGTTGGTTTTATCAGTAGCTAATTTCTGGGAGCATCATTTCAAATTTAATTATGACACGAACCGCAGAATGTCTTTCTGATACGATATTTCAGGGATATAGAGTAAATGGTACACGGACGTCGCATCGGGGCGCAGGTCTGTGTATGGCCATGGGATGCACGGTACCCTTATTGCAGTACTTTATTTTAATTATTAGGAAAGATAACCACATTGTAACGACCGCCTGAATTGCCTTTACAAAGCACCATCTACACAGCATCGAACGCGGAGTAATAAGACCATAAGAGAGGCACCCGTGGAACTCATATTTCCATGACGCCTTTGTTTGTATTCAAATCCTGGCGCATACTTAGCGAAAGAGCATAGTGTTGAATCCAATAAATATTTTACATCGTCGTAATGGATGAGAGACTCGAGGTAACTAACCTTTACAAGTTATTCAAAGCGTAATACTTGGCGCGAGGCCCTATTTCATCTCAATAATGCAACTAGGCTATAGGCGTTATTGCCGAATAAAGACAGGGCCTGGGGTTCGAGTGCATGTTTTTATAACAGGATAGGCACTCCTCATAGCGACAACCAAATATGCTGCTTTATATGCAAGAAGAACTCAGGGAACGGGTCTTACATTACCTATGAAGTATAGAGTGTCGATAACATCATCACAATTACCGAAATGGTGTTTGATTCAGCACTTTGTCACGGGGTAAGCAACACTAGATGGATGGCGGCGCCATAGCTCAATGTAATGGTGAATCATTATACATGTTTGCTGAGGTAATCATTAGAGGCAGACCATATAACTGCACAATCCGAAAACAATCAATGCAACAAGGCAAACTGCGCGTCATCGATGAGGCCTTATGAAGGATTGGACGCGTACTTACAGACCTACCAAAATCGTCCGATACATTCTCTAGACAATGCCGAATGTCCCCTCTTCTCGCATATAGATTCCTATGGTTGGTTCGAGAGAAGTCAAACGCATGATATGCCTTGTTGTTGAAATAACATCGGACTTGAAAGTTCTTGTGCCCTACAAACAACCTCAATGGGACCAAAAGCTTACTGGGTGTCTGATCTCAATTATAGCATACACCGCCTGTTCAAATTGAATCAGACGAACACAATATTGCTGCAAATCTAATTCCAGCTGAGGATTCATTGAATCACTTCAGTAACACGGAGAATAATGCAACAGCATTGAATGCTTTGTTGATTATATATATATGTGATTATATATATGTGATATATATATATATATATATATATATATATATATATATATATATATATATATACATATGTATATATATCTATATATATATATGTATATATTATATATATATATGTATGTATTATTTTATGTATATATATATATATATATACTACATAGACTGATGTATCTATGTGTATAGAAATATGTTTACATACATGTATAATCATTAGTATTCAACTATATATGTTATATGCATATATATATATATATATATATATATATATATATATATATATATATATATATATATATATATATATATATATATATATATATATATATATATACATACATATATATATATATACATATACATATGTATATATTCATATACATATATATATAGATGTATATATATGTATATATACATATGTGTATATATGTATATATATGTATATATACATGCATATATATATGCACGTATGTATATGTTTACACTTCTTGACTATACAGCTGTTGTAAAAAGACAACAAGAAAATAGTTTACAGCTTAAGCGAGTTTTTCCTTTCCACCAGGAGAATCAGTTTGCTTTCGGCTCGATGTTAAGTAACAGTTGGCTTCGCCGATCGTCCTACAATGTAATGAAAGTTTACTTCTTGCTAATGGATTTGATTGCCCGGGTCGCTTAGTCGCCCTTGCTGACAGCGATCCATTCTTAAAATTGCGTTAGTTTTAAATGCATACATGACACCAATCACGCCGTGACGGGTTATTTGACCTTATTTCTGCCTTAAATGAGTCCATCAAGATTGCTTATGAGTAGGCAGTGTGTAATATTTTACTAACTGGGACTGCATGACAAGAAAACACGAGAACAGGAAAAGCAACATGCTTTGTCTGTGCAAGGCCATTTCACATCGTGTTGTGTCGAGTCGATGAGACAGTATAATGAATATATTGTGGGTGCTTAATTTTATGTGTATACAGTTGGCCAGACGAAAGGGCTATGACATTTTGCACTTTGACCGTAATCGGAAAGGTCTATCAGAAGGATGTTTTTTTCCTTGTATGATAATGGCTGATGATAATGGGAAAAAACTACCTAAGGTAAAGGCACTTTACTGGAATCTAATTGACGAAACAGCCGCATAACTGCCGATTCCATTTGCATCAACGGCTTGTTGAAGGCATACAACACGCGTCCTGTTACAAATTTTTCCAGATGCTTAAGAAGTTAGTGTAGACGAGACCCGCTTTTCTGATTCAAGCATAGCCTAGCTGATTGCGTAATAGAATAGGTATTGCAATCTGCTGCTTCTCAGCAAACTGAAGCATAAAAGTAACCCCTTATCACCGAATAACGGGGAAAAATCAGGAGTACGGCGGAGATAGGTAATGTGGCACCAACAATACATCACCTCGCCGTAGATCATTATCATACATAACAGGTATATGTTCGTTTCCCCATTATGTTTTCAGCTACATATGTTAATTGACACTGCATATTTTGTGGCAATGATATCATACTTGTATAACGTACAAAGGATTTATTAACTTTTCATTGCTTGAATATAGTGATTTATTCACTTTTCGAGTACTGTTAGTGTGATGGAACGGCGAACTGACGAAAATATAAATGCAAAATTGCCTTTTCACGTGTGTAAATGGAAAAATGAATCGCTATTTTATAGGTGACGTGGCGTCTTTTATGCTAATATTGGGTGGTTCAGTCGCTATTCTTAGAAGTAGATGGTTAATACTCTCAACTGTACTATCATATGCAGTAAATGAGTATGCAATGGATGTGGATGACACATGTACAGTCATTTACATCAGGGTTAATTGGGATACTGGCTGCTAATGCTCTGAACCATGAGGTACAGTCCCCTCTTAATACTTACTCGCAGTTAGCATTCCTCGACAATATCAGAGGGGGCTAATGGAGACACAGCAGCTTTGCTAACATCGCATGCAGTATTGTACATTGTTGCTCCCTTCATAAGGACCGATTAATATTTTGTTATGATTTATTCATGAATGTTGCTGATACCAAAAACCCGTGTTGGAGAACGAGCTTTATCTTTTGACACCGTTGTTCGCGATAAATCATATATTGGCTAACAACTGACATGGGTGTGTTAATTAGATACGCTTGAGAAAATGACATAATTGCAATGGTATTCTATGGCCAGCTGGTCATCGGTAGATACAAGCTGCTTTAAACATATACATATCTTGGGGCGCACGGTTGTGGTGACCACATATTACTGTTGCGATTTAGGCCAGGGTATAGGCCGACACATGGATACTATTAGCTATGAGAGCTGCAAACAATTACATTCCAGTAATTATTATATATATTTCGTATGCCGTCAGTATTGGAGTAGGGTCGGGACCCGATTGACCCTCCAATAATTGTCCGATGGTTATTTACAAAGATTTGTATAATACCCTTAGGAGAGCTTTAAACTGCAGCCAAGTTAAATGCCTTCATAATTGGTCGGCTGGCCTTTAATTTTCAAACTATTACAGCAGTTTCGTGTATAGGGCTTTATATAACAACTGCTATATGCATTAGTCTTACTCATAACTTGCAAACCCTCTCTAGCGCACAGGTACTTGATGCCACAAAAAAGCGAATGCATTATCGTGAATTTTCTGCGTGCCATTATGATATTCAGGGAGGAAATATCCGGTGAAGTCTATGATCATCTATTGATCAAGATTCTGCAGACTTATCGACTTACAACATAACAACATGGCCTGAGTGGTTGATTTCATAATTGCATGAAGTGCCACTTACACAAGTTTTGTTTGTTCCATAAAATCATGACAACTTTGAGGTGATTGTAAATTAATCGTGGTCGCAGTTAAATTATGACCGATTTAGTACTTTTGGACCGGGATTCAGTTTGGGATCGTGCCATGCATTTGCGAATGGCTGTTATGTGGTGCTGAAAGCTCAAACAGGCATCATGCTGTCGTCGGATACGTGACCTGCAAATATTCATGCTGAGCTAAATTTTGACATTTAATTTGTAAACGCATCAAGGTAAGGCAAGCATAGGGTTTAACGGCGCTCCAACACTAGTGGTAAATGCATCAATCAAGGCAAGCACCCATGCAAACTGTCACGACATATGCTGTTGAGCTCAGATATATGTTCGTGGCGTATTTTATAACTTGCCACCAAGCCTTGTGCGGCGTGCTGATACCACGAAAGGAGGATTACAATCGAAACGTTTTGCTGCTACACATAAACCGCATGAATTGAGAGCCTAATTGGTAAATCTACATTTGTAATTGGCATAAAATAGCGGCCTTAGCATTTAAATTATTCAATTGCATAGTTTATATCCGGCCATACCGCTAAACAGCATTGGTACCTGCGGTAATGTTAACAATTGAAACAAAGCCTTCTAAAGGCAGTCTCTACGACGAGGCAATTAGTAACATATATGTGGCTTCCCCAAATTAGGCAGAAATTCACAATCGAATCAAAACCTATGCTCGTCACCCAATATGTCTCGAAACCATTAATGTGTTTTAATTGCATAGTTATTTCAGGGCATACCGCTAGACAGCATTTGTACCTGCGGTTATGTTAACAATTGAAACCGTTTGACAAAGCCTTCTAAAGGCCGTCTCTACGACGAGGTAATTAATAACATATCTATGGCTTCCTCAATTAGATAGAAATTTACAATCGAATCAAATCCTATGCGTCACCCAATATGTCTCGAAACCATAAATGTGTTTACACGATACAATAGCTTTCCTATAGCTTTTTTGATGTCTGCATCATTGCGTTTATGTCCTATAAAACAGCTTATTGTACTTCCTTCAAATGGATCCATTTAGCTCCACTTAAATGTCGGTATCATTGTGAAATATTGTAGATTGGCACAATACTTGAATAGCTATTGAAAATTGCGTCACATTCTTGTGCGAATTCCTCCAATAGTTAAATCATAAGCTCAGCATCTATGACAGACAGGGGCAATGAGTGTTCAGTCGTCAGCATATATTAAAGGAGACAGGGCATCTACAGATACGACAATTTGCCCTTGACAAAAAAAGCAGGAAAGCGTTGTTTGATTTCTTCAAACTTTTCTTGTGCTCCTACGACCGAACCTCGCAGTCGAGCTGCTTTTTAATGGGAACGACGTTTTTGCTGCCACATACGGTTATAAAATTGCACGTCCTCAGCAGTCATGATGTTTAATGCAAACTAACGACGGTTGCAGCCAGTACGTTTGCTTATGGAGTCTTTTCCCACGTTTGTTATGTTACAAATTGCAGCACAGATGGATACTTTTTACGGAAGGAAATAGAAGGATTTTAACTTTTATGTCAGACAAACGTTGGATGTCACGAGGGATATCAAGATAGATAAGCCATTTCTCGTGGTCAATTATCAGTTACGCAATAGCGCCTATAACATAGTAAGACTATTGAGGATTATTAGGGCCTCGTGCAAAGTATTTTGCATTGAATGACCTGCAAAGGTTAGTATCTATAATCTATAAGTCAATGTCAAATATTAATTGGATGCAACACTGAACTCTTTCGGTGAGTATCCACCAAATTTCGAATACATACCAAGACGTCATAGAAATATGATGAGTTCAACGGGTGTCTCTCTTGTGGTTTTAATATTCAGCGTTCGATGCTTTGTAGCTGATGCTATGTAGTAGACGATACAAGTTGTCGTTACAATGTTTTTTCATGTTTTCAAATAATGTAAATGAGGTTGTGTAATACGATTACCTTGCTATCCATGGCAATATATAGCCCTGCACCCGAACGCGTACCATTTCCGCTTTTTCTATTAGAGAGACACGATGCGGTTCATATCAGATGGCTTTATTGAGTAATAATGCTCCCAGACATTAGCTACCGATAAAAACAACAAGTTTTGAAATTAAACGTACTTAGAGGACCAATACAATGATTGGGCTGACCAATATTGTGTTGCTAGTTGTCAACATAAACATTTTATCCGTCAACTCGATGAAATATACGTGAATAAACTTATAGCCATATCCCTAAACAGTTATGTTGAAGTGCCACTTTGTCATAGACAGTACGTGCAGAGGATATAAACTAATGGTCCATGGTCATGTACACAGTATCATGGTGTAGGCATGACTAGCCCTCACTGACCGTGGATTATAATATTTCAACCACGATAATAGCTTCCTGTTATGAAAAGTAAGCATGCCGCTTACCTTCAATAATTTGGTTATTTATGAAACTGATCATATATTCCCGAAGCAATTAATTTGCGGCAGAATGGTCTTTAAACATCATTCATCTTGTGTGTTTTCTAGCCCATCTCTGTGAGTTAGCGCATTGTTAGCTTGACTGGTAGTAGACTATAGTGCTCGCTGGGTACATTGTTCTTACCGCTACAGTGTTCTGCTGCGATCACATATTATTGTGTAGATAGGACATCAAAATAGCTTTATGCCTTCTTATCTAATGACATAAAATACATGCTTTTAGGCAGTAAAGCATCCTAGTACGATGATCAATGAAGCATTAATTTCGTAAAAAGGGCGTCACTAATGTGCCTACTTAATAGAACAGCCATGTTTTGGGCATCGAATTATTTCTATCTTGTTTGCCCTTATGCCTAGTTCTATGACAGAGCTCCATTAATCAGGAAAACGACCTAAAACCATATTTTAAATATATCACGAATGGTATTTAGATGTAATTGCTCATTGTCATTTCTCAGGGCCTTACTATATGTGCAGATTTGATCGTTACATGTAGCATTAAGGGGATATAAACTTAACGCAGGCGACGCTAAGCTTATGCTGATCATTGTACCGATGAAACGCCAAGGCATTCTTTGAGATGTGCGCAAAGTCTTACAGAACAGCTACCAGCCACCAATTGCTCGCATTATAATCAATACCAGATACACTGGCCAGCGCTTCCGGCAATATCAGTTCTGTATCTAATACCTATTTACGCATTATTAAGCATCATTTATTCTCCTTCATGATATAAATACAAATGTTCAGCTACAAGACGCATTTCCATTGAATATCTAATATGGCAAATATAATTTTTTTCCAGTACCTTGAACATGCGTTACGGCATTAAACATGCTTGATAAACTAAGGAATATTCAATAAACAAATGGCCTGATATTCTACTGATGGCTTCGAATTCCCGATATTTTCCGGACCTGTGTGGTCATTAATTTTCTCCAATTAGACATATGTACACTATGGCTGTTTATGAAGTGTTAACTCCCATTTAAAAAGAGCATACGGACCCTTACTGTAATACTTCATTAGCAGGTGGTGTCATTAGAGCGATGCAGAATACGATATTGTAAGAAAGCGAAAACCGAAATTTTTACGAATAATTGGAATATAATCTATTGGTTCACTGCCGGGATGCGTATTGATGTTAAGTGCTTCCATCTTGACTCTTTTCCCTTAGGCTCAAAGCCTACCCTTGAATGATTTGGAGATTTTCTATGCTTGAATAGGTTCAGTAGATGCATTGGTGAGGAAAAGTTTGTGTTGCCGCGCTCATTATACGTTATTATTATTCATATCCAGTGACCTTAAATGCTGTGTTAGAAACGCGATCAAAACGTTGAATTCCAGCAAGCAATATCAATTACCTATTGCCTTGATGAGCTCCCCCTCTATGGTTGAGTAAAGGCATTGTGCAGCAATGTCAGTAATCCATATGTTTCGTTTATGTCACGTTTATACTACTTTACACTGCATTGTATTTTATAGCAACGGGACTGAAACTTGGTTATCGTTTTTCCTTTTTTTTATGTAGATGAAACGTATACGAATGGTGCGGCGCATAACATGTACACACACAAACTAACGTACGACAGTCCGTACATATTGCAGAAGTTATGCTCACTCGTTAGTTTGAAAATATATGACGCCATTTATATAGGCCGTTGTCTGCATCCCCTTAACCGGTCCAAGGCGTCTAAAATGCATTAACCCAAGCCAATTACTATGATATATTTACTCGGCTCCATGGCATTTAATCCATCGCTGAGCCTTTCACCAAGATACCCAGGACTTTTGGCAAAAGTAATCGGCTTTTGGCCCGCCCAATAAAATATCTAGACATTGTTAGATGGTTTAAAGCCATGATTTCAATCAACAGTTACTTACGGTAAATTCTATGCTAAATAATTATGAATAATGCGTCAACTGCTATCGGTCAGTCAAGGTGCATTTACGAGTTCAACAAAATGTTGCTATACTAGGATGTATCGTGTTTTTTAAGAAGTCGATATTTGGAATAACAACATAAATCAAACGACTTTTTAGACGTCACTTATCCTACGTCGCGTGCGTATCTCTATGATTGTAAAAAGGATTTAACAAAGATTTATTTCAGAGCTGACCAACGTTAAATACAATTTTCAAAATCGGCCTAAAATGACCAAGTTATTATGGAAAAAAACTTTGGGTTCTGCACATCTTCAACACTTTCAATTTAATAATCACAAAAATATATTGAAAATTGTGTTCTGTATCTCGAGACCAAAAAAGTTAACAAATATTGATTCAGAAGCTAACTAAAGTTAAACCAACATGATCATTATCGTCATAACTAGGGAATGTTGCTCGCAGTTTACTGAGAACAATGATATATTCAACGTAATGCTTAAGTCAGCTAAGACCTTCAATTGCTTACGGGTCCGGTACACGGCGTTCCGTAAGAAGCCCCTAATAAATCATCCCAAATACGAAGCTGTGGTCACATGCTTTAAGGGTCGTACGCGGCTGCGGCTCGTACGAAGCCCGTAAGACAACATACCCTGTCCAAACGTTTCGCATGGATAACGGAT
>CM067346.1:12842434-12977434 GCA_034190875.2 Urechis unicinctus
TCACATGGCATTATGAATAAATCAATAATACATCCAATAGTGTGAGCAAATTGAAGAGCCTGAAGGGATGGTGCCTCTATTGCTGACAAAATGCACAGTGTTTTTTACATGAGAATGTCTTTAGATGACACATTATGATGTCGATGGTTATTGTTATGAGGCCGAGGTCACATAAAAGTCTAAGTATATGACGCAATATGCACTCAAACTGGAGAGGAAGACTTGTACAAAAAGATTGATTGCGCTATACTAGCATGACATATCTACGCAACCGTGTTCAGGTACATTCGGTGACAAGAATACAATACGGACCATTAGTTACATACAATAGCTCAAAACTGACATGGATTGACATGGATTGACAAATAGAGATTCTCTATAGAAGTGATACTTTTTGAGCTGATTGAATATACAAGAATGAGCAATGTTCTTTGGAGGAATGCAATGCGACGCATTGTGTACGACATGTCTTCGTAAATGCATGACCTTCTACAGCAGGACCATGTGAGGTCAAACAATAGGTCAGCTAATGTATGCCAGATGCACAACCAATCAATTCCATAATGAATATATTGTTTGCATATGTTTTGGCCGCTAGTGTAGGTGGCCATCAGGGTACCCCATCAACGGCGATTTTGTCTAGTGATCGCCATTGATTGTACTGCGCCCATGCACATTATAGTCTATAAGAGCAGGTATATTCGATCAACAGCCCTATACGAATGTCGGGGATATACATTCTGGAACTCGATGAAACCCATAGCCTAGGATGCGATTATATCGTGTTTGCTGTATGCATCATTATTGTACAGTTGCCTATTCTGCCTCAATCACCTGGAAGGATGACGCCAATGATAACTATCTTTGGAGCTACTGTTTTCTATCATTTGTCTGAAAACCGTTATTCTGAAGTCATATCAAGAATGAACGAACGGATAAACCTCTTGTCGGTATCACGTTAAAAGTTTGTTAAATATATCCGCAGGGGTTTGAGCAATTGCTCTCAAATTCATATCAATACCACAATGCATACAACATGTATTAAAATTGCACCATTCTTTAGAGGAGTTTATTTCCCAGTGGGCGCTGTACCTGTATTACTTCTCTTGCCTTATGTAAATGGTAACGATAAATCGGTTCGCTTACCGAAAGGTAGCTTGATCTATTCTTTACATGTGCATTTAGCCTATAACCAGTGGATATGCCCACAGCATAGAAAATGCATGTAATATTCGATAGCGATATCGATAGCACACGTTCACAATGTTAAATAAAGCCCACTTAGTATCGTAAATACAGTCTTTTCATGCGCTTAGTCATTCATAAATATATCTCTGCGCGCTGTTGCCTATTGAATATTCTTACGGCGAGCTATTTGATGGATTGACAGTGTGCTGATTTTTTACCTAGCACTGCTGTGCATACAGACTAAAACTGTTGTGCCAGCGTTAATAGTCCAATTGTCATTTATCCGTCTATCTGATCTCGGAGAGAATAAATCTTGCAAATATTGACGGATTGGCATTTGTGCCGCACCGACTGCTAACAAAGCCGTTCCCTCTACTGTTCAACGATGGCAAAAAATAGGGAAGCCACGATTATGCTGTGTTCAAATGTATCCAGTGTAACACAACCCCGAATACGATGAAGTCTGCATGGTTGTTTTTGACCCTTTGTGAAGTAGAAGCCACGTAAGTTCAGTCTACGTTGATTGCATCATGTCACGGCTGCCATGGAAACAGCACGCCACCTGTACCTTTATCGACGTCTCTTGACACATTATCACACTGGGCTGCAAATACGTACATAAAAATCTGCTCTTTCTGCGGTAATATACCAAACATAAGGTCTGAAAAGCATAGCACGAAAAAACTAAGCGTATTGGTAAATACACTTATAAACAAAGCCGAAGTTTTCGCAAGTTTTGTTACTAATGACATCCTACACTAATTGTCATCTGCAGCCAAATGATTGCTCTAAAGTTTTTGGATCAGTGCAGTAACCCGTGTGAATGACCAAGATATATTGACTACAAACAGTAAGTGTACAGGACTTAAGCTAACCGTGTATAGTTGACAACGTGGCGAAATTTTGGACGGTATGTTGCGTGCTGACGTGTTTTAGTAATCTAGCCGGCGCAATAACATATACCGTAAATGTCGCCATGAATAAGTCCATAGGAATTCCACTTAATTGATTTAATATTCCTTGTGGGCAGTGCTGATTGCATATCGCTGAAACCGACTGCTACTAACAATGTATTCTACGTCCGTTAATAACGTGGTTCCGGTATACTTTGAGACAATGACTTCCATGAGAGAGTGTACCTCTGGACCATATTTGGCCGAGGGGTCGCGATATTTGTCATTACCATAAGTAGCCCGGAAGTACACCCTTTATGTGGGTGCTACAATCACATCCTGCAATAGTCAGTCCTCCATATTGACTTTTATGCTGACACCTATCAACGAAATATTCATTAAATTGGTCCTGTAAGTACTACATTAAAGAGAGCAACTTGTAGCTTTTACTGGTAACTGCCACTTGGGAGCATCGTGGCCAAATTTTACAATCAGGTATAGAAATAAAGAATAAATGGTGCAAGGACATGGCATTCTGGGGCAAGGTGTATGTATTGCAATGGAATGCAGGGTACTCGAATTGTAGAACATTTTTGAAATTAATCGACTCATTGTAACGACCGCCTGATCGTCTACTACAAAGTACTGAGCGCTACATTGTAAGACCACAAGAGAGACACCCGCGGAACGCGTCATAGTTATATAACGTCTTGTTATGTTCTCGTGACATTCGAAGCTTGGCGGATACCCAACACGAATGTTTGACAATGTCCCAGTGGAAGAGAGCACCGAAGTTAATAGCCTGTACAGGCCACGGATTAGCATTCAAAGCCAAACACTTTGCACGCAGCCTTATTACACTTCAGTAACGCAACTATGCTATAGGCGTTACTTTCTAATCAAGTCAGAACCTTGAGCTCTACGTGCCAGTGGAGACAAGTGTCGGCATGCTTGAGAAGATAAAACTTTAATATGTTGGTGGATTACTATATAAATTTATGAAATAATCCTTAGTAGCAGACCGTATGATTGCACCATCTGACAATCATTACAATACATGCATTATTAAGCAGATTGCGCGTCATCGATGAGGCCTTATCAAGGTTCAGTCGTGAATTTACCGACGCACAAAAAAGTCCGATACATTTTCTAAACAATGCCGAATGCCACTCATCTCGCGTTCAAATTCCTATGGCGTGTGTTAGGGCAGTCTAGCTCATGCTTAACTTTGTCATTGCAATAACATCCGAATTTGCTGTTGTTGAAGGTTATTGTGCTTCAACCATCATCCATTATGGGTCTCTTATTTAGTATACGGGATAACTAATCTCAAGCATAGTCGTGATCAATTCTGAAAATAGATTAAGGCGGACGTCATATTCAAAACTACAAAAGCTGTCATTTCTAATAAGACAACATTTAACCGAGATGTCCCGTCTAATGGCTTGACTAATTCTTCTTTTTCAGACTTGAAACAATCAATGGGAAAGTCATATCGAATTGGAATTCCAGCACGCACCGGGAGTGGTTATATGTGTCGAACTGTGCTTCCATAACAATTGCTATTGAAGCTTCTTTTACAAATATTGCATCAAGAGCAACTGCGTTCTTGTGGATTACGCTATATATGAAAATGTTTTGAGCATAACCTTTGCAATCGTTGAGACGATGGATTTCTTTGTGCCCACATCATGGCGTTTATGGCTGTGTAACGAGAGCTTAAAAATGCACCCGCCGGACTAAACTTGTAAACAAAAACAACAGCGCCTCTCGTCCCAGGGCAGGATTGTTAATTATAGCATCTATCTTACATGTATTTTAAAGGCGGATGCTGTTGCAGTCACCTCGTTTCTAAAAGCAGGCCACGTGCTCTATGTTAAACGTACTAATCACGTGAAAGGTTCATTGAGACGTAGCAAGGTGAGACTGAATTCTAGTCGCGGCCAATGTCATTCCTCACGTCATATATAAACTATGCAGAAACTGTCGAAAATAAAAAGATCATTTACTATACCGTATTAGACACTTCCTTGGTCGGTGGTTGCACAGTAGGATTCATGTTTAATTCATCGGCAAATGGCTGGAAAAGCCTGCAGTACAACCTAATACGCAACAACAAGGCATGAGACAGGTGAAGGAAATATGGATTTCCCCGCCAACATCTACTGGCACATCTATCGACAAGGCTTTTTATTGCACATATTCTTTGTTGCGGCTCTAGCGGCGAATAACAGCCAATTATGTTAGAAAATCAAACAACAATTTTCTCCCGTATATCATATATAAACTTCCTAATAAGAGAAAAATGTTGCGTTTATTAGTTCGTCTGTTGTGGAGCTAACACACACCTGATGTATTAATCAGCGTCTAACAAGGTATTGCTCGGTACATCAAACAGATTATTCTGACCACGTTAATATTTGTTTCCGAGAAGATGTTGCGGATTGTGTATGATGTACCCGATGAGGTAGACGAGTAATTTGCACAGAAGTGAAACAGCCATTGGGCCTCAATGTAACAAAATATGAACATGAATATTCGAGCTTTCCAAACAAGTTAATTGCGTATTGCATCCGCGTTACTGGAGATGCTCAATGATATATTTCGGCTACTTTCTGAGCCTACACAGTAAGTGATAAGTCCAGCCCTGTTACAATGTAGAAGTCGTTTGGTTGTTGACGCGCGAATTGGAGATGCTCAATGATTTATTTTGGCTTCTTTCTGAGTATACACCGTGAGTAATGTAGAGGTCGTTTACATTGGTTGTTGACGTGCGCATAGTTATCCAGTTACAAATGGTATCGTATAGTAAATGAAACGCCAGTGACCTTCGAGGTATCAGTGGCGATAGCATTCTTCAATTATATGAATAACACGATCCGGTTGTTCAAGCCTACTAATCGGAGTATATATCTTACGCATATAATATTGTTTTAAATAATCTTTTGGTTTACGAATGGCGATGGATTTCCGGGTTATCGGCTCTCTGCGGTGTACAGTACACGCATGGTCGGAATAAATGGACCAAGCTTATCCCTCCGCTTTGGTTGATGATCCTGTTAAATAAGGTGAAAACATCCTATATATTTCTCTAGGTTGGCCCCAAGACCAAGTACAAGATTAAGACTCGAAGAAAATGTTCATACACCATAGGAGGTTTACAAATCATATTAGCGAGGTACTCAGTCAACGTATCGAGCGAATTACAGCTGTTGATACAAGACCTTTAACTTCACGAAGCTGTGAGTGTGCGATTTGACACGGGGCAAGTTGAAAGAAAGGTCGGGGTAAAATGAATCAGCTTGCTACAGCTGGCACGCAGACCCTGAAATGAGATAAAGACTAGAATTATTTATGTTTTGTATTATTCTTGTTCTTGTTGTAGCCCCTCTTTTGTCAGACTCAACGGAATTGCTATCACTGCACATGTCTATATGACAATCATTTAACAACGATTATTCACCCAAAATATTTCAGGAAATCAGCCTCAATTTGGGCTGTCAACTGCTTTAATCTAATTTTCTAGCCTTATTGACTGAGAGAGGTTGCTGTGAGAATGGTATGAGTGGGATGGGAAGTAAGGCGGCATCAACAACACGGCAGCATGTTAAGCTCTACACATATGCTGTACTATCTGACTGTGTAAGATGAAAACTGAATGCCACTAAAGTACAAGCTCAAAAGAAAGATTTGTAATATAGCATGTATCTTCATGAATAGCATTAACACCGATAGATCATAATGTGCTATATCAGACTCATCTGTGAACCATTCCACTCATTATTGACGGAAACAAACAGATAGACAGAGACGGTCCGCTATCGATATGACATGTTTTCGGAATTTTGACGATGTAAAATGTTACTGATAGCCAAGATAAGGCCATTATATTTTGTTTGGTTTTACCCTTATTTTGCACGATTCTGGAAGTCATGAAACATCACAAGCTGAACACTGAATGCATGTACCATAAGTGATAATGTTACCTTTATAAGTTTTCTAACCATTGGCGATGTAACAAGTGGTCAATATGATCACTTCTATTTGCTTCATTATCCCTTGTGCAGCTGTAACCATAATCATCAGTGCTATTATTTTGATCATCGTCGCTCGCTATTCTAACATTAGCCTCAGATAGGTAGAATAATGTTAAAAGATCATCCATTCTCGAATTGACCAAATAGCTAAATAATATTCACTGGCAAATAACATGCGAAAACAGACAAATGACACATCGATAAAGCAAGTGGGCTTGTTAGTATCTATGCATGACTGGACCACACATTACCACATTTAAACAGACTGGTATAGTCTTACATAATCTTTTGGTAAATGTGCATATTATTGTATGGGCTGCGAAAGCATTACACTATAGGTCAATGCCCTGGCCGAGCTGGAAATGATATTGTAATGGACCTGAGTAGACATACACCAGATTGTTTGATTTATTTATAAAGTAGATGTATACCTCCCCCACATGCATCCCTATCCGCCTGTCTGCTGAGTGTTGCAGCGACTGATCTAAACATATACTGCATCATCGAAACGATATTACGTATTCATAATTGTCTTGAAATTGGGAAAGAAATATCACTGGCTGAGGCTGACAACTGTGATGCAGTATATACCATCCTTACTTGAGTATCACGTGATGCTGGTAAACAAACAGTGAAATAACTATTTAAAAGTGAGAGGTACCTAAGTATACATGTATATATATATATATATATATATATATATATATATATATATATATATATATATATATATATATATATATATATATATATATATATATATATATATATATATATATATATATATATATATATATATATATATATATATATATATATATATATATATATATATCTATATATATATATATATATATATATATATATATATATATACATATACATATATATATATACATATATATATATATATATATTTTATATGTATATATATAATATAAGTATATATATATTTTGAAGATATATATATATAGTTATATATATATAAATATATATTTATATATATATATAAATATATATATATATATTGATATATATATATATATATATATATTTATATGCATATGTATATATATATATATATATATATATATATATACGTATATATATATATATATATATATATATATATATATATATATATATATATATATATATATATATATATATATATCTCATATATATATTTATATATACATTTGCCTGCAATTGTCCATGCTAAAGGTCAAATTTACGAAATCATATACATAAAAAATCTACTCTTTTGATTTAATTTGTACTTTACCGTCTTGTCACTTGTGACTACAATATGATTGCCCTGTCGTTTAGTGTAACAATGTGGAGTTCAAGAGGAAGCGACGTGTGCATTCAATTGAATAAATCAACTGTGGACCCGATTGATATGCAGCTATTTAATCAGCCTACCGATGAGAGGACTCATTTGAAATTGCAGATAGCAGTTTGGTAGCTGGCAGGATCCATCATACAAACTGTGAAATGCACTCTTAGTTTGTCTAATTTACATTGGTCAAGACGCGTAAGTTACCAATTGACCGAGATAATATAGAACGTTTTGTTTCATAACAACCATGTTTATCTGTGCCAGTAAATAAATGAATAAAAATATCTTTATGACAATTTGAACCAGCGCTATATTTAACTGCCATGTCAAGATTTGTATATGGAGATATAACAATGTGCAAATTTGTTACTAATGTATTGTGTACATATGCGTAATAATACACGTGTTGCGTATAAGTATTTCGACTTTCTGTGCTCACCCTGTCTGGGTCCCTTCATCACCCACTCCTCCGTCAATCTCCACTCAACGAACGTGAATACGATATTCCTACCTCCATTATCACATCCTGTTATGGTATTCAAACCGCTTACCTTGAATAAAGAGTTTTGTTATGGTAATGATCTAAAAGTCACGCTTAAATTCCTTGGCGACAGAATGGTCATAAACACCAAACATCTGGTGTCTGGCTTATCGTTGCATGTCAGCGCCTTGTTACTTTGACTAACTGCATTATTGGGTAGATAGGGCATTATGCTCACTTAACGTTAAACATAGAATAAATGCTTTATGCAGTAAACCATGCTAATACGCTAATTCATGAAAGGTTCTTACATTTGCTGGTGACACAACATTTCTTATTTCCTCCTCAAGCATCAAAACAACTTGAACATATGGCTAGTAACACTAAGAAAACGAGTTATAAGTTGATAAAAGACACTTGAATAGAGTAAGATAAACATAGCATATGAAGTAATCGACAGGATAGACACAAGGAACGTGCACAAACATTTCGGGGTATATGTATAGACGAAAAAATATCCTGGAAAACGTAGCATGTCAAATTATGTCAGTAAAAACTTTTCTCATGGCCTGTATATGCTCAAACTAATAAACGACTTCTTCTCTAAATCATATTTATCATATGGAATATTCGCATTGGGAGATGCCGTAAAAGTAAGTGTACAGCAATATTGCCATGAGATATATTCACACAATCTTCTCACAACGCTCATGCTGAACCCCTATTCAAATGTAGCTATATTTTTGTGTCAAATGATCTCTGTGAGCACAGTGTAACGCTATATATCTACCAATACAAAAATGATATGTAACCATTTGAATTCGTCCGATCATTTAATCACAAATGCAATATCCACACTTGTTATAACACGCTCAATGCCTACCTAATGGTTGCACCAATTCTAAATATAGAAGTTGTGAGGAGGTTAATACTCATTTCGTTCTCTAACACTTGGAACAAATGGCGTTAATCAATTGCTTTATTATCTCAAGTAAAACACATTGATATACAGTTTCGTAAAATGTTATTCATAACAGGTTACTTGTGGATATATGTAGATTGTTCCGATCTATGTATAGTACCTTATGACTGATAAGGTTTATGTTTTTTTAGTATCTACATGCACGATGCAGATAATGATAGCACGGGAAAGCGCACACGAGAAAATTTTAAGTTAATGGAATAAGAATAATATTAGCGATTGGTTCACTCTCGGATAGATGTCAAATGCTTCCACCTTGTCTTATATCCCTCAAGTGTCAAGCCGACACTTGGATGATTTGGAGATTTTCTATGCTGAAATAGGTTCGGTAGATATATTAGATAAGTTTTGCCCCTGACTACGCCTGGCGAAATTTCCGTTGCATGAAGCAGCATAAATCTGAGATAGCAATCTCTATTACTTGTTTCCTCCTGCGTTGCACACACAGAACACAAATGCCATTGTGATTTGAAAACACGTTGGTAACGACTCATGCATATTTCGACTCGTGTGTCCTCAGCCGTATGTCCATCACATATCCCAGTTCTGAATATTATCGAAGAAGTCGGGTCTTATAAAGTTTCGTACAAGTTAAACGAAGGAACATGTGCCAACGAATAGGGCTCATTGGCAATGACATATCATATTGCAGATATGTACCATCACTTGCACCAAGTGGTCGCATTGTGTATCATAGTTACATTTACAATCGAATATACATAATTGTCGCCGTCGATTTGTGCACAAAACCGCTCACGTGCAGATATTAACACTTTGTAAGTCATTATATTTGTTATATAGACTCGAATGCATACAATGCTTCAATTTGAAATCCATTAATATTTGTTTGCAGCTACTACCTAAGCACGAGTTATCCGAACTGTTGACATAATTTGACAGAGGAGCATTTCTACACTGAAATAATTTAGCAAGAATAGTATATGTTCGGTCGGCTGTAATCCATTCGAGATTAAAAAAGTTTCGTCACTGTGACCACATGTATCAATTATGCAACGCTGAGTATACTGTCTCTTAAGCAAAATTTACCAATTATAGCGCTGCAGTGAGTATCGTGCCATTATAATTCCGAATAGCTTGGCATCATTCTGCACACCTCTTCAAAAATCATACTGGTCTCCCCATGTTTCATCTTCTTTGTTTACGGAAGCATGATCATAATCGTAGATATGGACGCAATATGGTATAGATATATATATAGTACGGTTTAGGTGGCACGTGCCTCGGGCATCAACCAATGATTTATAAATGACACAGCATGACTGTCATCATTTTTGCACTGCAAAAATGCATGGCTGTTGTTATCAAATAAAAAATTATTTCACCAGTGCTAATCCAACTGAGTAGCCTGTAGGGGTAACACTTCAGTTGCTTATGAAATAAATAATGTTTTGGATAAAAAGGTATTGTTATCATAATGCGGTTGCGGTCACATTAACATCTAGGTACTGAAGTATGTCACGTAGCATGCACAAATACTGGAGAGCGTAAAAAGATCAACCTCATAAAATGAATTAAGATGCGCTACATTTGCCGCAACACATATCTGTGCGACCGTATTGAGGTAAATCCACACACAATATGAAATAGCTCAAAACAGACATTGATTGCAAAAGTTTGTGGGTAAAGTAAGACAATGTGCAGTTTCTTGTCAACATCTCTTCGTCATTCTGAAACCATGGGTCTTGTACATGCTGGGTTGTCCGATTTAGTGATGTTGAAAATAGCTGTTACACGCGTATCGGCATTTAATTGAGCTTTACTTGCTTGTAGTGGTAGGCCTAAGACACCGAATATCTGCATTATGTCGGAAGAAGCTGCACTGATGTTGGTCCTTAAAGATGCGTGTCTTTATGGCTATACCAGCAATCGATGCAATGTATGTCTTTCAATAACTGATGGGTATACATTCATACAGCACTTACCTCTTGTATGAATGTGTGATGGACGTCGGGGAATTTGAGATGAATAGCACATTAGGTAAACACATTATCTATAAAATTCCAAACAGGAAGTGTCGCATGTTTAGGAGCATATGATTATTGCCGCTTTTTGAGCCGATTTTGAGGAATACAATGTGAAGCATTGCGCATGACTTGTTTACGTACATGCTTGATAGTCTGCTGCAGGAGCACTTAAGACAATCTGGCAGTTAGTGTATATCACATGAACAAGCAATACTCTCACGAATGAATCCATTGTTTGCAGCTGCTCTAGCCACGATGACACACAAGAAATGGGCTTCACACTAAGTAGATTGTACTTCAAACTCCCGGCTTGAGGAGCGCCCGTTTTGGGCGTGTTCTTTATTGTTACATTATGCCTTCTGAAGGCGGGGTTTCTATTCTTGCATAGATTTAACCAGAACTTAAGATCTCTATTCGGGAGTACAGTTATTATTAGGCGATATTTAACATGAATATAAAAAGAAAGTCAAAGATCATTACTCTAACGATGGGCCTTACCGGTTAGACTTATGTCTGTTATTACATTTCTGTTGCCAATAGTTGAAGGATGTGTACTGGAAGCATTAGAACGTACCTTCCATGCCATCAGCAATTTTTTTCAGATTATTTTTTATTCGTAATAAGCAAGGATGACTCATTGTAAGACGTTATCTTAATTTATGCCACATCTATGCTTGACGGAGGGCGTCGTTAGCGTCTTATGTCAGTACAATTCGGTCCCTCAATGCAATCACGTGAGGCAATCAAAGCGACAAGTAACTCGTCATCAAGTTATCGCATCTTCGAATCGAACTAAATACCTGCTAGACGGCCTATTGTTTAGTCGAAAACAACTCGCCTGACGTTTGGATTTATCCCACGACATATATATGGTTTAGCTGATTTAGCTTACAAAATGTTGAAAGTTAGCCTATGGATATGGTTCTCATTATAGGCTCATTAGCAAAATGATACAACAAAGAAACCCCTGAAGGTTATTACCACGTGTGCCACTCTTAAGTGTGTATATGTACTACTACGTGTGGCTCGCACAGAGTTTATGTGTATGGAGTATGAACGGAAAGGAGCTGCAGCATCATCTCCTATTTATACATGCAAAACACTTCCAGTTTATGTGGCACTTCCAAAACAATCCCTGATTTATTTGAGTATAATATAAGTCAGAATCGGAAATTAGGTAGGCGATTGTAGAAGCTTAAAGCTGGATTGTATGCTTGCTTAGAGTGCAACATAAGCACCGCCAAATCACGTATACAACTACAATACATGACGGGAAGAAGTCATTAGCGACACTACACTGTTCCTTTCATCATCCCGTATGCTTGCCTGAATGACTCAAATCTGTGTTTGATATCACCTTGCTCTAAAGGTCCAGTGTCTTTACGCGTGTATGTTGTTGGTTCAACCTATTGTTCAGCTTAATGGCACTCAACCATGTGTGCTTAGCTAAATAAAATTCATTTGGTAAAGCACCACACAACCGGAAATAAGCACAATACATCGTATATTCTGTGCCCCGAGAGTCTTAACATGTGACTGCGTCCTTATTCACTGCATAGTTTTAACAGTAAAAAGTACGCCCTTCTAAAACAGCCACCCTTCCAGGTAACTCGTGTCTAAGTTAAACATCATTTAGCTATTACATGGTAAATCAAATTGCTGTTCTATCGGGTAATTTGATGCAATGTATGGATGCCCACAGCACATCCTAGCAACCCGAGTATATTGCATTCATTTGTTTCGAAAACAGGACGTCGATATACGCTGGCGCAAGTGACATTGAAAAAGTTGACGTATTTTTAAGAATCGAAGACACGTAATGCTGGATTATAAAGACTACATAACTATCAGGTTTTAGATTTTTTTTAAAAGCAAACTGTATGAATAATCAGGCATTTTAATATGTCCAACACTGTTGTGAACATCAATAGCTGAAAGATCAGTTGCTTGTATTGAATCCCTCCTTTTATATGTTGTCTCTTAAATGAATGGTTACACTTACCGGATCGTGGACATGTACCGATTTGCTGAACATGTGGTCGTTGCAACGCTGCGGATGAAATGCTTTCTGACGTTATATGTCCCAATAAGAGCATGTACTGAATAGCCTATTGTGGGCTGTGCAAAACAAGTTCATCGGTACTCGCCCTGTAATATGGGCTCTTTTGTCAATGCTGGTTCTTCACCGACAGCACATGTAAAGAATGATGTTAAAAGCTAATACGTCACCATTTATGTGACAGCAATACGGTGCGACAGTTTGTTGCTATTTTGAACATAATGGCTAGCACGCCACCTGCAAAAAAACATTGCTAGGTTGTATACTGCGTTACAGTATGCCTACATGGTTACAAGGAAGTATTGTGCTGTTTACTGACTCAAAACGTCTTATTAGCATTGTAGTATAACCTAAATAATCGTTTAAGTACCACCTCTTACAAGTTACATTCTATTTCATATATTGACCCAGAGGCAACATATAAGTTGTCTGCCAGGAAGCAGTTTCCATTTCACGGTCGACAAATATTCCTTTCCTGGTATAATTGCGTCCTGGAAAAGTGGCCCGACGACACATATATTTTACATTTCATATTACCACAAAAAATTATCCGCACGCGTGCCTAACAGCTGCTGTGAATAAATTGAAGTTCTTACGTATCATAGTTCTCTGACAGATATATCTAGGAAGTTGCTTCTCTTAAGTAAAGTTAGTTGCAAACTGCACAGCATGACGCATTACATTCTGATACGCATTCTGATATCGCTTGTATCAATTGAAAATATAAGCTGATTTTTAACCGAGTTACTACGCATGAGTGTTCGCCTCACAATTTGATGCAGCGATACGGGTCATCTTACATAATAAGCATTATAGCTTCAATCATCTGAAAAATTGACTCCCATAAGGCGATGTTATATACATACTTATATGAAAGAATTGCCTGTGGCATCTTATGTCACATCCGTTATACAATCGATTATAACCATCCATGAACGACCAGGAAGAAACAGGAGCTCCATTATTGTGACTTTCTAATTATTTTATGTACACTAAGTGCGACATACTTTGCAGTGAACCATTTCCTATTTGCTTTGCACAAGAATGTTATATCAGTTGATTGCGCGCAAGTCGCATTTTTGGATGATAGTTTTTTAATCTTCCCGCGGGTCATCAACTCCACCGAGACATAATATGGCTGCACGAATGTGGCATATCGATGTTAGTACCAACTGTTATTTGTTCCTTTAGACATAAATACATTCTTGTACTAACTAATGTTTCGCCGAATCTTTGGCACTGTTAAAGGTGACTCACATAGTATACATTACAAACGTTGATGCATCATGTAGCACAAAGATTTTGCATTATTTGTTAAGTAGCGACAACGAACGTGAATGCAACTATTCGGTTATATACGCTCATGAGATAATTCACGTCAGGAATTCTGGTTAAGACAATCCGTATTAAGGATCGCGAGGATTACAAATTTCATTGCTTATGTGTGTGCACGTTACGAACTGCTAGGGAAAAGGTGTTCTTATTCAACCTCGAATGATTTCGAATATATGATTGACAAGTCTGACTGGCATATCTATTAGGAGTTTGATGGTCAGTACTCATCTTGGCTGATATAAGGAGGCACGGTTTTCGTAGTTTAAAGAGCTATGATCATCCGTTCGTGCTTCAAAATAGCACAATATATCCGGCCTCAGGACGTGCAAAATAATGTGCCAATTTACACGCAGACTGGTAACAAAGTAAAACAGTGATGTATTTAAAGATGCATTGATACTGCAGGAGGCAGGTTATTAATGCGTTCAACTATCAGGCGCATTTTGATAAGATCACATAGGGCCTCCTTGAATGTCCAACAGGTCTCCACGTCTTAAATCCTCTCATGCTTCGACGATAAATCTACCACAATAACGCTGCTCCCGGAATTTAGGCATAATTAGAGACGGCAACATAGTCTGGATCAAATGATAAGATAATTGTCGTGATATCAGATAGTTTAACCCCTAACGTATGACTGCTTTACGACACTGCCTTTCAATATATAGGGTCACCTATAGAGGGAACATTCAAGTCATGCAAAAAGGTCAGCTCATCTGCTGCAGCAAATGATTAATATGCTGTCAAATATTCTCGCAGTGAACTCACTGCTGACCACTGTTTCAGTGCATATTAGGGGTACATAGGTGTGCGTTGTGTTGCGTGCTGACTGAAACAAAATGCGTTTTGAATCAGTGGTTACATTGCTAGCAAGACAAATTCACTTCTTCTCCATACAAGCTTGTCTCTTCACTATTACTATTCGAAGGTAAACGTCATGCAGCAGCAGGTCGGCGCACAATGTATATCCTTAGTTATCAACGGCCACTATTAACCAATATAAACCAATTTGTAGAAACGTGCATTGTCAGGTAAAAAAATACCGTAGCCAATCACACAGAGTAACGACTTTATTGACCTCTGCATGAACTTACTTAATTATGAACCAATGCGCCACAAATACATTTATCATTTATAGTTATGACTCGATAAGTCTTATTCTATTACATGATGCCGTGGAGCCACAAGCATATGAAGGTGACAGCAGAGACCTATGATGTCGCATTTTACTGTGTTGTAGCCCAATGTATATATGTATGAAATTGGCAAATCTTTTGTCGATGGCAGTCATATGGACGAAAACATATTCAAATATGTCATGTACAATAGTACGACACTGTTTATCGTTCAAGCGTAATATGATTGACATCAACGCGATGCCCTTTCTTCTATGCTCTTCTAAACAAGACGCTGAATAAAAATGTTATTATGACCAACGGCAAAATTCAGACCACGTCCGTGTCAACGACTTGCCACTTCATTCCCAAATGGCTTCTTCAATATGTGTTTGGATATTGCAATTTGTCAAACAGAGTCCCGGTGAACTAAGATAAGGGTAATTCATCAAACTGTGCTTCACTAATTAGTTGAACCTTGATTACTGAAGCCTGCCATCAGGAGACACGATAAACAATGCAACATGACCTGTCAGTCGCTTCGAGGACAATTATAAATTATAACTGGAGATGTTTATATTCACTATTTTGCTAATGACTGCTCTGTTGTTATTGTCAACAATGCCGAAAACAAAGTATCATTTTCTTTTACGTTACGATCAGCATGGTAGCAACAGCTGAATTGCAATTGACAAGGGATATCTTGATGCATTAGCAGTTTTCCTGAGATACCTTTGGCCTCGATTACACAAGCCAATTGTCCTTAAAGGTTCGCATACATTCGCTACAGGGACTTAAATAATTCTTGACAACTTCAAAATAACATTAGATCTTGACAGGGAGCATACTCCCGTGGATGAAGCCGGTACGGCGTGTGAATTAGTGGTGTGGGGAGGAGATGGGGGTGGGGTAGGGGTAGGTTACCGGAGGATGATACTCCATTAATCTTGTTTAAAATGCTTATTGGATAGGGGTGAGGGGGTAAGTTAAATTATTATGCCAGCATCATAATTGAGTATATCCTTCTGTAGCATAGCAGGCATTACCATATTAAAACTCTTGGGATATACTTCAAGTGCAACATTGAAATGAAATGTGTTGGCCTCTCTAAACCCTTATATCTCGCCCCGGAAACGATCCAACTTATCAGGGTACGTATCCAATTGCATTTAACCACATATTGGCATACTGAGTCTATGTTCATTAATAGATATATGATGCAATCTGTATATTTCATATAAGACAAATTAGGTACATGTAAAAATGTACAACATATGCTCGAACATGCTGTGATTACTCGATCTCCCATGTTGTACGCATACATAGATATTGCCGCCGTTAATGGGCCAGCTTTCCATTGCCATTTCGTTTTCAATAAAAAAAACTGTCGGACGCACCATCTACAAACACATCGGAAAAGTCCAGCTAGAATGTGAAGAAGTATGAGTGATGATTTTCATGGTACCAGCCGAACGAAAATTTCGCATTCGTTAAAAGCGAGGCTGGTGGAAATCACACGGTCGCACCATACATTTCACGTGTTTTTCAATGGTTACAGTTCGATAAAGCACCATCCGAGATTTGATGCGCAGGACGACACATTGCCAATAGTGATGCTGCCAAAACATGACGTGTGTCATATGCCAACTCTGTCGTTTCCTTCTCTAATATTAGCACGCTTTGTGCTATCTAAACACTAATGTCACAGGGGCCGCTTTCCAGAGGTGATATGACTGATTTGCTGTTAACACAAAATGTGAAGGCAGCATACTCTTAGCTGTCAACTGCATAGTAATGCCTCAGCCGGTCACGATTCTGCATCGTCCAGGAGGTAGAGAGTCATGTAAAACTCAAACCACAGAGAGCGTTGTACGGAGCACATAGGGACTCAATAAGACACGCTAAATGCTTACTAAATAAGACCACGCCGGAGACACAAACACTTAGTCGATCGTTCAAAATGGTGTCGAAGGCGGACGCGAGCTCATACATAACTAAGTCTGCCTTTCAGCTTTCCCAAAAGAGTCACGAGGACAAGGAAAAACTCAAACTGGATTACATTTACATTATATCGGATGATTTCCCGATGGATTTCCCGTAACTCGCGAAGTTGAATAGCTGCACGAATCTCTTCTGTTCCGCCTAGGATAGCTATTATGCAATAACCATATTGCAAACTGTGCTGTTGTTACGAATTGCTATGAAATATGTACTTTATATGATAATGGTGTTACTCATGGTTGAGTTACGGTTCATTTAATGTCCACAGAATATGCAACCGAATTCGCCAATTATGATTATACTCTCTGTCTGAATCTCTAAGACCAACTCCTAATATACGCCTGACATTGTCGGCAATACTAAGAAATGTACAACGCAATCGGATGTGATGTGAATGTGATGTTGTTGCACAACTTGCCATATCAACCGACATATTACTGCACTAGCAGTCAAATATGCACATGTTGCCCATTTAACCACAATGTGTTGTTTAATCCAGTATTAGAGAGCGAAATCTGATCCACCTAACTCTTGCCAATTTTCTCCCCATGTATATATCACCGAATCTGATATGTTGCAATCTCCACAAATAAAATATTCATATGACAAACGTTGAGGACAAATTTAGGCTATTTGGTTCCCCATTTGTCTTATCCCGATTATGCTGTGCCCTCCGTGAAACTAATCATAACACTGTCAGATATTCAGGCTACGTGGCGTTCGCTGATAGTGATTTAAGATGACGCTTATTGGCCAATATAACATCATTGCCGGCGCCATTACAGGTACATCATCCTTTTGCTTGTTGTGTATCACGGTTTGTTGCGAGACAGTGGCACCTTTGAAAGAGTGTCAGTCTGGTCAATTATTGGCATTATTGTTACGATTTGTGTCATCCCTATATATAGCCATGATAGACGCCCTTTGATGGGAAGGGGGGGGGGGGGGGGGTTACCGTCCGTGTGTATTCACCGAAAAACAACTGCTTGCGATAGGGCGATATTGGTGTATTCATCATTAACCTTATGACAATGCTGTCAGCGAAAAGCAGCTCTTAAAGGACAGCTAAAAAGCACATTGGTTCCGAGTGTCAAATGTTCACTTTCAAACAGGGTAAAATTAATAATACATAGATATTTGTGTATTATCCATCGTTCCAGGAAGGTCATAGTTATACTCAGCACCTGATATAATCGTTTTATGGTATGAGGTTAGATATTGGTTGTTTCAACTAATCCAATACTGAATCAAACGCCTTCACGCAACCCATGACAGATAGCTTAATAGAAGACTATAATTCACCAGGAGACCCGTGAGAGCAGTCTAGAGTCCCGCTTCTTTTATTAACTGATGTATCTTATGGTGTTGATAGCTTTATGCTGAGGTCTGCTGGAGGGATGCTTTAATTATTAACTTGAATATTAACACATTTGGCCAACCTGTTATTTATGCCCAGTCGTTCTGACTTGCGCTTGTTGGCATTAAGTATTACTGCGCATCGGCACAAAGATGTAATGCTCTATTGGATCCAGCTCGTGCGACTGCAATCGATACGAGAGGAATACTTAACACCGATCTCATCTTAGGCCCTGTCCTTACAGCAACTGGTTTGTGGGTGCTTTCATTTACGCGAATCAGGTTTTTGACCGAGTTGATTTCTTGGGTGACACAGAGCGGTTTGAATACGGTAAGCACACGCCATAGCGGCTTCTTGTGCACACACGTGCGTTATGGATTCGATACATTTATAACATGGGTAATGATATTTATTGTAGGTAAACCGCAAATATATATATATATATGTAGACTATAGGAGGCTTATATATATATATATATATATATATATATATATATATATATATATATATATATATATATATATATATATATATATATATATATATATATATATATATATATATATAGATATATATATATATACATCTATATATATATATATATATATATATATATATATATATATATATATATATATATATATATATATATATATATATATATATATATATATGTATGTTATTGTTTTTTGATGCATTAACATATCTCTTCGCAGCCCGGTAGGAGAGCTAATTTGTCGACTACAGAGATTAGGTGTAGAGAATATAACTGTGTATTGATTGCTACGTTTCGATATTATGCACTCCATGCTGTTTGTTGACGTGTTTTATAAATCTAATGGTTAGCAGCATCAGTTTCCCAAATGACTAATTCCAATTATGCTCGAACGTCCCTGTATCTAGCCATAAAACTGTCTGATATTCTCGCTAAGTGACTTTCGCTGAGAGAGATTTAGGGAACGCTTAATGACCAATATACAAGCCTAGCCGACGCAATAAGAGGCACCTTCAATTTTACCATGAATACGTTCATGGGAATTCTCCTCAATTGATTTCATATTATCTATGATCAGTCATAATTGCAATTCGTTGATCCTAATGCTGGTTATGTATTCTACGTTCGTTATTAACGTTGATGGGATAGTGACCTTCGTGCCATAAAGTCTCTCACCTCCATTATTGGCTGAAGGGTCGCGATTTTTGCAACTACAGTCAGCAGCCCAGAAGTACACCCTCCATCTGACACAATTGCAAACTGCAACGGTCGATCCTCCACATTAACTCTTCTGTTGACAAATAGTGACACAATATTGGTCAGCCATTGAATTGTTCTTTTAAGTACATTCAATTTTGTCGTTGTGATTGGTTGGTATTGGGAACGTTGTTGCCATGTTTAGTATGGCGCGAGGCGCCCAATGTCTTTCTGATAGAAAAACAATGATATTTCCAGGGTATTAAAGGGATGCAGGGAACTTGAATTGTAGTAGTCTTATTTAAATCATTGGGAAACATTGCTTACATCAGCAAATTGTACCGACGGCTTGTATCGTCCATTACAAGGCATAAAGCCCTGAGGTTATTGACCTTTGCAGGCCATAAATGAACATTTACCACGAAGCACTTTACATGGACTCCTGTTACACTTCAATGATGCAACTATGCTATTGGCGTTATGGCTCAATCATGTCCGCATCTCGAGCTCTACATGCAAGTGGCGACAAGTGTCGGCATGCTTTTCACTACAGGGGACTTCTTATGGACGTTACAAATTAAGCCGTTTTATGATTTTTTCAAGAGTGATTCATGGAACGTTGAAACACATGTGTTATTTAGCAAACTGCAACTCATCATCACAGTGTTACCTGCCGAGTTAATGATAAAAGCTTCCAGCGCATGACCTAGTCAATGCCTAATGTACCGCATCTCGCATTCTGATACCGATGGCTTATGTCCAGCCAACCACAGTGGCACACTATCTGAGTATACCGTCTGTGTTCTTGCAGACTACCCGATATATCGGTAATCCAACAGTAAACTATCAACCAAACATTCGCAGCTCTCAGGTGTAACTGTTTTGTATATATATTTGATCTGCAAACCATCCAATAATCATTTCACGTTTCTCTAACTCCAATGCATACAGCTAAATCTAACGCGGGTAACATAAACGACTCGCTCTGAATTTCGACAAGGGGCAACAACTATAAAGGGTGATGTTTACACGCACAATGTGAGTTAATGCCGATTATTGGTCACAATATGTGCAACAGAAAAAACCAAAAGCAAGGCGATCCATATATGTATGTCTCTATAGCAGGAACATAATATAAACGTTTTTTAAGGCTTAACAATTGTATTATTTCCCCTGATAGGACAAATGTACCGATTAAAATGTACAAATAAATTAACTATCCTGATTTTATTGCTGTGCTTATGTTGATACTTTGCAATTACGCAGTGAACACATAAACTATGTTTATTATGGCTTTCTTCTTTTTCTTTACCGTCGTATAACTTCAAACTAAAAGATGCTAAAACATATTGGGTTTGAGAGGAAGCGACGTTTCATTCGATCCGACAACCCCAATGTTGATCTTATTAGAGGCCTCTTTTGAAATGCAAATAGCAGTTGGCGGAATCGATCATAATAACGGTGATATGCAAAATACAATTGTTTATATTGCATTGGTCAAGCCGCTTAAGTTACGAACTGCTCTGGAATAACTAGAAAGTTTGGTTTTTGTAACCAGATTGATTATCGGTGCATGTAACTAAATGAATTAAAACATGTTTATGGCAGTTAGAGTGCATTGGTAAACTGTTTTTTTAGTTTTTTTCTAGAATGTCTATTTGTTGAGACATGTCAAAAAGGGTTAACATGTGACTTATGTCTTGTGTACTTACGCGAAGTAATGTGTGCTGCTTTCGATCATCTCGATTACCGGCACTCAACTCTCTCTGAGTTTTCATCCTTTCCCACTCTCCGCCAGCCTCCAGAGATATATGCCTTTCATGGCAGATGTCACATTGGTTGGTGCAAAAATGTTTTCACTGACACAGTAGCCAGAAGCAGGCACGACTTGAGTACGCACACAGTGTGCCTTTTTTCGTTCATCATTGCACAACAGCGCATCATTAGCTTGACTGGTTTTAGACCATAGTACTTGCTGTCTTGCTTGCCCTGCCAGTCATAGTTCTTTGAAGTAACCATATTATTGAGAAGATAGGTCTTCTAGATAGTATGATCTCATATCTTTCGACAAAGAACAAAATCTTAAATGCAGTAGAGCATGCAAATATAATAGTCCATGAAGCATTCATTTAAAAAAAAGGATTACTAATGTGCCCGCCTTGTAGAACAGCCATGTAATGCGCTTTGGGTTGAATGACATCTGGATTTGTTTTACCTTGTTATACCTTATGCTATATTCTATGACACGACCCCATTAATATAACGACTAATAACCAACTTCTTAATATATAACTTGGGCGTTATAAACCACATAAATTATTGTGATATTCATGTATAATTGTTCACTGTAATCACGCAAAAACTTACTAGATGCACAAATGATGCAGTTATATGCAGCATTAAAGGTTGTAGCCTTTCAACAGACGACACCCCCTTTATGCTGCAAATTGTATCGACGCTGTGCATAAGTTGCATATAACAGTCACCAATTGCTCGCCTTATAATCAATACCAGGCACACTGGTTATTATTTTGCAATATTTCGCTGTATCTCATACCTATAAATGTTAAGAGATATTTATTCAGCTGCATTACAGCTGGCAATAGATTGTGTGGACAGGAAGTGGTTTCGTTAGCCAAGGTCGCTATCATGCCTGGAGTCATAGAAGCCGCATTTATTCAAGTAAAAGCAGATGCACAGCCATTTGCAACATATATAGGCTGAAATTAATATTTCAGGCTTAGTCGACAGTACGTTATGATCAAGACGCGTTTGATAGTGCTCAAATTTGCATTTTCCATGCGAAAACAATCACAAGCTTGCGCACATTGATTAAATATCATACGATACGAAACCGGAGCAATTCGCATTCAAGCGGTGTTGGGTTCGATTTTTGTTCCTTTCTTTGAAGGCAGGATCCTTGCTAACCATCCATCAGACTTGTGACTGCACACTGAAGGCTTCTTTAAGCTATACCCCGGTTTTGTGGGAATTATATTCACGCTAGTAAACGGCTAACAATGTAATAAGGAAAATAAATTTTATGTCAAACTCTATGTAGAACCTTCGATAACACTAAATTGTGAGAATTAATGTAATGAACATTCATAGGCAAAGTTTGTGGTGCTCCTTGCTGTCTCAATGTCTGATTATTCTGAACAATAAAAACCAAGCAGTCATACCAGCATAATCAAAGCATTGTAATTCAGGCCTCAGCATTGTCTTGTATGGATATGCTCCCAAAATCTGCTGTACTACATTTTACATGCAGCTGGGGGAATGAAAGTTTATTGATAATCATACTTTAAATAAGTCGACAACATACATAGCAGAATTGGGTTGTACATTCATTTTAAATTAATCGTAATTGCCCACGACAGATATTATATAAAATCTTGTTTAAAATTGGATTGATATCACGATAAGCATGAAAGGCATCAATGTTAAACACGCCTGATAAATATGCAGAGCATAGCAGTAATCAATACCTGATATTTGTCCAACACTAACTCATTTAATCGGCTTATAAGCATGAGGAAATGTATTATTTTAACAACTGCATTCAACACATTGATATATTTTTAAAGTGAGGCGATAGGATCTCTAAATGATCATGTCACCAAAGCAACGTAGCAATGTTTTTTATTGTTTGATTCCATCACATGATGGTCAATGTATTTAAGCCTTCACAAAGGTCATCACTAACAGTGGCCCTGGAAATGGTTGTGTTTCCGACCATCACAGCGATGTTAAAACCAGCGGATATGGAAGCTCCGGGATGACTTGCATGTTTTAGCAGTGCAAGATTTATTTGCGTGGAAGTCACTCTACTCTCTGTATCTTTCTTTCCGCTCGTTCAGATAATTTATAAATATAGTTTATTCAAACAAATGCAATTATTTATTTTTCTAGGCTAAAGAAGCATGAGCTAAAGCATGTTAAATTGTTTGAGTGTCCCTTTCTATTCCAGTAATGTGTTAATGTTGTTAATCATTGGTAAAGGTCAACACCGGTCGCTTGGCCTTGACGTAATCTACGGACAATAAAATGAACACATAAAAGCAACAATAAGAAGTGTAAACTGTACTTTTTAGAGGTTGTTTACAACTGCCAGCGAGGCATTCGACGGTAACCATCTATTTATGTCACATTGAAGATAAGTTAACCGTTTAATTTGTGGGGAATTACTCTATTAGTCAAATCAGGTGTGCAGCAAACAAATGGCTTGAATTTAGTGCATTATTCGGAATTGCGGAAAATTTTCATGAATGCCCACTATGCTTGATATGTTGGTGTCGCTTTCCCCGTGTTTTTTTTATCCTGAGCTAATTATGGAACAATTATTGTTATGCCTTATTTAATCATCTTTTACACAGCACGGGGATATTTCTTTTAGAAATCAATCTAGTAATCTTGTAGAATGATGGTCGTATAGAAGTACATAATCAATCGACTGGAACCAACTGCCTTCAGTTATCGAGCGCGATATCTAGTTGAAACTTGACAAATGTACAGGAGTTGTTTTATTTAACCATCGGGTGTAAGAGGTTTACAGACACCATATCATTTACGTATTAACATATAATATTGCACCAACATGGGCCTTACAAACACGTTCAGCGTTCAATATCATAATTTACGCAATGAACTGAATAAGTAGAATACATACGGGCAAATAAGATTATTTTCGTTACAATAACATATTTTAATCATTGTCTAGATAAACGCTGTAAATTACGGTGATTGTGAATACCATTGCAACAGATGGGTTAATTGGCGAATAATGCATAAATGGGGAGCGGGCAGGAGGGTGCGAATGATAAATTTATGTACGAACGTAAAGAAGCACTCATTTTAGGTATATTCAAACGCTTCATCCCCTAATATTTTGTTTTGGCTCTCATAGCCTGTTGCAGCAGTCTATATCCTCTGTCACATAGCACACACAGCAGCTATTGACTTTTGCCGTCACAGCATGACTGGTGCTCAATAAATGTGGATATGATATTCGACCATTTTCTGTTATGAAAAGTACTTATCTTTCATGCCTTCTATCTCTCACTAAGTCTTCATAGGTTAGTTATTGAAAGGATCTCAAAAATGGAGTCACTGTGCTATTAATTAACTGCATAATGGTTACAAGCATCATTAAAATTGTGTAATATTTAAAGCTTATCGTTGTACAACATCAATGTAACTTGAATACCATAAAAGTATCTGTGAAGACTGACTTAATATCTGTAGCTCATCTCATAAGAAATAACTTGATACCAGGTGAACAGCACTTATTATCATGTTTTCTTTCGACATAGCAGTAATGCTCTTGCAGGCTCCATGAGTATTGAAAATGTACCAATCGATTACTGGTTTATAAGCGCATCATAAACAACACAAGCTCACGAGTCTTACGTGTTGACAGTTTGTGCTTTTAGCAAACCCGTAATATGCTCTGTTTAGTTCAATTATATTACAAGCAGTCAAGCCGGACCCCAGTTCAATAGTACATTTCTTGGTGTCTATGGTACTAAACAACATCAAATTTGTAACATATGGCTTTCTCATAGCAAACGAGACTTTGTTTGTATCCTGTCTCGCATCTGCTGTCTGGTTGAAAATTTGTGGCAGACACTAACCAAGCTTTCGTGCTCGGGTAAATAACATATCAAATTAACAATCTGTCCTTGAATAGAATCTTGTCACTTAATAGTATTCATCCTAAATATAGGACGCAGATAAAAACATGTCGGGCAGTCTGCTGATATTCTCAGGGAGTGACAACTCTTAATGAGTACCAAGAAGAGTGCGTATGGTCCAGTCATCGTTTTGTCAAGAACATTAGCAGGATAATCACTTTAACCTCAGTACAAAATAGCACATTATGCAAGTAATTCATGCGATGTATTGATTACTACTTCAAGCCACTTCCCCTCATATATGCGCAGTTAAACTTATTACACCTAATTGTCGCGTATATTTATTTTCAGGGAATTGATTTGTTGCACTTATATATTGCCCATAATAATTGACTACAACATGCATGATATTTAACAATTGTTAAGTTATTATCCTGACGCATTAGCAAGCACTTAACGAAACACCTTTATCCAGGCAACGTTCCTACAACTGCATCACAAATGACAAACAGCATCACGGCACATTGCATAAATATTCAGGTATAACTGATCGCAATCGTTACACATATACATACGCGAAAGGTACAAATATGATCGCACGAAGTTAAGTTAACATCCCCGCGATGATACTACTTTGTATGTATTGCCTTTTTTTGCACTATCAGCCGTATACGCAATACTTCTGTACAAATGTTCAACCTGAATTACTTCAATAGTAAATATGACTATAACGTATGTTCATGGAAAGATAGTGAATGATTAAATTACGTGATGTTGGATTAATCATGTCATGTTCGTTACAATATCCGGTATTGCATGCATATTTATTATCAGCAATAAGACAATATACGCTAAGATTGTGTATCGAAGTTTAACTTCCACCAACACCTAACTATGATTTTAGAATATGTATGTGAATACAGCCATTTGTGCTAATTTTCCCGTGTATAGCCAAATGCTATATTTAACAGGCATAAACCCGGGCAAGGACATTCGAACGATTCCGATCAATGTAAAATTCATTATATTTGATATGTTGGTCTGTCTATGTTTCATTCCTTACATATGACGTGTTGTTATAGCTAAACAGTAAACCTTATATACGACGTGCTGTTCGACCTATATATCATTTATATCTGTTTATCTTAAGTCCAAAAACAATGAATGAACGCTAGCATGCTCCATCGGGCTTCTTTGTATTGCAGGCATGTCATTACGCTAAGCTAAGCAGATAATGTAATTGTGAAATGCGTAAACAATTTACTTTAATGGGGAAAAGGATAGAAAACAGAATAATGCACTGCAGTGTTGCATATGGAAGTCAATAGCCTCCGCCTTGAAAGGGTGGTGATACAAGTGATTCTCTGCCATCCCAGCCCAAGAAAAGCAGACCTGCCTCGGTTTAAGGCTTCCATAGTTTGATCAACCACTCCCGCAAGATGCAGGTATTCTTCAATGAGGGCAAGGTTGCCAGGAAAGTACCATTATTATAATATTACTTATTACAGTGGTCCTTCGTTGTGGTTTTTGTATGTACTGAAAGGATAGTTCGGTTGTTTTCCCATGGTTCAAAATTTCGAAAGCTATATTGGTGAAGTAAACTAAACCTAAACTGCCTCTGAATGCCTCCGTAATGCTTTAAAACAACATATGTACATGTCTCTATAATAGCAACCTCTATAGTTAGATGTAATCTGTTAAGTTTTCTCGATGGGCGGGCTGAATACATGCACCATTGAGAGTAGACTATACCTAGAAGATGACTGTTGTAACTCCATATATCGCAATCGGTCATTTTTAGACTGTTCTGTCTGAAGCCTAAGGAGCATTCAATTAATCCAGTGAATCTATTCATTTTGTAAGTGAGCGCAATATTTCTCTTATAGCTTTATGGAGTCAACACTCTGCCCTCAACCACTGGATTTATACGACTCGGCAAGTAAAATGCCGTACCGCTTATGCTTGGTTCCAATTCGCACGCTTCGTATGCTCTGGTTGTACTATAGTGGCCATTAGTGGGTACTGATTGCTCAAAGGGCGGCGAAAACGTTGTATGTTCTGTTGTCCGTAATTGGTATAGAATAGTAGGTTTTATTAATTGAGCCAAGTTAATGAAGTGATTTGGTCTTGTAGTGTGATCCATTGGATCGGTAATAACTTGCTTGGTTGTCTTTGTTGGCATTTTTGCGCAACAATAGAAACTCTCTAATGGTAGAAAAGCCACGATGTACCGTCTATTCAAATTGTCCCAGCCATGTTGATTGTAGTTATCATTAAACGAATTTAAGTCTTTATCGCCTAAATAATCTCCCTTCCTATGCTTGGTGTCAGCCAATTAGCAGCAATACCGGTAATCGATAAGTTCTGTAACTTATCGAGTTAACACAACAACCTACTTTTACTCTGATATCCAAACAATTACTTCGTATGTCACAGCCGGTGGTATGCCAAGTAAATGTAGGTCACGTATTAATGTATCACAGATTAAGACTGGCTGTCCCCACCACATATTGCTTCAACACAAAATGTGTCGTTTATAAGGCTTTATGAAACTCATGCCAACTTTCAATTCTAAATACGAATCGTTTCTAAAAATTCGGACAATACATTCTGTTTCTGATAGAATACTATTACTGTTATACATGTTCATGAGTATATGAGCTGATTTTAATCGTCGGCAATAAAACAATATTCTCCATGATTGTGTATAGAGGGTTAACCAACGCCTAAAAGAATACAGACACGAAAACAGCCTCAGATGTCAATATTCCCACTAATTGTCTCACGCATATTCCCGCCCAAGGACACACGTATGCATAAGGATACGTTAGTTTGGTTACATATTCAGTTTTACAGTAAGTCGTGAGTGTATTCTGATATAGAATGTTACGATGAATGAGTCCTTCCTTTGATGTTTTTGCCATTGTTAGACATATTCGGAAGCTATATTGGTACAGAAAAGTTTACAAAAGTTGTCTCTGAATGCTTCTACAATGTTGTGAAACTACAATATGCACATGTCTCAGAGATAGCAATCTCTGTTATATGACAAAAGTGCTTGCGATGGGCACACTGAATGCCACTACCATTACAAGAAGGCTGATCGTAGGAAATGACTCTTGCAACACCATCATTTGTGATATGTCATTTTTGTAACCTCTCTGTCTTGGGCACTTTATAAATCCACTGACTCTAGCCGTAAATATAAATGAATTAGCCAGTTTGGCGTCTGCTGCGTTACTATCATATATACATATACACGTACGTGATGTGCACATATGGCCCTTAGGGGCAGTGAGAATGTAGGTTTGTCTACCGCGATCAGGTGATAATCGTAGCAGAAATTAAATTTGTATAAAGTCATTCAAAGCGGAACTATCCAGAAATTAGCTATAATGCAAGTAAGCTCCATACCGACTCGGCAAGGAACACGCTGAACCGTCCGATTCGACGGCTCCGTGTGTTTTGGTTATACTATATTGGTAACAGCGGCAATTAAGGCGTACCGATTGTTTGTAGGGCGAAAAAAACGTTGTAAAAGTTACATCAAGTATTTGGGTCTTTTATTGTGATCCATCAGATCGAAGATAAACTCCTAGGTCGTCCTTGTTGGCGTTTATAAAGGCCGACTCTGTCCTGGGATTAATGCCACGTGTGTTTCGCCTAAGAGGATTATCTCAGCAAATGTAGCTCCCGTTGATTAACTAAAGTTATTCATACCAGTATTAATATGTAAATATCACCTTGATAAGGTCCCGTCCTATGTGTGTTGTCAGCCAATAATCCATATGTTCTTTAATGATCGAGTTAACTTACGTTTAATCTACTATTCACAGAAAAACTTCATATATCGCTGTCAGTCTGGATTGGAAGTGCGTTAAAATGAAATCTACGGCTAGGCCTAAGTTAATTATCACATATTCAGGAATCTATGCAAACGCGCTCGTTCGGAAACGAATGTTCGGAAACGAATGTCAATATATAAAGCCCAGGGTCTGCAACTCCCTTATCGCAGTCAGTTGAACCGAATAATGCAATTACCCAGGTCAATTGCTAGGATATAGTCAAGCAATGTGCTCGGCTCAGTTGCATCCTGATCACCTAGGATGATTATTGAATGAGTGAGTAGGTGCGCGAGAGTAACAGTGAGTAAGTAGGTGAGTGGGTGAGCGAATGAGCGAATTAGTGAATGAATTAGTGAGAGAAGAAAAGTCAATGAGTGGGTGAGTGAGGGAGTAAGCGAGTGAGTAAAGCATAAGCTAGTGAGTGAGTGAGTGAGTGCTTGAGTGATTGAGTGAATGAATGAGTGGGTGAGTGAGTGATATAATAAGCGAGTGGGTGAATAAATAAGCAAGTGAGTGAGTACGGGAGTGAGTGATTGCGTTAGTCAGCAAGTTACTTATTGATTACAAGTCTTGCTGAATGCATTGTTAGCTTCCATTTATAATATGTAAAATATTTATGGCGACAAAAAGTGACAGATAATTTTGTTTTTCATTATGACTCTCCAACGAGGATGTTCCAATCCTAAGGGTATCTGACGAAACAGCACTGCTGTTAGTTCTCCATCCATCACAAATCTCCCTAAACAATCTTCAACATCAGAAACACGTCTACAACGACTGCCGTACTACGTTTGAACACGATTACACATTAATATGGCCTGGTAGCTGGTTTACTGGAATGGCTGTTAAACATAAACACGCGGCATCGCCGCTTAGGGATTTCTATCATGGTTGGTATTCTATTTCTGCCAATCACGACGGATATCGGTTTAGTACAGTTGCGTAAGGCAGCGGCATTGTGGTGTAAACTTCAGGCCACTATTTAACCTTAAGGGGTTTAAGGTCGTGTTGTGTAAATGGGTTTCACTACCTCCACTAAAAGGGAACGCTGTGAAAAACAGGAAATGGCGAGTAAGTGATGTTGTCTATGACTTCCAGTCTGATGCATTGCGACTTGAATCACTTTGGATGTTAGTTGATAATATGTCAAACGTCCGCACGTACGGAATTGATTTGATATATGGTAATTGATCTCATTGTGCGTCCTTTAATTTCTGCTTGATCGTCATGAACTCGCTCCGTTATTGCTCGATTCTTATGAAGCGTGTGTCACACTAAGCCCGCCGCTCAAAGTGGAGAAGGTTTTGAATATACAAACCATTTTTTCTGTAAACCTTAAGATAAACATTCAATCATGGTTCCCATTTATTTATTCCTTTTTGTTATGAAGCGATGTCACTCCAAGCCAGCCACTCTACGCGGAATAGGCGTTACGCTATCAGAAAGACAGACATTGAAACATGGCTCCCGTTTATTTATGGGTTATATCGAGTTGCATGTGCCATGCAGGGACTCACACGTCAATCAAAAAGTATGCGAACCTAAGGTTGCGCTGCAGTTAATTGTCTTGAATTTCACATATTATCTTATCCTCCCCCTTTTTAATAGAACGACCAGGAATCTAGCAAGAGTAATCGGTTCTCTAACATTAGCTTACACCGCAAAACAATGTTTTACTTAGAATGATCCAGCCTTTGCATATTATCCCAGTTAGATGTGAATTGCTGTAGATCGCTTTTGTGCGACAGATTGGGTACATTTACAAACAAGGGAAATGTGGCAATAAACAATATAAAGCTATATTTGATATTTTAGGCGTGGCCGCTTATTAGTTGCTTATCGCTCTCGCAACTGCTCATAAACGCGGAAGAATATAATGTGTATAGTCCCTTACACAAAATCACAATGACCCCATATTGAGTGTTGGGTATTATAAATGCAAACTTTTTCCAGGAGAGGTTCGTTTCCTGAATGTCCTTATTACGTGGTACATGTGAGCCACGACTTGTAAGTGTACAAGAGCCAACACAGTCGAAAACATCTTTTGCTTCAATAATGGTGTTTCTAGCAAAAAGCAAGGGCGGTCTGCGGGATAAATTTTTCAATAAACTCAGCTTAGAGATATTACAAACAATACAAAATAAATGTATCGAAAAAAGTTTTTTGCGTCCCATTTTGTAATTATAAATTATTGTTCTTAGTGTTAATATAGTGAGGAATTTAGAGGAATTCAAAGATAACAAATAGCAGGGTTCATATAACACCCCGCACTGGCGTTTAAAACCATGAAAGTGGTACGTTGCAGTATATCTACTAATTAACACTGGCAATAATTACCAATTACGAGGTGCAAGACCATAAACATGTTGACGTATTTTGGCAAGAAAATAGAAGTTAGGCTGTTTTACCGGCGCACTTTCCAGGCCACACATTGTTCTGGGCCCATTCTGTTTGGTCTCATTCGAGATCTCACAGATCCATAGGGCCACGTGGGACACTGTGATTAAAACAGCTGTAATGTAAGTGAGTAAAATGGAGTGTTAATTGATGAACATATTTGTGCACAAAGCGCTTGTTTTAGAAGCCGCTAATACCAATGTCTTGTATGGAATAGTATACCAATCAAACATTTCAATAACGTGCCGGTACGAAGCAAGACCTCTTCAGATATGGTCAGCAGCAAATTACTGACACATCCGTTGTATACTACAGCAGGTATGTTACACGACTTAAATCATTTCCCTTCAAATACACATGGAGTTAGTTCGTCAAAAGATCCAGCGAACTGGCTGAAACTATCTTGGCTGGTAGTCTATTTCAGAAACTCGACAGAACTAGCTATTTTTACTTGATTGTGTATTACCCATATGTTTTGCCAATGTTTACAAAGTTCTTGAATTATCAGCATTGCTAAGCCTGAAAAAACAAATCCTGTATGAGATCAGAAGACGCCATGTTTGAAGCGATGCGAGCCGAAACAGTACTCTTAGTTCAAACAAACCTGTTTTTAGCTTTGTCATCCGCATGTTTCTTATATGTCTATGCTGGGAGTTATAATAGATGCGCTTGGTTTTGACGATATTAAGCAGAATTGGTTGACGAGGTGAGAAAGCGGTTCTTTTGTAAGGAATGGCATTAGTTAGCATTCATTAACGTTTACTACATGAATAATCCTGACCGCACTGATTGCTATATTACTCTACCCTTGGTGGTTTGGCAAGCAGCTAACAACTAGACACTCTTACGTTCAAAAAACTTTAAAACAGTAAGGTACCCAGCTTGCGTAACCATTCTTATGTCATGTTAGTACCTTCCGTTCTCTAAAATATATAATTTGAACTAACAATGCATTAGTATTCGGCGCATGTATAGTCGTCTATTTCGGAAGTTGATTTGAAGTGAGGATTCGCTCTATAGGCAAAAAAGAAGTACCCAACTTTCCATGGAACATCAGCATCCTTATTAAGATATTACTGCATCATCTCCTAATGATTGAAAGTCGAATATCAGGGCGATTACAAAACAATAAGAGCATTCATGCAACAAATGATACCATTATATAAATATATGTTTTATACCTAGCTTGATATTGTTACATAACGCAGATAATTAATACCCTTTTTGAACAACAACCCCATATTATTATTAAATCTTATTGCTAATTTGTATGTTGTTTATTCAAATAGTATTAGTACAGTCATATGTCTTATTTTAATGGCAACATTTGCATTATTGCTCTGTCTGAACTACTCGATAGGTATTCAGATGCACACTGATCTTTGTGATTTTGTCATCTGGATAAGGTTAGATGCAGATAACCTTAATCCGTACTTATCTGTTGGTAACCTGTCACCACCCCAACTACCACAAATTATTTCACTGTGAAAAGTTTAGTGGTATCATAAACGAAATGATCGTCAACACGGTGGTTTATAGAGTGGATGTACACAATCCCAACGCACTTGATATAGGGTTGACAATCATGATATAAGCGATCGTTGGAGTGATATTTATTTTCATATATGTGACTAACAATTGTGATAATACACCGATCGAAAATAGAAGAAACTACACCATTATGTGCCGAATAGGGGACAAAGATTGCACTATATTACCTATTAACGGCAAACCAAGACGTGTCGATTGCCATGTTCGCATGATAAAGAGTCTTTCAGTGTGAGGGTACCCTTGGGTAACCTCAGACATTTAAGGACGTAAAAATAAGGTTGATAGTGATCAACCACTGAAATATCTCAGCATATATAGTTGTTACAGCCAAGCAACGGTGTGAACAAAATCGTTTTTGGAAAGCAAAAAAGACACTAATATTAGTTAGTTTGTTGAGTATTCGGTACTATAATTTCACTTACCGCCGCCAATGCGACCTAATGTTACTCGTTACCCCAAGCCAGCAAACACACAAGCAGAAACAAATATTCGGGCGCACTGGAAAAGCAGTGTGGTAAGCCTTAATTGCGTGATGCCTTGACATATCTGTAACTAACGCACTATAAATTACTGTGTAGTCGAAGCACAGGCGAGAACTTATGATGTCGATATTCTGCATTGCTGTCAAAGCACGCCATGTCATTGCAGCCTTGCACGATACGGTATAATGCAATTGATATCAACTGCCTCCGCTTAGCCCCGGCCCCATAAAATTTGGGAACTAATCCTAGGATGGGTCGGTATTTTATGTTATGTTTCAGTTTGTTAAATGGCTATATTGGCAAAGCGAAATTTACCTGACCTGCCTCTGCATGCGTCCGACACGCTATGACTGTCTTGACTCCCCTTAAGAACATTAGATGAACCCCGTGAGAGAAGCGCCTCCCAATATTTGTTTGGACTATAGCCATACACGCGAATGAGGTATCCAGCTGGCCGCCTGCCGCATCAATAGCGAATATGCATGTACTATGCTCATACGTCCAGTAAGGTAAAGGCTTCGGCGCATTACATGCAGCCCCATAACCAAGTGACCCCAAGTAAATGCTCGCCAATTCCGTGATCTGGGCTCGTTTTTCTCGATTTGAAACTAATGACACTATATGAACACCGTCGTCTGCAACCCCTTCGTCGCTTTGGGGCGTATCGAATAATGCAGTAATGTAGTCTGGCACCATGATATATGAAGACATTGTAAGGTGGCGTTCAACCGTAAGTTCAAGTACCGCCGATCAACGAAGAATTCACTGACGAATTATAATGGTTATTGTGTCAAATGCTATCGGTTAGTTTAGCGAAGTGTATTAACGAGGCCAACTCCGTGGTTATATTGTGCTCTGTATATAGTCTGCTCATCAGCTAACTTCGTTACGAAGTTTATACTTGGAATGTCAGCATAAGTTACAAGAACAGTATTTTAGTAAATATATTGCTGTGATTATTGTATAATAAGAAGCAATGTGTGTTGATTATATATATATATATATATATATATATATATATATATATATATATATATATATATATAATATATATATATATATATATATATATATATATATTATATATATATTTATATGCATATATATATGTATATATATATATATACATATATATATATATATATGTATGTATATATATATATATATATATATATGTATATATATATATATATATAAATGCATTTATGTATACGTATGAATATAAAATATATATATATATTATATATATATATATATATAAATATATATATATATATATATATATATATATATATAAACGTTTTATATATATAAATACATATCTCTATATATATATATATATATGTGTTATATATATAAATATACATATATATATATATATATATATATATATATATATATATATATATATATATATATCTCTATATATATCTATATATATATATATATATATATATATATATATATATATATATTTTTTCTCTAACTATATTTGCTTATCGTTAGTATTAACGTAGCACATCACAAATGGTGAAGTTAGTAAAGAGGTATAGAAGTAAGGGAGCAATGACGAATGTGTGCATGCTGATTGTTCCCTGAAAATCCAAATTGTGACATTCCACAAACAGTAAGGATGGCGATGATGATTGACTTTCGATGCTCAGTCCGTCGCACCATAGTGATTTTATCACAATCGTTTTGGCAGATTGTACGCCAATATTGAAAGTATGCAAGACTTCAGGGGAACTGCCGGGCCAGCACCAGGTAACGGCGTGGCTACACCTGATAATCATTCTGCGATGTATCGTGTGACGCAACGAACACAGGTGATCTAATAGTATTGACTTCGATCTACTCCTGCATCGGATAATATGACCCAAGTCATAAATTGCACGGCTGAAATAAATCGTACAAATGCACTGATATTCATTTGAGGAATGGTCGGAATATCTCACACGCAGATTGAGAATGCCCTCGACCCGGAAGGGATACGATAATATAATAAACGAAACAGAGCTCTTCGGAGTCCAAGATTTATATTCAATTAAGAGACAAAGCTGCTGCGTGCGCGATGTATTTAGCTGCATTAAAAATTTAAAACATAGTACGATACATACAAATGTAACAAGAGTCATATACTGATTAAGATGCAATAAACTTTATTCCTGTTCTGATTCAATTCACCACCGCACGTATCGATGTAATGGGTTTCGGGGTTTGTTTCGCGACCAAATGTTTTCAGAGCTACCTAGCAACCTACTACCTTAATATCCTTTGCGATGCGTTATTGTAGATAAAATTGTATCCATATCCAAGATGCATTTCATGGTCAGTAATGTTGTTCTAGACTATAGCATCACTCACTCAGTAATCCCATGATTATAATTGACGTGCATTTATTACACATTGCCGCGATTAAGATAACTACTTAATGGAACGACAAAGTGTACCTCATGCACAATGTATATAAATCGCAGGTATATGTGAGGATAAATGTTTGAAACGTTTACACACAGAACACTAGCAGCATTCTATTTGGAACAAATATTCCTACGTCACAAACTTCTCTAACTTAAGATAGTAATACTAAACCTGATCAAACCCTCGTGTTATAGCATCCATATTCTGCCGAGGGTGCATTGGAAGAGTTCTGTTGTTAGTGATTTAGCAACTACGTTGGATTGTGTCGCAGTGAAATTAAGCCTCCTCACAATTAAACTCTCTGCAATAATCAAAATCCATAATGCGGGTAAAATATTGTCAAGCACTTCCACGTCTGGCAAAAGTGAGTCGGACCTTGACTTTATTTATTGCCAGTACATATGCGCCGTGCCGTAGCTGTTCTTGGAGAAGTAAGATAGTTATCTAAAGGCAAATGTCCCGATATGTTGTAGATTGAATGTTATGACGTAATCAAAATGGTAAGTTTTATTGCTTGCCGTGATTATCTTGTGGCTTGAGGTACGAGGGTAGTTCAACAAGGTTCGTTGTTGAACGTTACTTAGTATATGTCGCTTATTATCGTTGAGACATTTTAAAAACGTAAACGTATCTTTTACTGTGATTTACAATTGGCAAAAGAGTTGCTCTATGTAAAGATATATATATATATATATATATATATATATATATATATATATATATATATATATATATATATATATATATATATATATATATATATATATATATATATATATATATATATATATATAAATATATAAAAATGAATACATATTTATATATTTGTATATAAATCTATATGCATGTAACTGGTATGTGATGTTTATTATTAAGGCTTAGACAACTCTACAGCAGAAACCATCCATACATGCTGGTTATTGCAGATTTCTTAAGCATCGTCATTACCATCATCTTCATCATCATCATCATCATCATCATCTTCATAAATCCTTGTCGTTGTTATTTCTATATTCTTCATCATATCCACTGCCATTTTCAGCATCAATATCCCAATGAATATCATCATCGTGATTATCATTATCATCAATTATACCATCAACATCCTTGCCATAGGCATTTTCATCAGCATCACAATCTGAATCATCGTTATCGCGCTCATTACGAACCTTGCCTACGTCCCTTGACTATTATTGTTTTCGTTTTATATGGCGTAGTAATGACATTACCTTCTCTGTTCATCACCATAAACACACGGAAAGTCTGCACCTACTCCCTAAACGCGCAGCTGCCTGCGATATGCCCCCAAAGGTGTCCGACTGATTATTTCGAACCCTCCACGTAATATTATTATCAGCTTGACATGCATTAAAGGTACCGCAATATTGCTCCAACAAGGGCGATTAAGACCCGGTAGAATAAATATATTTTCTTAAGTAAAGCTTAAGTAGAGTAAGGCCAGCAACTGTACAATAGCTAGATATATATATATATATATATATATATATATATATATATATATATATATATATATATATATATATATATATATATATATATATATATAGATATAGATATTATATATTTCATATATATTCAAGAATACGGGCTGCCAGCGCATAAGTATATGCATAACTACGTATGTGCATACATATATTATCTTTGTAGGTAAGCGATCATATGGTTACATTATTTGGCTCTCGGAGGGCCAAATATAAGAACTGCGGTCTTACATTTATGACAAATAATAACTGTTGGTTATATAAGATGTTACATTATATCTATATATATATACACCATAAGACAGTGTAAGCCGGGGTCGATAGTTTTATTGTCCATAATTCAAGCTTATCAAGTAGTAGCGCATCCGCAAGTGCTGTGTGAAACTCACTCGTCTCACTCAATAATCGAGAGAGATACACTTTAAAGAACTCGTCGAGACCCCTCTGACCCGGTGCTTGTCCACTATCTCTTGACAAGACTGGTGATTTTTGATATTATAGACGTGCGATGTAACAAACAAGCTATGCCGAGATATCAAACCATATCCGATGATGAAAAATTAAGGACAACGAAGATACATTTATGCTCACAAAGCAACTCGCCTTAAAATATCAAGTAAAACTTCGGGCAACATAAGCTTACTTCTATCATTTGAACAATGGAACATTGTATTTGTTTGTTGACTTGGATCATCCGTTTACGCGAGACCGAAAGCCATGTTTTATTTCACTAATTTCATAGTTTTAATCCACCCAGGCCTGCGCGGTGGAACACTTTCTGAGCAATAATATGTTACTGATTGTCACTCAAATAGCCCGGATGATGCTGTCAACCTATCCCTTTCTGATATATAACACTATTTCCCCGTATTAGTGGAGAGAAGGTATCACTTTGAAGGGGTTGTTTCACTTACAACACTTAATTATACGAAATGTTTCGGTGTCAGTGAAATGCGCCATAAAATTTGATGCAGCATTTCTTACGATGACAACAAGACACAGCACACTGCGAGACTCCTGCTATATTTGTTGGAGCGGAAAAGTGGAAATCAACTTGATAAAATTTTCCAAAAGTCTCCACCAACAATGAATCATTTCATCGACTGAAATTGTGTTGACAGCTGTCATCGGTTGCCAATGTAGGCCGTAATTACATCAGCTAATATTTTCATTTTAATAGCTCTAGTTATTTCTGGGTGAATAAGATTCATAATTCAAATATGCCATCCCACCAATGACGCACAAATATATTCTGAACAAGTGAACAGATACCACAAGTCCAATTACATTATATGTTATATAAAAAGTGCAACACGCATGCGTCACAAATGTTTGCGTCCAAGTAATGCAGTTAGGGTAGTATATCAACCTCATGCCGTATGTTTTGTGCAGGTTATTTGTTTGGAAAAGACATATATGCTCGCTTAATGGACCTCTCTTTGTTACGTGTCTGATTGCTTTGTGTGTTTCTTATAATAATAATATAACGTCCAGCGATGCATTGTCATTTTCTGACTTTCAATCACTCTGTACTGTTACCTGATCCCTTTGGCCGAAAACGACTGTCTCAACATTTTGATTTGAGGGCAAAGAGGATCGGGATATGACGTGACAGGATGCGCAAATAATCAACGGTTATACAGAAGCCTACATTGACAATACATTGGTTCTTGTTAAGGCATAAAGATAATTAGGGCAAGGTGACCTCATTCAAAGTAAAATAGGCTGCAGCAGTGTCTTTACCTGGAATCGTTTTCAGCCATATCTGTAGATCAATTTCTGACTTTGAAGGATTTATTCATTCACATGGCACAGTCGAACACATGAGATGCAGGTTTTATCATTTTTAGAATGCTCTTGCAATGAACCTATGAAGGCGCTGCGACTGTGAAATATAAACTTTTGAACATGACAACTTGTGGAAGGCAGTAAAAAAAGATTCGCGTAGAGACATTTTAGTGGTGTCGTGGGAATGCATGTATTTAAATTCCACCGTAACGGATTATGCCTCTCGAAGCTGAATAACTGTGATGTTATACCGAAGCCAAAATTGCGTTTAGAGAAACAAAGTCTCCAGATTACCAAATAAAAGCATGGTTAGATCCCACACATCATTGCAAACGAGAACAAAGCTAGCCATTCGAATGACCAAGCAGAGTGGCAGCAATACAGCAAAGAAAGGTTCTCTGTAAAGTAATCAGTTGCAAATATACCGCAATCAAATTAATCATGTTAAGTTTGTTATGTAGTTAGCCTCAAGTGCGGCATAAAGAGCGTTGAGTTTACGGTTAACGCACGACGCCAATGACACAAGACTAAACGTTTTTGATTGACCATAAATCAGTATCATCATGGGTCGCCTAAGAATGCCTACGTTAATTGATTTAAACCCTATAAATGTATAATGGTGACAATCTCCTCACAAAAACTAAGCATGCGCATGCTCAGATCGGAGTTTCATTTTGCTGACTGTAAACTATACCGTTCATATAATCAATCTAACTGCAATATATGTATTTCTTACTAAACCACTGGACCAATCCGTAAAATAAAACACCAAAGAACATATATATATTACACACTTGAGATATAAGAACATAATAAGCAGTTACTTGATTTTGATAGAGATTGTGGCTGCTTACACCGAAAACATGATTGCCGCCGCAAATGATGCTACATTTATAGCCTTGATACTATTCCTTCCTGAATGTAAAACACGGACTGATCTAACCATTTCCGCTTTGTTACTACCACTGACCCAGATATGCACACTATTTCTATAGCATGTAACCAAGCTAAATTTTAACTATAAAGTGTGCATGCACAGTTTCATACATTTTTTATCAATTGTACTTGGCAATTATGTTGCGCATACTGTTTATTGATGAGTGCGGAATATCACGGTCAGCTCTTGGTAATCAAAATAGCATGGCTCATTCTTAACCAGTGTTGGCCGCACAAAACGTTTGTCAAATAATTATTATAATTGTTACTATTATTTTGAAAACCTTCAAATAAGTTATTCGTTAGGAATTACTGTTACGTATATTCTAGGCAATATATTAAAGGGTTCAATCATTCATTGGAACTGGCTGGTTAAATAATTGCCGCACTATACTGTAACGTATACACTAATTAGCATTGGCAAAATCCTCAACTGCTGATCTACAAGAGTTGCTGTCTTCCTCAACAGGAGTTTACATTTTCCATTAAATTCACCATTGCAGCTGCTTTTGTTGTCACACTTTCCTTTTCTCACATTTCATTGGATCAAATATATCAAGTCGCGTACTCCGATCTTGAATGTAATGCGTTATTTTGGGTATTTATTTGAAGGCGTCGATGAATTTACATTCATGTTATCTGTCATGCCGCTTGCTGACATTATAAGAAAGCAGCATTATTTTGGCAGGACCATCAACGACCTCATCACCCGTTTCACCTCGCTATAAATAAGTGCACCGTTACCGCACTTATCCATTGCACAATAAGTTTATATTTTATATATAGAACATATTTCACTAATAATTAGTGTGAGGAAAGATATTTACTTGTAATCAGACAATATATGTCATAGCAATCATGCTGCGTTGACCTGTGACAACGATAGCTCAATATAATTTTGCCAGAGCTCTCTTGTCTGAGAATTATCGATGATCATTACACGTAGGTGCACGTCAATATTTGCAAGGAAATACCCCGACAATTAAGTTAATTGTATCTTAAAAAAATATAACATTTAAATCATATCAGTCTCGATATCAATATTGTGGTGAAGTTTCCGCTAGTACTGGCAACTGATTAAAATGTTTGGTCTGAAACATCTTAGTTCGCCCAATTGAACAACTTAAAGAAATACCACGAAATCAAGTTAATTGTTGAAACTATTTCGCTTTGACTCATATCTTAGTTAGAATCATAATGGTTTGATGCCCAACAGCGTAACCAACTACCACAAAGAACTTGATGAACAGATAAATGTATATATTTGGTTAGCCAATTGGTACGAATATAATTTTGCCAGAGATCTCGTGTCGGAGAATTATCGATGATTATCGCAAGTATTGGTGAAATACGTCAATATTTGCAAGGAAATACCACGACAATTAAGTTAATTGTATCTTTAAAACATATAACACAAATCGCACAATAACATTTCGATTATCTGAACTAGTGAATACATTTCACGCGTCCAATATAATAATGCAACTAAAATGTGAACCACTCATATATGACTTATGTTCGCTTTAATGAAATATCCTAGTAATGCAGTCAGGGTTGAATATCAACCTCATGCTGAGTGTAGGTTCGTAGAAAAACACATATATGCTTCGTTAATGGACCTCTTTTTGTTACATCTCCAAGCATATTACTTTGCACTAATAATAATTACAAAACGTCAAGTTATGTTTCGTAATTTGCTAAAATTATATTATGGTATGCTGTTACGTCATGCCTTTAGCTAAAGACGACTGTCTCAAAATTTCGACTGGAGAGCAAAGATTATCGTGATATGACGCGACAGGATGCACAAATAAATGACCGTATTAACAGATACAAAGTGTATGCTTATCTATAGCGCAACGTCAATACAACTCGTTCACGCATCATTATGTCGACTTCAAACTAATGTTGCAACGAGCTAGATATTCTCATGAATGGCTTTTACAAAACAATTGCACCTGTGTTTGGAGTGAAGCGTTAAATAATGCTATGTTTATACATTGAATTGGATAAATATACGCCGAAATGTCTTAAATGCTAATTTTAGGATTTTAGATAGATGAGAATGGTGGTGTGTCTTGTGTGAGTCATTAATTCTTAGCCAACTTCTGTTTGCTTGCTCATTTACCCGACGTGATTCTAGCTTAAAGCCGATCATAAAGAGGGCTGGGTGTGTGGAATTGGATAAAGACTGGGACCAACACAGCGTAGACTTTAGTTACATCAAACTATTCTTTGTGCGATGTCAATTAGGTTCCTATGGAACGCGCACCAGCCTCCTCCCTGTCTTCAAACGAATGTGTTTATGCTCCAAGATGCAGTGACCTTTTATCCCCGTGGTGTTCTAAAACTGTGTCAGTGACACAATGACTAACCTGAATCATCCGTTAACACGCGGCGGAGGTCGAAAGCAATAGCCTAATTCACCCAGTTTATAGTGGAAATCAACCCCGGCCTTGGTTATAGAACGCTTACTCAATAACGATGTGCTACTGTGTACCTCTGCGTGCCTGCTCTCTCAAATAAACATTATTGTTAGCCAACTGATTGTCACTAAAACAACCTGGCGGCTGCTAGGTGCCCCTCGATTTCGGATATTTAACACCATTTCCTAGTATTGATTAAATGTATTGATGACTCTGATGCTGTTTGTGGATTGTTTCACTAACAACTCATACATATATAAACTTTGTTGATGACAGTGAAATGTGCTGGAAGACTTTTGATTTTGCGTTTCGCACCGGATGGAATACGCTCGTATCTAAAAACGCTCGTTTGAGCATATTGAGACTGCCCATTTTTGTTACTCCCGCATACCTTACGATACTCAGAAACAATAAAACACGGCTGACGGCAAGCCTCCTGTGGTATGTTTTTATGTAGCGGAAAATTTATTAGTAAACCCTAATGTGTGGCTGCGAGATCGTATTTAACAATGAATTCTACCAACTTAACTAATTTTGCTGGCGTATAATATGACGGATAATATGGCATGGAGTAATATCCCGCAATAATGATCCAAACTGGATGGTCTTTTATTTATTCATGTGAATTATATCATACGAGAGCAGTAACACATATTTTATGGGTATTGTCCTCTTTCATGGGGTCATAACGATTGCGATGCATATCTGTCACAACGTGGTAGCTTCAACATTTTGATCTGGCCGAATTCTCTGACTATGACCTTTGTATTGTATGTAGGGTCTTAATAAGATACTGACTGTGCTCAGTTATATACTTCTTTCTGCCTGCTGTATGATAATGTCAATGATAATTGGGGAGTGCGTTTTTTCTGGCCGGCCAGAATGTGCCTGAATCTCTCATATGTATACCTATGCCAATGGAATTCATGCCCGTGTCATGTTGCATTGGAATTATGTCATTAGATTAGTGTAATTGAATACCTTGTTGGCATTTGTGATATATACTGTACGATGCTGTGCTGCATCGTGCAATATGTTGTAGAGCTTCGCTTTATCATTTATTGTAAATTTAGACTTACGCATATCTCTTTGATTAGTTGTTCTGTATTATACAGCTGAAATACAGAGCACGCATTTAGGACATATTGTAAGTGGTTAATTATTTATTGCCCATTATGGGCCTTGTTAGATTACAAAATGCAATTACATTATTGCACATGTGTAAGGCATATTCTGTCTCGGCTATAAGTAATGGTTCCCTAAGGAAATTATATCTGCATCAGAGCCTATCTGAGTGATTGGCGCAGCTCTCTTAAATCACAAAAGCTCATTAACCTAAGGACCGGGTTGCCCTTTGCATTGGAATTTGCTTGTAATTATTGGCCATGATATATAGACGAACCCCCACGCAAATACACAATATCTGCTTGACAAACATGCTTCAAAGCGCAGGGCTTTTGTCTTGCAGTACAATCGTGCTCTGTCACTTTCTTTATTAACAAATATTTTTCCTCTACGAAGATTCAAGGCTTGCTTGTGGTCAATAAGGAGGTCTGCTATTGATACATGCTTCAATCGTGGATTCCAAAAATTTAGCATGTCACAGACCTTGGAACGCTGGCATACGCACGCCCTAAATAATAAACTTCATGATGAAAACCGAGAAAATGTCACTAGACATTAACGCACGCCCAAAGTTGCCCACAATAGATTGATTAACGTAGGTTAATGCAACATTTCTAAAGCAAAATAGACATTAATATAGCCGACGTCTACATCATTGCGAGCAATAGTTAAATAACTAGGTATTAAAGTACAAAATAACTCCTGAGCCATAGGACGTATTTTCAAAGGATTCTTCGGTGCGCGATGAAAGATAATGAAATTGTGTGGACATTGATTAAATACCGCTTATGACGTCACACAAGGCCAAATTTGGAACATAGCATGCTAATTATTTTCAAAGACAAATGAGCAAACAGGTAAAGCACCTAAATCAAAAATTGGCCTAACGGAATATACGGAGCTAGAGGCCCCGTAGGAATAGTGTCATTCAAATCTTACCGTGTGCACTGAGTATCCATTACTATTCCGTTCAAACCCTGTAGAGATATGGGAAAAATATCAAAAGCATTAAAATGCAGTTCCTTTTTGGCAAAGGTTGTTATGGCATTTGATCAACCTGTGAATAAATAATGTCATTATTTCCGCTTTGAATACCAGACCCTATTAGCAGACTGTGACCATGTCCATGCGATTAAATAAACAAATAAAGGTGAGAAATGACAATCACCCCGCCCCCCCAGATGCTATCAAGTTGCCACCTAGCACGCGTCTACAGTTAAACGAAAGACAACAATGTTGCTTGAATATTTTAAACAGGAATAATATAACATAACGTGAGGAATGACTCAATGCGTCTTTGCACCAGGTACACTGCTTTAGATTCAGAAATAGTAAGTTGGCTAATGAAATTACTTACAATATAGTGTGCTTTAACTGGTTATTCTGTTGCAGGCAGAGGAGTCCTGTATTACACAAGTTTTAACGTTGCATCAGTGAAAATAGTCCTTTTATAGAATGTTAGGATAGTTATTATTGAATATAATGATGCCGTTAACATAATATCAAGCATTACTCTTTCGGGGCCGTGAGGGCTAGTATTGACATTTTGACAAGACACAAACGATATGGAGCGATTTGCTTTGAGTCGCTATTATCAGGCACATCAGCTGACGACAACTTGTCATCAAGTTAGAAAAATCTTGAGCAATGTCTATTGGGAATATATAACGATAATATGTGCAAAATAGTATGCGCATATATATATATATATATATATATATATATATATATATATATATATATATATATATATATATATATATATATATATATATATATATATATTATATATATATATATATATATATATATGCATATATATAGATATATATATATATATATATATATATATATATATATATTCATATTTAAACCATATATATATATATATATATATATATATATATATATATATATATATATATATATATATATATATATATATATATATATATATATATATATATATATATATATATATATATATATATATATATATATATCTATATATATATATATATATATATAGGGTCATTTATTTCCAAAGGTGCGAGTGACCATTGCGTCCTGATTATTAATGCTTTTTTTAGACCAACTCGGAGGTTACATTTCACCAGTCCAGACTAACTGTCATATAAGAAGTAATTTTGTGGATATCAGAGTAAAAGTCGGGTGTTGTGTTAACTCGATAAGTAACAGAACTTATCGATTACCGGTTTTGCTGCTAATTAACTGATACCAAGCATAGGAAGGGAAGATTATTTAGGCGATAAAGACTTTAATTCGTTTAATGATAACTACAATCAACATGAGCTAAAATGGCTGGGACAATCTGTATAGACGGTACACACGGGGCTTTTCTACCATTAGAGAGTTTCTTTTGTTGTGCAAAAATGCCAACAAAGACAACCAAGCAAGTCCTTACCGATCCAATGGATCACACTACAAGACCAAATCACTTTCATTAACTTGGCTCAATTAATAAAACCTACTATTCTATACCAATTACGGACTGCAGAACATGCAGCGTTTTCGCCGCCCCTTGAGCAATCAGTACCCACTAATGGCCGCTGGATTCTAAAAATATAGTACAATCAGAGCATACGAAGCGTGCGAATTAGAACCAAGCATAAGCGGTACGGCATTTTACTTGCCGAGTCGTATAAATCCAGTGGTGGAGGGCAGAGTGTCGACTCCACAAAGCTAAAAGTGAAATATTGCGTTCACTTAAAAATGAATAATTTCTGGTTGTGCTTTGAATAACCAATGATCATAAAATTTTCGCATAACATGTATATATACGATATTAAGGCAGCAGGCACCCAACTGGCTACTTCATTTGCATTAACGGCCAGATTCACCGGATTAATCGAATGCTTCAGACAGATCAGTCTTAAAAATGGCCGATCGCGATATATGGAGTTGCTGCAGTCATCTCCTACGTATAGTCTACTTTCAATGGTGCATGTATTTAGTCCGCCCATCGAGAAAACATAACAGATTGCATCAAACAATAGAGGTTGCTATCTCAAAGACATGTACATCTGTAGTTTTAAAGCATTACGGAGGCATTCAGAGGCAGTTTAGGTTCAGTTTATTTCACAAATATAGCTTTCGAACCTGTTGAACCATGGGGAAAACAACCGAACTATCTTAGAATAGGTTCCCAACTTGTAGATGAGATTTCAAGGCGAAGGCTATTGACTTCCATATGGAACACTGCAGCACACTATTCTTTTTTCTATGCTTTTTTCCCCATTATAGTAAATTGTTTACGCATTTCACAATTAAATGATCTGCTTAGCTTAGCGTAGTGACATGCCTCGACTGCAATACAAAGAAGCCCGATAGAGAATGCTAGCGTTCATTCATTGTTTTTGGACTTCAGATAAACAGATATTAATGATAAATAGGTCGAACACGTCATATATAAGGTATAGTGTATAGATATAACAACACGTCATATGTAAGGAATGAAACATAGACAGAACAACACGTCAAATAAAAGGAGTGATACGTTGATCGGAATTGTCTGTGATCGAATGCACGCGAAACTTATCGTTAACCTGAATATGCATTAAAGCTGGGCTAACGTATCTGAATGCACGCGTGTGTCCTTGCCTGGGTTTATGCTGTTAAATAGAGCTTGTTGCACTACATGAGAATATTAGCATAAATGGCTGTATTCACGTATGTTTTCTTCGATACACAATCATAGGGTATATTGTCTTATTGCTGATAATGAATATGCATGCTTTACCGGATATTGAAACGAATTTGACATGACTAAAATCAGGCAATTGAATCATTCACTTACTTATAAAAAGATTGATCAATAACGGGGACTTATCTGGCAATGGCTTACCTAACGGCGTCATCTTTCTACGAACATACGTTATTGACATTTTTACTATTTGAGTAATTCAGGTTGAACCCATTGGCAGTCGTGCAGAAGAATTGCGTATACGGCTGATATTGCAAAAAAAGCAATACATACAACTTACAGTGCATCCAATGCAATGCTTTCGTCGATGCAGTATGGAGAATATATGTAGTACCATCGCGGGGATGTTAACTACACTACGTACGGTCATATTTGTACCTTTCGCGTATGTTTTTGTGTAACGATTATGATCATTTATATCTGAATATTTATGCAATGTGCCGTGATATTGTATGTCAAATGTGATGCAGCTGTTGGACCTTTACTTCAATAAAGGTGTTTCGTTCAGTTCTTGCTAGTGCGTCAGGATAATAACCTAGCAAATGTTAAATATCATCCATGTTTTAGTCGATTCTTATAAGCCAATATAAAAGTGCAGCAAATCAATTCCCTGAAAATAAATATACGCGACAATTAGGTGTTATAGGTTTACTGGGAATTTCTTAACGGCGAATACATGAACGGAAGTGGGCTGAAGTTGTAATCAACAAATTGCATGGAATACTTAAATGGTGTGCTCTTTTAAACTACGGTTATGGGGATTATCCGGCTACTGCTCTTGATAAACAGATGACTAGACCATACGCATCCTTCTTGGTACTCATTTGAAGTTGTCACTCCCTGAGACTATCAGCAGACTGCCCGGCATGTTTCATCAATATCCTATCCCGGGGGCTTTATTTCGGATGAATACTATCAAGATTCTATTCAAGGGCGGATTGATAATTTGATATGTTATTTAACCATGAACAAAACCCTATAAAGTGTCTGTTGCAATTACTCAACCAGATCGCAGATAATTTGAAGAACAGCAGCATGATGCTAGACACGATACCAACAAAGTCTCGTTTGCTGTGTAAAAGCCATACGTTATATCTTGGATTTTGTTTAGAAATAGACGTTCGTTTTGTACAATTGACACTATATAATACATTATTAGACCGGGGTCAAGCTTGAATACTTGTAAACACATGTTTGGATTGTTGAACTAAACAAAGCATATTACGAATTTGTTAAAAACACAAACTGTCAGCACGTAAAAATTCGTGAACTGATTTTGTTTCTACTGCGTATATATATATATATATATATATATATATATATATATATATATATATATATATATATATATATATATATAGATATATATATATATATATATATATATATATATATATATATATATAGATATATATATATATATATATATATATTTATATATATATTATATATCTATATATATACATATATCTATCATTAGGATATATCTTTTGAAAAATATGGATAGGGGTATATAATGGCTAGACAGTTATCTCTCATCTATGCTATCATATATGAAATATACCATATATATCTCTAGATGATCCGTTTATAGATATATATTTATATCATATTAGGCATTAGGATATGACGACTTTTGAAACATTCCGGTGGTAATCGGGAGAATAGGGGTATGCGAATGGCTAGACAGTTGCTCCTCAATATGCTATCATTCGTTCGGGTGAAATGGACCACGAAACAAAATAGATGAATCCGTTTATAGATGCAGAATTTTATATCAACATTAGGCATCGTAAATACGACTTAACCTTCCGGAACTGACTTCTAGCTTGTGATGCATTTGTCATTCTTATATATCAGCGAGTTAGTGGTAAATAACGCTTGCTAGAAGTTATGTCTATGAACGAACTAACAATGTGTACATATTTCAGGAGCCGACCCAAAACAGACTACCAGTGCCCGTAGTGCTAGGTGTCTTGATGAAAGACTCGCTGATGCCATCGAGTCGAACATATTGCTTAAATAAATTATCGCAATTGGTTTGAGTTATTGCATTATTTTTGACCGTCAAAACGATTACAGGATGGCAGACGACGGGGTGCATATACAGCGTCATATGTTTGCTAACTACCAACTGAGAATAATTTCCGGAATATTTGCGGATAGGTAAATTGGTGGATGTACATGTTATGTGCCTCACCGGTACATTAACATAAATAATGTAGGAAAAACCACACTAAAGGCCCAGTGAAGTTATAAATAGGTTCAGTTAATGTTAACGTTAAAGTAAACGTGACGTGTTTAGTTTATCGGCTTCGCTGAGAAATGTGTATACACAGAATATGAGCTCATCAAGGCAATAAGTAGCTTAATAGTCTAATTAACATTATACTAAAGCTTATCCCGTTTTTCGCCTTCTTGCAATTTGTTAAGAAATTGAAGCCATTAGTGAAATATCGGTCCATTTGTTAAGTAAATATTACTTATTTTATCAAGCAAGTTTGCTGGCCTCACACCCATGTCAAATGCGTCTTATATAATGCAGTTGAATAAATATCCCTTAACATATATAGGTATTAGATATTGCAGAATGTTAACCAGCGTGGCTGGTGTTGATACTAATGCGAGCAATAAGTAACCAATGCACAGCTAAATAAATGCCTTCGCTTTTCGTCGATATCATTTGCAGCATAAGGGGAGTATCTGTCTGTTGAAAGTTTACAATTCTCTTACGTTACATATAACTGTCTTATTTGTGCATCTCATAAGTTTTTGCGTGATGACAACGAAAATTTATATATGAATATCACAATAAATTTCTTTAATTCATAATGCCATAGGTGATATATTAAGATCACGGTTGTCTGTCGTTATATTAATTGGGTCGTTTCATAGGAAATCGTAAGGTCTAACAAGATAAAACTAATCCATATTTCATTCAACCCAAAGCGCATTACATGGCTGCTCTAGTCAGCGGGCACATGAGCAAACCTCTTTATATGAAATGAATTTTTCATGGATTAATGTACTCTGTCGAAAGAAAAGAGAGCATTATGCTATTTAGATGACCTATCTACCGAATGATATGATTACTCCAAAGAAGAGCTATGACTGTTAGGGCAATCTACACAGCAAGTATATAACTAGTCAAGCCAATGGTACGCTGATGTGCAACGATGGACGAGAAAAAGCAAGATGTGTGCGTACTAAACATAACAGGTAGAGATAGTCAGGCTTAGGATATCATTTCCACGTTCATTGAGTGTAAAACATGTTTATTACACCAACCAATGTGACATCTGCCATGAAAGGCATCTATCTGTAGAGGTTGGCGAAGAGTGGGCAAGGAGGAACTGAGAGAGAGTTAAGCACAGGAAGTCGAGCTGCTTAAATGCAGCACACATATTACTTCACGTATGTACACAAGACATCAGTCACAAGTTTACCCCTTGTGGCATGTCTCAACATATAGACATTCAAGAAAAAACTAAACAAACAGTTTACCAATGCACTCAAACTGTCATAAACATGTTTTCATTCATTTAGTTACATGCACTGATAATTCGTATGGTTCTGCCAGCTGCTATTTGCATTTCAAATGAGGCCTCTAATTAGATCCACAGGGGTGTTTTTTGATAGAATGAACACGTTTCTTCCAGAAAGAGAAATAAGCCAAGACAAACATAGTTTATGTGTCCACTGCAAAATTGCAAAGTATCAAAATAATATGGTCTATATGCACAGCAACAAAATCAGGATAGCTGATTTATTTTCAAAAAGTGGGTCTACTAAAATCCGTCAACATGACTTGTGGTTTCGGTCCAATAATAAGCCATGACTTTAATCGAAATAACCTATTCATTATGCTCCAGCTAGTAAGCATCATATTTGACGAAGACTACAAGATATGAAATTGCCTTGCATATTTCTTCTCCTGTACGTGTCAAGCAATACTCGTTGATAAAATATTACACACTGCCTACATATGAGTATTATTGATGAAATCATTTCAGGCAGCAATGAGATCGAATAACCGATGTCAGATATGCGCTTAAAACCAAGGTACCATTGAGTATGGATCGCTGTCAGCGAGGGCTACTAAGCTACCCTGGCAATCAATTAACTACGTGCTTCCATCAACATTAACATACTTCTAGTCCATAATAGGACGATTGCAGAAGGCGCCTGTTTACTTTATATAGTGCAGAAACCTTACCAATTCTCCTTACGGAAGAAAATATATATATATATATATATATATATATAGATAGATATATATATAGATATATAGAGATATATATAGAGATATATATATAGAGAGAGAGATATAGAGATATAGATAGATATATATATATAGATATATAGATATATATAGAGAGAGAGAGATATATATATATATAGATATATATATATATATATATATATATATATATATATATATATATATATATATATATATATATATATATATATATCTATATATATATATATATATCTATATATATATATATATATATATTATGTACATTTGGCCGTGTTTGCACGCAGCAAATACCGTAAAACAAGCCATTCAATATGAATAAATTAGTGCATAGCGGCTTATCATATGTTGAAGTACATCGATGCATGATACTTGATGTGACAAGGGGACGGGATTTATATGCCCCAAGCAAAAAACGGTTTTGTGCGGTGTCCTTGACGATATGCCGTTGCTCATTGAGTGTTAACGGTTCTATTATGCTCATTCCTTCGAGTATGTCGGACATGTTACACAGTTGGTAGTGTATGGAACAGGATGGCCGCTCTAAACATCTTAGTTATTCATTGTTCACTATACGTAGGCATGATGCATTCCATGCATCTTTTCATACCATATGATTTGGCTAGCATTAGCTAGTGCTGTAATACAACGAAAACACGCGTTGGTTACCTAATGCACACACACTCACAAACAAACACATACACACACAAATATATATATATATATATATATATATATATATATATATATATATATATATATATATATATATATATATATATATATATATATATATATACATATATATATATATATATATATATATATATATATATATACATATATATATACATATATATATATTTATATTAACACATGTGTTTCGACGTTTCATGAGTCATTCTTGAAGAATTGTAAAACGGCTTAATTTGTTACGTCCGTACGAAGTGCCTTCCCTGTAGTGAAATGCTTGCCGACATTTCTCAACACTTGCATGTAGAGCTCGAGGCTCGGACTTGATTCAGCAATAACGCCTATAGCATAGTTGCATTATTGAAGTGTAATAAGACTCGATGCAAAGTGCTTCAGGGTAAATGTTCATTCAATACCTGCAAGGGTTCATAACCTCGAGGATTGGTGCCTTGTAGTCGACGATACAAGCCGTCGGTACAATTTGCTGATGTAAGCGATGTTTATTTATTTAAATAAGACTACTACAATACAAATTCCCTGCATACCCTTAATACCCTTGAAATATCATTGTTTTTCTATCAGAGAGACAGTGTGCGGCTCCCGCCATACTAAACTTGGCAACAACGCTCGCGGTACTTAACAATCATAACGACAAAATTGAATGTACTTTAAAGAAGGATTTAATGAATGGGCCGACCAATATTGTGTCAATATATGTCAACAGAAGGGTTGATATGGAGGATCGACCGTTGCAGTTTGCGATTGTGTCAGATGCAGGATGTACTTCTGGGCTGATGACGGTAGTTGACAAAATCGTCACTCCTCAGCCAATAATGGACGTGGGGGACATTGTGACACGGAGGTCACTATTCCATCAACGTTAATAACGAACGTAGATTACATAACCAGCAGTCGAATCAACTAAAAGCAATTATGACTGATCATAAATTATATGAAATCAATTGAGGAGAATTCCCATGAACGTATTCATGGCAAAATTGAAAGTGCCTCTTATTGCGTCGACTAGGCTTGCATATTGGCCATTAAGCATTCCCTAAATATCTCTCAGCGAACACCACTTAGCGAGAATATCCGTCAAATTTATGGCTAGATTCAGGGACGCTAGAGCATAATTGGAATTAGTCATTTGGGAAACTCATGCTGCTAACCGGGATTCTGAACTTTCATTGGTTCACCATGGTTTTCGTTTCCATATGGTATTGTTTAAGTTTCAACATATTCTATTATGGGAAAATGACAAGAGGAGTTAGGTTTGCCGTTTCTCGCGAAAGATTGTGTATAAAATACTAGATGAGACATATTCCCTGAATGTATGGTAAAAGCGCAATAATAACATTACTGACTGTATGTACAAGACCGACACTATCAGAATACTAAACTTCACCAAAGGAAGTGTGCATAATAGTTTTTATAACAAGTTTCACAGGAAGGTTTGTCAATGTTATCCCTTGATGTTGCAATAAAAAGATATATATATATATATGACAAGATACGTTGGCAGAAAAGCCCCGTATGACAACCTTGAGCTGATATTTAACTAGGTGCGCTCGTGGCCGATTAGGTGCACTTGGACCTTGGTTCAGTTTTTTACCAATATATCGTGCTATGCATTTGTGTGTGCTTATCAGGTGATGTTAAAAGCCCAAAAAGGCAACATACTATTGTAGGATGCGTGACTTGGAATTGTTTATGCTACGCTATAGATTGACACCTTAAAGAGTCCTGTCACCTCAAATTACGCGGCTGTTTTTCCCACCGTTGTGGATGGTGAAAGTTAGGTGTTTAAGAAGAGCAACAGCACATCACAGCGCGTTAATTCAACAGCCCTTAAAATATATATTGCAACTTGTTATATATGCGTCATGTGAAGGGAACAAAACTTTAGAATCAGTCATCTCAGTTGGAATGTGGCGCTAATACAGATTCTTCAATTGGCCTTATTGACTGAAATTTGTATTATCTGACTTCTAGTCTGAATACTATACAATGTTTACAGTCATGCTTTGATACCGAAGAACAATTAACATACTAAGATATGCCTCAAAGTCCCTAAGTGTGCAACATGATGTATGGTAGATATATTCAGCCCACTGTAAGTTGCGTATAGCAGAATTTATCACCAGGCTTCGAGCGGCGATCCCTATATCACGAGAGGAGTATTACAATAAAAACCTTACGCAGCTACGCGCCGACCAACACATAAATAACCGCTCAGAATCATCGATAAATAATTAAGTCATTAAACTTATAGACGAGAGCGGAATCGGAAAATCGGTAAAAGCACGGTCTTAAGCATAATCTTATATGAATAATCTGATTGATTGATTGATTGATTGCCTTCCGGCATACCGATAAACAGCCAGTGCGTCAGTAGTAATATGAGCAATTTTGACCATTTAACAAAGCCTCCAGATGGCAGTCTACGTACGTATTGTCAAGTACTTGCGAGGAGGCAATTAATAACATATTTGTGGTTTCCCTACAATAAATCCAATCGTTACCCATGTTCATAAATAAAAATGCGTCGAATCCATAACGCGCATGTCTACACAAGGAGCCGCTATGTCGTGCGTATTATTGTCTGACCCCAAAAGAAATCAACTCGGTCAAAAACATGATACGCATAAATGAAAGCACACACAAACCAGTTGCTGTCAGGACAGGGCCTATGATATGATCGGTGTTGAGTATTCATCTCTTATCGATTGCAGTCGCACGAGCTGGATCCAATAGAGCCTTAGATTTTTTTGCTGATGCGCAGTAATACTTAATGCCAACAAGCGCAAGTCAGAACGACTGGGCATAAGTATGGTTTGGTAAATCATTTTGGAGGAGCCTTCCTATGTCACCGCCAATATGAAAGTATCCGGAAAAACTTAAACCTTCATAGTTCAGGTGCAGGTAAAATGCAATGTTGTAGTGGACAATAACAGGTTTGCCCCTTGTGCTAATAATCAATTTAATAATTAAAGCGTCCCCCCAGCAGACTTCAACGTAAAGCTATCAACACCATAAGATACATCAGTTAATATAACGAGCAGGACTCTAGACTCTAGTTCTCAAGGGGTATTCTAGTGAATTAGAGTCTTTTATTAAAGTATCTGTCATGGGTTGCGTAAATGCGTTTTATTATATAAAGTATATTTCTCATAGCAATCATTAACAGCAGCACTGTTCGTGATATGATTATAGCGTAATATCTTTCCTAGGAGGAACAGGAGGGATTCGTCGTCATCGCGAGTAACGGGAAATCCATCGGGTAATTATCATATATAATGAAAATATAATTCCAGATTGAGTTGTTCCTTGTCCTCTTGAATCTTATGGGAAAGCTGGGATGCAGACCAGTGCTGTCCGAGCTCCCGTCAGCCTTCGACACTGCTTTGAACGATCGACTGAGGGGAAGTGTTGGTGCCTCCGGCGTGGTCTTACATAGGAGACGCTACCTATGCAATCGTACCCGGACCTTTTGCATGACTTATTGAGCGCCAACGGGCCCCGTACAACGCTCTCTGTGGTTTGCGTGTTACATGACTCTCTACCGCCCGGATGATGCAGAATCGTGACCAGCTGAGGCGTAACTATGCGAATGACAGCTAAGAGTATGCTGCCTTCACATCTTGTGTTAACAGCTAACAAGTCATATCACCTGTAGATAGCGGCCCCTGTGACATTAGTGTTCAGATAGCACAAAGCGTGCTAATATTAAAGAAGGAGACGACTGAGTTGACATATGACACACGTCAGAGATGTTTTGGCAGCCTCGCTATTGGCAATTGCTTAATTAATGTGTCGTCCTGCGAAAGCAATCTCGGGTGGTGTGATCCAACTGTAACCATTGAAATACACGTGAAATGTATTGTGCAAACGTGTGATTTCCACCAGCCTCGCTTGGGAGAAATGCGAAATTTTCGATCGGCTGGTAGCATTAAAATCATCACTTAAACGTAATCGTATTTCAGCTGGATTTATCCAATGTGTTTGTAGATGGTGCGTCCGACAGTTTGCTGTATTTTAGTATCTCTATCAGTTAATCACATCGAATCATCGATTTATAATTCAGAATAATTATAACTATTCAATTTAGTTGTAGTATATATCAATACCACTTGTTCAATTGTTATCGTTGCGATATTATGCATCATCTTAGCAATGCATTCTTACTCTTGCTCATCTTAACCATCATGTGTAATGTGTTTATTGAAAACGATATGGCAATGGGAAGCTGGCTCATTAACGGCGCCGATATCCCAGTATGCGTACAATATGGGAGATCGAGTAATCTCCTGACAGTCTTATTCCATTGAGCACATAAGTTCTTGAATCATTACAAACTGCAACAATAGGAACAAAAAAGTCATTTTAAGTTTGCCATATACACAGTCACAATTATAGGTCATTTTGATAGCAATATTGTTCCATATGGGGTTAATATTATATACCCATCTAATAAATGAGGTGTACCGTACCAGCTTATCATATTCATTGACTGTCTCACTATATGTAATGCATTTGGGTGTTTAATGGGTTAAAGTTACATAGTATTCATTGGTAAATGATTGTGTTATTGCGTACCAACAAAGCAGTTGATTGAAGTCAAATTAGCTTGTAAGTCAGCGACTTGAGATACTACGGTGACATATGAGTTTTATGTTGCTACGTTATATTATTTGCCTTCAGTATTATCGTGCCGAGATAATGTGTCTCATCAAAACATAGTGTTTTTTGTAGGCAATGTTACCTGCCTTTTACTTTTGTTTAGCTAGTCATCGTTCAATTATACAGATCGTGATCCTTTGGTACCTTTGCACGAGGCAACGGTGCAGCCTGATATCTGCAAGCAACGTAGGAATACAAATTGATCGGATGGAGTTGGACACATAGGGCTTACTTATAAAGGTAAACAATGTGAGGCTGAGACAAGCATGTTTGAGCATATATCGTATATTTGTAAATGTACCTAATTTGACTAATAGGCAATATAAAAATTACATCATATATCGATTCTTGAACAGCATGCCAATATGTGGTTAAATGCAATTGGATTAGTACCCTGATTGGGTTAATCGTTTCCGTCCAAGAGTTGGGGGGGGGGGGGGGGGGGTGCGATATAAGGGTTTGAGATGTCAACATATTTCATTTCAATGTTGCACTTGAAATATATCCCAAGAGTGTAAACATGGTAATGCGTTCATACGCTATTGATGGATATACTCAGTTATGATGCTGGCATAACAATTTAATTTACCCCCTCATCCCTATCCAATAAGCCGTTTGAACAAGATTAATGGAGAATCATCACCAATAACCTACCCCTACCCAAACCACTCCCCTGACCACACCATTAATTCACACGCCGTACCGGCTTCATCCACGGGAATAACGTATGCTTCCTGTTATGACCTAAGGTTATATTCAAATTCTCAAGTATGATTTAAGTCCCTGTAGCAAATGTATGCAAACCTTTTTTAGGGCAAGGGGCTTGTGTAATCGAGGCAAAAGGCATCTCAGGGTAACTGTTGATGCATCAAGATATTCCTTCTTTGATTGCAATTCAGGTGTCGCCCCCATGCAGATCGTGACGAACAAGAACATGATTACTTTGTTTTCGGCATATGTTGACAACAACAACAGACCAGTCATTAGCAAAATGGTGAATATAAACATCTCCAGTTTGAATTAATAATTGTCCTCGAAGCGACTGACTAGTAAGGAGGTCATTTTGCATTGTTTACCGTGTCTCCCGATGGCAGGCTCCTGTAATCAAGGATCAACTAATAAGACAGGTACGGTTTGATGAATTACCCTTACCTTAGTTCACCGAACATTTGACAAATTGCAATATCCAGACACTTAATTGAAGAAGCCATAAGGGGAATGAAGTGGAAAGTCGTTGAAACGGACGGTGGTCAGAATTTGGCCGTTGGCCATAATATGATTTACAACAAATTTATTCAGCGACTTGTTGAGAAGAGCATAGAATAAGGGCGTCGCGCTGATGTCATTCATATTGCGCTTGAACGATAAAAAGTGTCGTACTAAGGTACATGACATATTTGAATGTGTTTTCGTTCGTATGACTGTCATCGGCAAAATATTTGCTAATTTCATACATATATACATTGGGCTACAATACAGTAAAACGCGACATCATGGGTCAATGATGCCACCTCTATATGCTTGTGGCACCACGGCATAATGTTATATAATTTGGAGTATTAACTATAAACGATAAATGTGTTTGCGGCGTAGTGGATCATAATTAAGCAGGTTCATGCAGAGGTCAATAAAGTCGTTACTCTGTGTGATTGGCTACAGTATTATTGTATCTCTCAATGCACTTTTCTTCTTTGTTTGTTCGTTACAAAGTGATTGCATACTATGCGTTCGTCATTAAATGATAAACTGTTTATCCAATGAAACCTGCAAACAAATTGTTTTATATTTGTTAATAGTGGCCCATTGACAACTAAGCGTATACATTGTGCGCCGGTCTGCTGCTGCATGACGTATGCCTTCGAATAGCAATAGTAAAGAGATAAGCTTGCATGGAGCAGAAGTGAATTTGTTTTGCTAGCAATATACCCACCGATTCAAAACTCTTTTTTTCCAGTCAGCACGCAAGATAACGCACACCTATGCACCCCTAATATGCACTGCAAGGATATTTGACAGCAGATTAGCCATTTGCTGCAGCAGATGAGCTGACTTCTGTGTGACCTTTAATGCTTTCTTCTTGGGAAACCCTATATATAGAAAGCCATTGATGCAAGCAGTTTGCATACGTTAGGGGTTCAACTATCGGATATCACCACAATTATCTCATCATTTGATCTAGACTGTGGCCGTCTCTAATTATGCCTGAATTCCGGGAGTAGCGCTATAGTGGTAGATTTATTTTCGAAGCATCAGGATTTAAGACGCAGAGCCGTGTTGGACATTCGAGGAGGCCCTATGTGATCTTATCAATGCATCCTTAAATACATCACTGTTCTACTTTGTTACCAGTCTGCGAAATTATGGCTCATTTGTTGCTTTGTACCGCTTCTTTAAATAATCGTCCTCGCAGTCATATAAGTATACAATAGAAGCCCCTTCAAGCACCATTTCTATTGACTTGATATAAGTCGCCGTCGTTTCTATTTGCCGTAAACTAGGTATTAGGGCGGTTTTATATATATGCGTGTGCATTTTGTTTAAATCCATACATAGAGCAAAAATCGCCAATTTCAGTTGCTTTACTGTTTAATACGGTAGCAAGCAATCAATCGACCCCGATTAGGAAGTGCCATATATATCGGCCCTGTGGGATACTATGTGTACACCTTTTCGGCCTGCTGGCTTGTGTTATCGACACCACGACCCTCCTCGCAAATGCGTCGCAATTACCCTCATTTGCTATCGTTCCGATGTCATCTCTAAAGCGATAGTGACGATTAACTTGATGATTATTTTGTTGTTCCATAAAATTGACAACATCAGTAACAAGGCACGGGCTGGGGAGCTGCTTCGTAAACACACGTTAGGATCACAATATTGTTATTTTTACTACTATTTTCGATGCGGATGCTTTGCGAAGTTATCAAGTCCTATTGTAACAGATATTGCAAAACTTCACGGGTGTATCCACGGGAAAACATTCACTATGCAGTATATAAATGGCTCATTTGTGTTAGATTGGATTTGGTTTGCTTGCCAATCATTGTACTACATGTTGCATCAACGTTTATGACGTATCCTATGTTAGTCATCTTTAACAGCGACAACGATTCGGCGCCAATAATTACCAACCGAAGTAAATATCTGTCCAAATTACCTGCTGCAGTGTGGCGTGCAATGCAATATTGACACATTGCACCGCCCCTGTCGAAACTAACGAAATTTCACTGAAGTAAATTGACACACCGTGGAGTAAAATGTAGAGGAAAATATTGAAACCTTATTCATGATGTTGTATACTTTTATTGGAATGCGTATCGGAATGTAATGCGTCATGCTATGCAGTTTGCATTTAACTTTACATAAGAGAAGCAACTTCCTAGATATATCTGTCAGAGAACTATGGCACTTTAATTTGTTTACAGCAGTTATTAAACACGCATGAGGATAATATTTTGTGGTAACATGAAATGTTAACTATAGGTGTTGTCGGGTCTCTTTTACAGGACGCAGTTATACCAGGAAAGGTATATTTGTCCACCGTGCTTTGGAAACTGCGTTTTGACAGACAACTGCTATGTTGCCTCCGAGTCAATGTATGAAATAAAGTGTAACTTGGAAAGGGTGGTACTAAAACGATTAGGCTATGCTAAAATGCTAATAAGACATTATGAGTCAGTAAACAGCACAATACTTCCTTGTAACCATGGAGGCCTACTTTAACGTAGAATAAAACCTAGCAATATTTTTCGCCGGTGGCGTGCTAGCCATTATGTTCAAAATAGCAACAAACTGTCACACCGTATTGCTGTCACATAAATGGTGACGTATTAGCTTGTAACATCATACTTTATATATGCTGTCAGAGAAGAACAAACATTGGAAAAGCAGCCCACATTACAGGGCCCTGCTGCGAGTACCGGATGAACTTGTTTTGCACAGCTAACAATGGGCTATTCAGTACATGCTATTATTGGGATATATAAAGACCGAAAGCACTTCATTCGCAGCGTTGCAACGACAACATATTCAGCAAATCGGTACATGTCCACGATCCGGCAAGTGTTACCATTCATATAAGAGACAACTAATCAACGGAGGGGTTTAATACAAGCAACTGATCTCTCAGCTATCGATGTTTACAACAGTGTTGGACATAATTACACACCTGATGATTAAATCAGTTTGCTTTTTAAAAAAATTCTAAAACCTGATAGTTATGCAGTCTTTATAATCCAGCATTACGTGTCTTCGATTCTCAGAAATACGACAACTTTTTCAATGTCACTTGCGCCAGCGTATACCGACGTCCAGTTTTCAATGAATGCAATATACTCGGGTTGCTAGGATGTGCAGTGGGAATCTATACATTGCATCAAATTACCTGATATAACGGCAATTTTATTTACCATGTAATAGCTATATGATATTAAAATTAGACACGAGTGAGCTAGAAGGGTGGCTGTTTTAGAGGAGCGTACTTTTAACTGTTAACACTATGCAGTGAGCATTGATCGAGTCACGTGTTTCGACTCTCGGGGGCGCAGAATACGATGTATTGTGCTTATTTCCGGTTGTGTAGTGCTTTACAGAATGAATTTTATTAAGCGAAGCTCACATGGTTGAGTGCCATAAAGCTGAACAATTGGTTGAACCGATAACATACACACGTAAAGACACTGAGCTGCGTAAGAGCTTGGACCTTTAGAGTAAGATGGTATTAAACGCCTATTTGGGTCATTCAGACAGGCATACGGGATGATGAAAATGACAGTGTAGCGCGCTAGTGACTTCTTCTCGTAATGTATGGTAGTTGTAAACGTGATTTGGCGGTGCTTATGTTGTATTCTAGGCAAGCATACAAGCCAGCTTTAAGCTACTACAATCGCCTACCCAATTTCCGACTTCTGACTTATATTATAGTCAAATAAATCAGAGATCGTTTTGGAACATAACCTGGAAGTGTTATGTAAGTTTAGATAGTGTCAGAACCACATATAGTGATACATATTGACACTTATAAGAGGAACGCGTGGTGATAACCTTCCAGGGTTTCTGTGTTGTGTCATGTTGCCAATGAGTTTATAATGAGAACCATATCCAATGGCTAACTTTCAACATTTTGTGAGCTAAATCAGCTAAGCCATATATGTCGTAGGATTAATCCAAGCGTCAGGTGGGCAGATTTTGACTGAGCAGTAGGTCGTCCCGCAGGTATTTAGTTCGATTCGAAGATGCGATAACTTGGTGACTGGTTACTTGTCGCTTTGAATGCCTCACGTGATTGCGTTTAGGGACCGCAGTTGTACTGACATAAGACGCTAACGCTCCATCTCTTGTCTGTCATCGTGACTACAGCAGCTGCCAATAATAGATTTAATCGTTGGAGTATTGGTTGTTCATGCGGTATACATTAGCTGACAAATTTTCTGACGTGCTACTGCAGTAGACTATCGTGCATTTACGAAAACAAGTCGTGCACAATGCTTTACATTGTATTCCTCAAAGTAAGGTGGTTCAACTAGATGATATTCAATAGGCTCAAAAAGCGGCAATAATCGTGGGGCATTTGCTCCTTAACATGCAACATTCCCTTTTTGGAACTTTATTCCGTTTTACAGATAATATATTTTTTTTAATGTGCTATTCATCTCAACTTCCCTGACGTCCATCTAATACACGTACTGTCACAATCACACATTCATATAAGAGGCAAGTGTTGCATGAATGTATAACCATCAGTTATTGAAAGACATGCAAGGCATCGACTGCTGGTATAGCAACAAAGACACGCATCTGTACGGACCAACATCAGTGCATCTTCAATTAACATTCTGCAGAGATATTGACAAGAAACTGCACAATATCTTACTTTACGCACAAATTTTTTGCAATCAATGTCTGCTTTGAGCTATTTCATATTGTGTTTGTTGCTAATCGGATTTACCTCAACACGGTGGCACAGATATATGTTTCGGCAAATGTAGCTCATCTAAATTTATTTTATGAGGTCGATCCTTTTACGCCAGTCTCGCTCTTTAGTATTTGTGCAAGCTACGTGACACGCTTCAGTACTTAGATCTTAATGTGATCGCAACCTCATATTAATAACAAAACCTTTTTGTCCATTAGATTATTAGATGCTATAATTAGTGTTGTGTCACCAGTAAAAGTAAGAACCTTTCATGAATTAGCGTATAAGCATTGCTTACTGCATATAAACATTTATTCTATGTTGAAAGATATTTGAGCATAATTCTTGAAGCCCGATCTTCCCAATAATACAACCACTCAAGCTAACAAGGTGCTGACAATAAACGATAAGCCAGATACCAGATGTATGGTGTTTATGACCATTCTGTCGACAAGGAATTTCAGCTTAACTGTGCGATCATTACCATAACAAAACTCTTTATTCAAGGTAAGCGGTGTGCATACTTTTCATAACAAGAAGTGATAGTGGTGAAAGGAATATCATATTCAAGTTCATCAAGTGGTTGTCATGACTGCACCTGGCCGAAGTATTAGTGAAAACATATTTAAGACACCAACCAGCTTGTCTTGCAATGATGACGCACTATTGAAAAGCACCTGTCTTTTGAGGAGTGGTAGATGAAGGGACCCAGACCGATAGTGGTCAGCAAGGAAAGTCGAAATACTTACACGCAGCATGTGTATTACTACGCATATGTACACAAGATATTAGTTACAAATATGCACATATATATGTATCTCCATATATAAACCTTTACGAAAAAGTCAAATAAACAGCAGTTAAATAAAGCTCTCGTTCAAATTGTCATAAAGATATGTTTATTCATTTATTTACTTATACAGATAAGCATGGTGGCAATGAAACAGAGCGTTCGGTATATGCTCGATCAATTGGTAACTTAGGCGCCTTGATCAATGTAATATAGACAAATTTAGAGTGCATTTCACCGTTTGTATAATAGATCCTGCCAGCTACCTAACTGCTATCTGCAATTTCAAATGTGCCCCCTGATCGGTAGTCTGATTCAATAGCTGCCACAGTTGATTTATTGACTTGAATAAACACGTCGCTTCCTCTTGGACTCCATATTTGTTACACTAAATGACAGGGTTAGCTTATTGTAGTCACAAGTGAAAGGACTGTAAAGTACAAATTAAATCAAATGAGTGGGTTTTTTATGTATATGATTTCGTAAATTTGTCCTATAGAAGGGAAAATAAAAGGCAAATGTACAATTGTTTAGCTTCAAAAAGCGTGCCCGAACCACCTTTAAGTTACATGGGAGAAAGCCACGGCATTATATATATGAGTCTGATATAGCACATTATAATATATCTGTGTTAATGCTATTCATGACGATACATGCTATCTTACCACCATTTCTTTCGAGCATGTACTTTAATTTTGTTTAACATGCTGCCGTGTTGTTTGTGCCGTCTTACCTCCCATCACCTTTATACCATTCTTACAACAAGCTCTCTCAGTCAATAAGGCTAGAAAATAGATTAAAAGAGGTGGCAGCCATAATCGAGGCTGATTCCTAACAAACGATAGACTCACATGGCCAGCCAAACCGAAAGTGGTATGCTAAATATCCGCTAGATGTCGTACGTCGTGCATGATACATAGAGCTAGATATATGCATTATATCACATCGCCCTTTTCTATGAAAAGCATTTATTACAATCATAAACATACGAGCTGGAGATTCTGGTGTTTCTAATTCTCGTAGCGGCTCAGGATGCTCTGATTCGTCGCTGGCATTTGAGCTCTGCTGGACTGTTCAGTTTATTGGTCAGCGGTGTTGTGCGTAGCCTCAATAGCGGTAGGTTCCAGTCCGCTCCTGACCCAATCTGCCGTACAATGAAGCCGTTTGACTGTGGGTATCTGGTTAATGATGAAGTATGGCGGAAACCATATTCTTCTGCCAGTTTGATAAATGCTTGCCCCACATACTGGGGCCCATTGTCAGATCGGACGATGTCGGGTATGCCAAATATGCCGCAGTACTTGCGCATGATGTTAGCAACTGATTCAGATGTTAAGTGTTTCGGCAGTTTGTCCACGAGGGAAAACTTGGTGTAATAATCAGTCACTATAAGGTAGTGATCTTTGCCAATCTGGAATATGTCTTTCCCGATAACGCTCCATGGGCGACCGGGTGTGTCAGTCGGTATCATCGTTTCTGACGTCTGGGCCCTTTGTGACTCCTCGCATACAGCACACTCTTTCCACATCCTCTCGATGTCTTCATTGATGCGAGGCCAGTTTACATCCCGCTTTGCACGTAGCTGGGTTTTCACGATTCCCATGTGCCCAGTGTGGAGATTTTGTAGGACGCTCTTGCGCTGTGGTTGAGGTATGAACACACGATCTCCTTTCATGATCAGTCCATCATCGATCGACAGTTCATCTCGGTAGGACCAGAAGGATCGTAAGCTGGTTGGTAGCTCCCGTTGTTCGTCGGGCCATCCTGTGAAAATGATGCCGCTTCGTTATCGAATAGTCGAAGGCTGTTGTAGATTTTTTTACCATCGTCGTCCAAGGCTTGCTGGATGTGTGGTGCCAGATCTTGGTCTTTGATGCCTTCGGTCTTGGTGTATAGCTTTATGCGTTGTTCCCACAGGCTGAAGCGTTGGACAAGGTAGGTCTTCTTCGCGAATTCTAACTACGGTGCTTATTTGTGTGACTCCCGACTAGCCAATGTTCTAGTTTTGTGGGCGATGTAGCGAACACTGGTGCGGTGAGCACAGGTTTGGTATAGCTACACAAGTACTACTAGCGTTTCACTTCCCTAAGCGGCGTTTCTATGGCACAGGGTATAGTACTAAGCACAGTTCGTTGATGATTCGATGAGTAAGTTCTGGGTGCTTACAATAGCGACAAATGAGCTTACACAACGTTATTGTCACTGTTTATGTGTTTTGTTACCACTCGTTCGCCTGAACAATAGGTTTGCTGAACCATACCACTGTTGAAGCAAAGGTCTATATTATCGCTCACTGGGACGATCAGTCGTTCTCTTGAACTACGCCACTGTTTCTTGCAAAGTTCTCTATTATCGCCCCCTCCGTGTCCCGCGATTCACTCACGTTTCTAACCTCTCTAGAGTTACAAGAGTCACTTAATCCTGTCGTTTACCCTCGTTGCTGGTGGTACTTGATGTTGGAGTGGAAGTTGACGTTGAAATCGGCCTTTTTAGGCTGATTTATCACTAGCTGCCACCATAACAAACGACAGACTCACATGGACAGCCAAACCGAAAGTGGTGTGTTTAATAAACGCTAGATGTCGTACATCGTGCATGATACATGGAGCTAGGTATATGCATTATATCACAATTCCCTGAAATATTTGGGGTGAATAATTGTTGTTAAATGATTGTCATATAGACATGTGCAGGGATAGCAATTCCGCGAAGTCTGACAAAGGAGGAGCTACAACAAGAACAAGAATAGTACAAAACATAAATAATTCTAGTCTTTATCTCATTTCAGGGTCTGCGTGCCAGCTGCAACAAGCTGATTCATTTTACCCCGACCTTTTCCTTCAACTTGCCCCGTGTCAAATCGCACACTCACACCTTAATGGAGTTAAAGTATCAACAGCTGTAATTCGTTCGATACGTTGACTGAGTACCTCGCTAATATGATTTGCAAACCTGTTATGATGTATGAACATTTTCTTCGAGTCTTCGTCTTGTACGTGGTCTAAGGGCCAACGTAGAGAAATATATAGGATGTTCTCACTTTATATAACAGGATCATTAACCAAGGCTGAGGTATAGGCTTGGTTCATTTATTCCGACCATGCGTGTACTGTACACCAAAAGTTTATTTAAAACAATATTATATGCATAAGATATATACTCAGATTAGTATGCTTGAACAACCGGATCGTGTTATTTATACAATTGAGCAGTGATATAGCTACTGCTACCTCGAAGGTCACTGGCATTTCATTACTCTATGATTACATTTGTAACTTGATAACTAAGCGCGCGTCAACAACCAATGTAAACGACCTCTACATCACTAACGGTGTATACTCAGAAAGAAGCCAAAATAAATCATTGCGCATCTCCAGTAACGCGGCTGCAATACGTAATTAACTTGTTTGGAAAGCTTGAAAATTCGTGTTGATATTTTGGTACATTAATGAGGCCCAATGGCTGTTTCACTTCTGTGCAAACTACTCGTCTAGCTCATCGGGTACCTCACGCACAATCCGCAACATCTTCTCAGAAACAAATATTAACGCGGTCAGAATTATCTGTATGATGTACCGAGTATTACCTTGTTAGACGCTGACTAATATATCAGGCGTGTGTTAGCTTCACAACAGTCAAACTGATCAACGCCATATTTTATGATTTTTCTCTTGTTAGGAAGTTGACATATGGAGTACGGGAGACAATTGTTCATCGATTTTCTACCATAATTGGCTGTTATTCGCCGCAACAAAGGATATGTGCAATGAAAAACCTCGTTGATAGATGTGCAAGTAGATGTTTGAGGGGAAATTCATATTTCTATTACCTGTCTCATGCCTTGTGGTTGCGTATTAGGTTGTACTGCAGGCTTTTCCAGCCATTTGTCGATGAACTAAACATGAATCCTACTGTGCAACCACCGACCAAGGAAGTGTCTAATACAGTATAGTAAATGATCTTTTTATTTTCAACAGTTTCTGCATAGTTTATATATGACACGAGGAATGACATTGGCTGCGACCAGAATTCAGTCTTAACTAGTACGTTTAACATAGAGCACGTGACCTGCTTTTAGAATCGAGGTGACTACAACAGCACCCGCCTTTAAAATACATGTAAGATAGATGATAATTAACAATCCTGCCCTGGGACGAGAGGCGCTGTTGTTTTTGTTTACACGTTAAGTCCGGCAGATGCTCTTGTAAGTTCTCGTGACACAGCTATTAAACGCCATGCTGTTGGCACAAAGAAATTCATCGTCCAAACGATTGCAAATGTGGTGCTCAAAAACATTTGCGTGTTGCTGAATTCCAATTCGTCATATGACTCCAGTTCCCTGGAATCCCATTCATTTGATTGTTTCAAGTCTAACAAAAAAGAATTAGTCAAGCCATTAAGACGGGACATCTCGGCGAGTTGTTGTCTTTTTAGAAATGCAACTTTTGCAGATTTGAATATGACGTCCGCCCTAATATTTGCAGAAGTGATCACGACTACGCTTGAGACTAGTAACCCCGTATACACACTTAGATACCCATAGTGGTTGATGGTTGGAGCACAATAACCTGCAACAACAGCAAAATCCTGATGCTATTGCAACGACAAAGTAACGCATGGGTTGGACTGCTCTCTAACACACGCCAAAATATTTGAATGCGAGATGAGGGGCATTCGGCATTGTCTAAAAATGTATCGGACTTTTTTGTGCGTCGGTAAGTTCACGAATGAATGAACCTTGATAAGGCCTCAGCAATGACGCGCAGTCTGCTTAATAATGCATGTATTGCGATGATTGTCAGATGGTGCAATTATATGTTTTCTTCATAAATTTATATAGTAATCCACCAATATATGTTGTAAAAGCGCCGCGATCCAATTTGAGTTGCTTGGCCGATGTCAAAGTGCTGAATCAAACGCACTCTAACAGTTGTCGTGACGAATTTATTAAAGTTTTAACTTCCCAGGCAATGCCAGATACGTCCCCTGTTCCCTTCTTGAAAGTTCCTGCCTTGCTTCAAAAAGCATGCCGACACTTGTCTCCACTTGCACGTAGAGCTCAAGGCCCGACTTGATTAGAGAATAGCGCCTATAGCATAGTTGCGTTATTGAAGTGTAATAAGGCTTCGTGCAAAGTATCTTGCTTTGAATGTTAAGCCATGGCCAGTACAAGCTATAAACTTCGGTGCTCTCTTCCTCTAGGACAATGTCAAACGTTTGTGTTGGGTATCGCCAAGCTTCGAATGTCACGAAAACATAACAAGACGTTATATAACTATGACGCGTTCCGCGGGCGTCTCTCTTGTGGTCTTACAATTTAACGCTCAGTACTTTGTTGTAGACGATACAGGCGGTCGTTACAATGAGTCGATGAAAGCGATGTTATCCAATAATTTCAATAATGTTCTACAATACGAATACCCTGCATTCCACTGCAATACATACACCTTGCGCCAGAATGCCACGTCCTTGCACCATATGTTCTATATTTCTATACCTGATTGCTAAATTTGGCAAATTTCTATTTCGCGCTAAATGACTGATTTTGTTTTCGAAATAATAACACTGGGCATGGAAACCTTTACTTTAACAAAGTATGTTCTAACTGCTAACGTCTTTGTTATACAGCAGTATGACAAACATGTACCTAAAATGCTGAATGACTAAAACACGTCAGCATGCAACATACTGCCACAAAATTTCGCCACATTGTCATATACACGGTTAGCTTACGTCCTGTACACTTACTGTTTGTAGTCGACAAATTGGCACTTCAACATAGATGCTTAGGGATATGGCGATAAATTTTAAAAATGTCTTCACGTATATTTAATGAGGCAGATCCGTGACAGATTACACTTTACTGCAACGTTCGTACCATGATTAATCGCCCGCTGACGAATCCCAACGTGTCCAAACCGAGAATGGTGTCAATATATCTTGGTCATTCACACAGGTTATTGCCCTGATCTAAAAACTTTAGAGCTATCATTTGGCTTCCAATTAGTGAAGGATGTCATTAGTCATAAAAAACTTCGGCTTTGTTGTGTATTTACCAATACGCTTAGCAAACCTGTTTGCCCATTTCCGCAGATCCAAGGCCTAGTTCATGTAACTATATAACAACTAACCTTAGATTCCATTCGCTTACAATAGTCATATTGCTACTGGTCTTCCCACAAACTCGCACAAGACTCACTTGCACCAGTGAACTGGATATTGGCCTTGGATGTTTTAATCTTTCATGATATATTCTTCTATGCGTACAAACTACCGTTGAACCTCGATTAGTGTGAACTATAGCGTCACAATTTAGCCAAATTCATTGTTGCCAATCCCTTTAATATTAATGAAATGCACATAATTGGAAATAAACGCCCTTTGTATAACGTCGACGGGAATTTTCATCCTAACTTACTTATGCGCATACACACTGCTGCTATTTGCGACCACAATCATTTGCTTCAGATGAGATATATGGTAAGCAATCGGCTCCTATCTGCTGCCATAACGACGAATGAATTATCTTATATGAGGGGTACTTCAGCTTATGCAACGAGGTGGTACACATGGATGAAGACGATGGTTGGGCCGATTGGATGACAACATCTTGCTCATGTTGTCAACCTATAAAACTCATAATGCCTCGACGACAGCCAACCGGAATGCTACAAACAGTCACTCATACTGTCAAAAAGAGATATATTGTTGATTGATGTTGATATCGCTGGTGGCGTAGGAGCGAAGTAAACGTAAAACATTTTTAAATCCATCACCAAATCGTCATGATTTCCTTTCACAAGATATCGGAAAGTTGCACAGACAGTCATTCCTTTTTTGATGAGAGATTAATCTCATAATCGTGGCTTCCCAATGTTTTGCCATCTTTGAACTGTAGAGGAACGGCTTTGTTAGCAGTCGTTGCGGCAAAAATTGCCAATCCGTCAATATTTGCAAGATTTATTCTCTCCGAGATCAGATAGACGGATAAATGACAACTGGACTATTAACGCTGGCACAACAGTTTTAGCCTGTATGTACTGCAGTGCCAGGTAAATAATCAGCACACTGTCAATCCATCAAATAGCTCGTCGTATGAACATTCAATAGGCAACAGCGCGCAGAGATATATTTATGAATGACTACGCGCATGAAAAGACTGTAGTTACGATACTAAGTGGGCTTTATTTAACATTGTGAATGTGTGCTATCGATATCGCTATCGAATATTGAATGCATTTTCTATGCTGTGGGCATATTCGCTGGTTATAGGCTAAATGCACATGTAAAGAATAGATCAAGCTACCTTTCGGTATGCGAACCGATTTACCGTTACCATTTACATAAGGCAAGAGAAGTAATACAGGTACAGCGCCCACTGGGAAATAAACTCCTCTAAAGAATGGTGCAATTTTAATACATATTGTATACATTGTGGTATTGATATGAATTTGAGAGCAATTGCTCAAACCCCTGCGGATATATTTAACAAATTTTTAACGGGATACCGACAAGAGGTTTATCCGTTCGTTCATTCTTGATATGACTTCAGAATAACGGTTTCAGACAAATGATAGAAAACAGTAGCTCCAAAGATAGTTCTCATTTGCGTCATCCTTCCAGGTGATTGAGGCAGAATAGGCAACTGTACAATAATGATGCATACAGCAAACACGATATAATCGCATCCTAGGCTATGGGTTTCATCGAGTACCAGAATGTATATCCCCGATATTCATATAGGGCTGTTGATCGAATACACCTGCTCTTATAGACTATAATGTGCATGGGCGCAGTACAATCAATGGCGATCACTATACAAAATCGCCGTTAGTGGGCTACCCTGATGGCCAAATACATTAGCGGCCAAAACATATGCAAACAAAAGATTCATAAGGGGAATTAATTAGTTGTGCATCTGGCATACATTAGCTGACCAATTGTTTGACCTCACATGGTCCTGCTGCAGAAGGTCATGCATTTACAAAGACATTTCGTACACAATGCGTCGGATTGCATTCCTCCAAAGAATATTGCTCATTCTTGTATATTCAATCGGCTCAAAAAGTATCACTTATATAGAGACATTTGCTCCTAAATATGCGACTTCCTCTGTTTAAAACTTCATTCTGCATTATAGAAAATGTGTTTGTTTATGATTGGCGAGCAAGTATCATTTTGTTAAAGGTGTACGATTCCTCTCAAATTCCCTGGCACTCCAATGATATATGTTCCGTCCCCATCACACTGTTTAAGGAATCTGTCACAAAACGATCATACAAGCGGTAAGTGTTGCATGAATGCACACCAATCAGTCATTGAAAGGCATACAAGGCATCAAACATAGGTATAAAAACAATGAAACGCTCTTGTAACGACTAACATTAGTGCATCTTCTTTCCACATCTTGCCGATTTAGCGTGTCATGGGTCTACCACTGTAAGCAAATAGAGTTACAATAATTGCTGACACGACAGCTATTTTATGCACTATATTGGAAATCACGGCATCGGCAGTACCCATGACACCTGAACGACATAGAGAGGTCGACAAAGAAAAGCACAGGGGGGTCATATTTTATTGGAGAAATTCATCGCATCACAACACTTAAAGAAACATATATATTGGAATATATCAATGATTTTACGCACCCAGAATCTCTATTTGTCGATCAATGTCTGTTTTGAGCTATTGTATGCTACCTATGGTCCGTATTGTTGATAATCTTATTACCGAATATACCTGAACACGGTTGCGTAGATATGTAATGCAAGTATAGCGCAATCAATCTTTTTGTACAAGTCTTCCTCCCAGTTTGAGTTTATATTGCGTCATATACTTAGACTTTTATGTGACCTCGACCTCATAAAAATAACCATCGACATCATAATGTGTCTTCTGAACGACATTGTCATGTAAAAAAAACATTTTGTCAGCAATAGAGGCACAATCCCTTCAGGCTATTCAATTTGCTAACACTGTTGGCTGTATTATTGATTTATTAGCAATGCCATATGAGTGAGATCATTGAATGATGCCCAAGACATCCGCCACTTAAACCCTGCTATACCTATGCAATAATGTACCGATGTTATGAATTAGGGCCATGCATGCAGCATGAAACAAGGTGAGTCCAGCATGATTTGTGTGTTCAGAATGAACCATAGCTATTATATCCAACGATTGTCTTCCCATAAACAATGATGGCGCAATAATAACTTCAGAGCCAAACATTGTGCTCAAGTTGTTGTATACTAAGCGTTTGGTAATTAATTTAGGTGATCTCTTTAACGAAACTTTTTCTTGCATGGATGGCCGTGAACCGATAATATGCAACTCCGGCTTGATTATTTCAGTCAGAAATCGTGTCCGCATACGAACGCAGCACCCCAATCATAACATATTTGTTGATATAAAGTATCAGTCCCTAAATATTAAAGTGGCAAATATAACCATGCTGGGCATTTACAAATATTAGTTGAAAGAGTCGAGCCTTTGTGTAAGGCGGCGCATAATATATACAATGGCTTGACGGAACGGAACTGTTTGTGACCACACCAGTGCAATAATGGTGCTAAATGTTCTCATAACTTCTCATGTTGTTATTTTATATGCAGCTCGTAAGGGTTCTGAATGTGTCCCTTGCACTTATGCAATGTGTTCTATGGGCCTGCTGACGCTCTGATTAATCTGATATAATGATCCATAAATGTCGGGCTCAATACCAAGCTGCAGTTACCTTCCTAAGACGTGGCGCATTCCCAATATTGTAGATGTGTGATTACTGGCGACCATTTACACGTTTAAGAACGGATATTTACACGAAATTTGGTTTCTAAGAAATAGCAGTTAGTTAGCGATCTTAATCATTAAACTTTATTCATATTTACAAAAACACAGAAATCGAGCCATAATTCAGGACGAGGGGTTGCCTTTGCCAACTTAACAAATACATAGGAATTGAATGATGACTTGTTATTTATCCACCTATTGTCATAGCTCTTCCCTAATATCTACTTAAACTGGACATTTTATCTTTGGGTTAATCGGTAAAATATCCACGTCACACTAGGCAATGTGAAATATTTAGTTTAGCAACGATTTCGTTGACTGTTGAAATAAAATCTGTCATTGATGGTTATTAAATATCCAGGAAGCGAATTGTAAAAAAATCATTTAGACACATTCGCAAACGAGTGTGGTTTTTGTTTGCAAAATTGTGAAAGCAAAATTGGCCTGCAAGCATAAACGCAGCACATGCTTCTCAAATGAATAAGATAATGCAGGCTCTGTTCATGGTGTCGTCTGCTAATATACGTTTATTGGAAGTTTACGTTCATTTACGTAGAGCGAGTGGCCAAAGAAATTTGAAAAACGAACGAAAGGGTGAATAGATTCGGTGTGCTCGGGCCCTCGAGATAGTCTAATGATTTTAATGTTGCATTGTCTCGGTAGATTCGTAATGCATTATCGTATTAAGTCGCCTCAAGACACAAATTTAACATACTGTGTACCTGCCGCTGAAGCAATATTTTGTCATTTTTCTATTAGAACAGTCGCAGTAAAGTTGAGGTATGAGAGTATCTACAGCAACATAATTACCTTTGGTACTGCAATGTTCTAGCCGCAAGTTATGCTTGCTGTGTAAATGTATGTGATTTCATCTTGGTTGCAATGCTATCGTTGCTTCAACAGAAAATGTATTTATTAGGTAAGCAATATGATGCAATCTCGTATAATGTTCCCTTCTAAAATGCAAAGAAAATTGTAATTTATTCTGTTTTAGCAAACTATCAGCTTCTAAAGGGCATTCAAAGAGACTTTTCAGCTGGAGGTAGCATGAGGCGCACTTACCCCCTTCGATGCTTTATATTACGAGTACGTTGGCGACCGCCAACACCAAGCTAGCTCCTTTCGAGAGCTATATTAGCCATTTGTACTGGTCCATATGCACTCTAAAGCAAAACAAAATGCATATAATATTTAAACGTTTATTACCACGCTGATAACAATTAGATATGTGCACCTAGCTCTACTGGAAATTTTGTTTTCTAACAATTGTTTTATATAACTCATATTTGTGAGAACGGACATATTGATGTCAAAATCAGTGTGAATACTTTAACGCGACTACATTTACATGCAATAAAAGCTATCTATGCAACCCCGAACCTATTATGTCGCCTATCTTTTCGTACGAACTTCCTGTCCAAATGGTAAGTTTGCATTAAACATCCTGACTGCAGAGGGCGTCCAATTTTATAGCCGTATGTGGCAGCAAAATCGTCGTTCCCATTGAAATGAAGCTCGGCGGCGAGGTTCGGTCGTGGGAGCACAGGAAATGTTTGAAGAAATCAAACAACGCTTTCCTGCTTTTTTTATCAAGGGCAAATTGTCGTATCTGTTCTATCCGCGCTCTGCGGTATTAAAGACGTAATTAATGTTGAATGCCCTGTCCACTTTAATATATGCTGACGACTGAACACTCATTGCCCCTCTATGTCATAGATGCTGAGCTTATGATTTAACTATTGGAGGAATACGCACAAGAATGTGATGCAGTTTTCAGTAGCTATTCAAGTATTGTGCCAATCTAAAATATACCACAATGATACCGACATTTAAGTAAAGCTAAATGGATCCATTTGAAGGAAGTGCAATAACGCTGATTTATTGGACATAAATGCAATGATGCAAACATCGAGAAAGCTATAGGAAAGCTATCGTATCGTGTAGACACTCATTGTTTCGAGGCATATTGGGTGACGACCATAGGATTTGATTCGATTGTAAATTTCTATCTAATTTGGGGGAAGCCAATGATATGTTATTAATTGCCTCGTCGTAGCGTTTGCCTTTAGAAGGCTTTGTTTCAATTGTTAACATTACCGCAGGTACAAATGCTGTTTTTGCGGTATGCCCGGAAATAAACTATGCAATTGAATAATTAAAATTAGGTAACTGTTAAGGCCGCTATTTTATACCAATTATAAATGTAGATTTACCAATTAGGCTCTCATTTTATTGCGGGTTATGTGTAGCAGCAAAACGTTTCGATTGTAATCCTCCTATCGTGGTATCAGCACGCCGCACAAAGTTTGGTGGTAAGTTATAAAAATACGCAACGAACTTTTATCTGAGCTCAACAGCATATGTCGTGAAAGTTTGCATGGGTTCTTGCCGCGGTTGATGCATTTACAACTAGTGTTGGAGTGCCGTTAAACCATATGCTTACCTTACCTCGATGCGTTTACAAATTAGATGTCACAATATAGCTCAGCATGAATATTTCCAGGTCACGTATCCTACGACAGCCTGCTTGAGCTTTCAGCACCACAGAACAACCAGTCACAAATGCATAGCACGATACATTGATCCCAAACTGAACCTCGGTCCAAAATTACTTAATCGGTCATAATTTAACTGCGACTACGATTGATTTGCATTCAGCTCAAAGTTTTCATGTTTTTATGGAACAAACAAACCTTGTGTAGGTGTCACGTCCTACCATTATGAAATTAAGCACTCAGGCCATGTTGTTGTGTTGTAAGTCGATAATTCGGCGGCATCTTGATCAATAGATGATTATAGACTAAAATGGATATTTTCCCGCTAAATATAATAATGGCACGCTGCAAATTCACAATAGTTGCAAGTTATGAGAAAGCCTAATGTATAGCCGATGTTATACATAGCCCTATACACGAAACTGCTGTGATACTTGCCTATGGTAAGCAAGCTTTACTTGATGGATGTAAGTAAAATTTAAAAGCCGGCCGGCTAACTCGGAAGGCAATTAACTTGGCTGCAGTTTAAAGCTCTCCTTGGGGTAATATACAAACCTTTGTAAACATCCATTGGACGATTCCCGCAGGGTCAATCAGGTCTCGACCCAACTCCATTACTGACGGCATTCGAAAAGTTTCAAAATATATGGGTATCAAAGCCAATTACTTCTTACTGGAAGATATATTTGCACATGAGGTTTGGTGGGAGTGTTATAGTTCAATATATTTAACAATTACTGGAATGTAATTGTTTGCAGCGCTCATAGCTTATTGTATCTATGTGTCGGCCTATACCCTGGCCTAAATCGCAACAGTTATAGGTGGTCACCAAAACCGTGAGCCTAAACAAATGTATATGTTTAAAGCAGCTAATATCTACCGATGACCAACTGACTCATGGAATACCATTGCAATTATGTCATTTTCTCAAGCGTACCTAATTAACACACCCATGTCAGTTGTAAGCCAACATATGATTTATCGTGAACATACGATGTCAAAAAATAAGCCTCGTTCTCGAACACGGGATTTTGGTATCAGCAACATTCATGAATAAATCATAACAAAATATGAATCGGTCCTTATGAAGGGAGCAACAATGTACAATACCGCATGCGATTTTAGCAAAGCTGCTGTGTCTCCATTATCCAGCCGCCTCTGATATTGTCGAGGAATGCTAACTGCGAGTAATTACTGCGAGTAAGAGGGATACTTATGGACTGTACCTCATAGTTCAGAGCATTAGCAGCCAGTATCCCAGTTAACCCTTGATGTTAATGACTATACATGTGTCATCCACATCCATTGCATACTCATTTACTGCATATTACCAGCTTATAGTGTTGACCATCTACTTCTAAGAACAGCGACTGAACCACCCAATATTAGCATGAAAGCTAATGTCGCCACGTCAGCTATAAAATAGCGATTAGTTGTCCCATTTACTCACTTTCGTGAAAAGACAATTTTGTGTTTATATTTTCGTCAGTTCGCCGTTCCATCACACTAACAGTACCCGATATGGTGATTAAATAACTATATTCAAGGAAAGAAAAGTTAATATATCCTTTGTTCGTTATACAAGTATGATATCATTGCCACAAAATATGCAGTGTCAAATACCATATTGTAGCTGACAATATAATGGGTAAACGAACATATACCTGTTATGTGTGATAACGATCTACGGCGAGGTGATGTATTAAGGGCTGCAACAATACCAGTCTCCGCCCTACTCCTGCTTTTCCCGGTTATTCGGTGATAGGTTTATGCTTCAGTTTGCTGAGAAGCAGCAGATTGCAATACCTATTCTATTACGCAATCGGCTAGGCTATGCTTGAATCAGAAAAGCGGGTCTCGTCTACACTAACTTCTGAGCATCTGGACAGATCTGTAATAGGACGAGTGTTGGATGCCTTCAACAAGCCATTGATGCAAATGCAATCGGCAGTTATGCGGCTGTTTCGTCAATTAGATTCCAGTAAAGTGCCTTTACCTATCAACCTTAGGTAGCTTTTTCCCATTATCGCCAGCCATTATCATACAAGGAAAAAAACATCCTTCTGATAGACTTCTGATTACGGTCAAAGTGCAAAATGTCATAGCCCTTTCGTCTGGGCAACTGTACACATTGAATTAAGCACCTACAAGCTAGTCATCATACTCTCTCATCGTCACATGCTCGTTCATATCACTTTTGCGCAAGCTAATAATCATCATATTCCACGTATACAACAAGATATGAAATGGCCTTGCACAGAAAAAGCATGTTGCTTTGGCTGTTCTCGTGTTTTCCTGTTATGCAGTCCCAGTTAGTAAAATATTACACACTGCCTACTCATAAGCAATATTGATGGACTCATTTAAGGCAGAAATAAGATCAAATAACCCTTCACTGTGTGATCGGTGTCATGTATGCATTTAAAACTAACGCAATATTAAGAATGGATCGCTGTCAGCAAGGGCGACTCAGCGACCCGGGCAATCAAATCCGTTAGTAAGAGGAAGACCTTCATTACAATGTAGGACGATTGGAGAAGCCACCTGTTACTAAACATCGATCAGAAAGCAAAATGATTCTCCTGGTGGAAAGGAAAAACTCGCTTAATCTGTAAACTATTTCGTTGACGTATTTTTATATCAGCTGTATAGTCGTGAAGTGCATACATATATATATATGAATATATATATATATGCATGCATATGTATATACATAATATATATATATATGTATATATACATATATATATATCATATATATATGTATATAACATATATATATGCATATGTATATGATTATACTATATATATATATATATATTTATATATATATATATATATATATGAGACATATACTGTCCTATAGTCTATAGTATCTGCGGGTCAGCATTTTCATGTGCATATATATATATATATCTGTATGTATATACATACAGTATATGTATATATATATATATATAATATATATATATATATATATATATATATATATATGTAGCAAAAAACCAACCTTTTTGGGACATTGGAGGCGACGAAGCTTATAGTCATTGGAGCGATTTGATATGATAATTTCTGTTTTTCTGTTGGTCTGTCACTACATCATGTTCCGGTTTATAGTAATTATATTTTTGATTTATATTGTTTCATATAGCTTTATATATATTTTGTGTGTATATAAAAAGGGTGTGTTCCTAAATAGTTCGGGCACTACGGACCCTTAAAAAACCACTATTTTGGAACCAAGCAATAACCCTCAATTTTAGACATAAAAAAGGAACAAGGAACTTTACGAATAATTCGACCTGTGTAAGCATTTTGGTTTGAACAGGCAAATAAATATCTCTCTCTAGCTCATTGGAAAACGTCGAGACTAAATATATGCTTTTATTTCCTCTATCGAATGTCTCGTGGAAAGAATATATTCATGAAGGAAGTAATTGTAATATACCATAAGTTGGGATAATGATATATCGGATTATAACGAGAAACAAGCTGTTAAAGTCATAGTACCAAACGCCCATAACCAATTCCTGCGCGATGCATGAGCCAAAACCTTGCAATGGATAAAAGTGAATGGAGATAATGAACAGTGTAACATCACTTTTAAATAAAAAAAATGTACAATAAAGTGCTCAAAAAAGTCTTGATTTTTTTGTAAACCCAAGACGTGTGCCAAGATGTGACTGTGTACCAAATTGGTTTGTCGATTGTCTCAAAAAGGTTGCATTCGCATAAATATATATATATATATACATAATAATAATATACATATATATATATATGTATATATATATATATATATATATATATATATATATATATATATATATATATATATATATATATATATATATATATTCTATATATATATATATATATATATATATATATCTATATTCATATTAGGAAGTAATTCTCCTAATAGTTTGGATAATTCATATCTGCTCTCTATATATATATTACTCTGTAAAAGTATCTAGCTTCTAAGGTGATATATCTAATATATCATTGCACTGCATGCATCCTATTCTCAATGTTAAATTACCCTGATCTGGCTTTCTAAGGTGACCTAATCACATTGCACTGTTGCATTATTCTCAATGTTAAAGTGATTCATAATCCTCTTGTCCATGGTGGCAACCCATTGATATGTTTTGGGATTATGTAATATCTATTAGAACATTAAAATACGTCAACGACAAATGCGCTATTAATTTTCATCGCTTAAGCAAAACCATCAACAAGCGCATACGTGCTTTGGTCGCAGTCAGGTTATATGCTGAATTGATACATAAAAAATTCTTTTAGGCTATGATCCCCAAATACCTAGAAGTTGGAAGCATTTAGCCGTAGCATTTAGTTCGAAGCATTTAACCGAAAAAGTTCCAAGTTTGTATGATTTGAAGCAATATGACAAAGCATTTTTTGTTATTTATTTCCTCTTTCTACTGTCTACTGATCTCACTTGACATGTATGACTAGCACAATCTGAAAGTTGTAGCTTTGGCGGCTTTGAATATGTTGTATGCCTGATTCAATTTTAACAAGCGGTGTGTGCTATAATTGAGATCAGGCACCCTGTATGCTTCTTTTCCTATTTAGGTTGGTTGTAGGGCCCAAGATCTTTCAAGAAGAGCGAAAGTCTGTGTCATCTCTAGAACCAAAAGCCTAGGAATCTATATGCGAGAAGAGGAAACATTCGGCATTGTCTAGAAAATGTATCGATGCTTTGAGTTGGTCTGTAAGTACGCGTCCGATCCTTCATAAGGCCTCATCGATGACGCATAGTTTGCCTTGTTGCATTGATTGTTGCCGGATTATGCAGTTATATGGTCTGCCTCTAATGATTACCTCAACAAACGTGTATAATGAACCACCATTACATCGAGGTATGGCGCCGCCACCCATTTTGTGTTGCTTACCCTGTGACAAAGTGCTGAATCAAACACCATTTCGGTAATTGTGATGATGTTATCGACACTCTATACTTCATAGGTAATGTAAGACACGTTTCCTGAGTTCTTCTTGCAAATAAAGCAGCATAATTGGTTGTCGCTATGAGGAGTTTCTATCCTGTTGTAAAAACATGCACTCGTAACCCAAGCCTAGTTGCATTATTGAGATGAAATAGGGCTTCGCGCAAAGTATTTCGCTTTGAATAACCTGTAAAGATTAGTAACCTCGTGTCTCTCATCCATTAAGACCGTGACAAATATTTATTGGATTCAACACTTAAGTATTAAGTATGCGCCAGGATTTGAATGCAAACAAAGACGTCATGGAAATATGAGTTCGACGGGGGCCTCTCTTGTGGTCTTAATACTCCCCGTTCGATGCTATGTAATTTGGGCTTTGTAGAGGATATTTCAGGCAGTCGTTACAATGTGTTTATGTTTCCCAATAATTTAGATAAAGTACTGCATTAAGGGTACATTGCATCCCATGGCCATACACAGCCCTACGCCCGAGTCCGTGTACCATTTTCTCTATATCCCTGAAATATCGTATCAGATAAACATTATGCGGTTCGTGTCATATCAGATAGCTACGTTTTGAAATAATGCTTGCAGACAGTTGCTACTGATGAAAACTACTAGTTACTATATCAAATGTAGTTATAGACCAATAAAATAATTGGGCTGACCAATACTGTGTTTCTAGTTGTCAACATAAAGGCAAAATGGAGAATCAACAAATGCAGATTGCGATTGGGTCTTCTACAAGAAGGCGTACTTCTGGACTACCTGTGGTTATGGCAAAACTCGCGACCCCTAGTCCAATAATGGAGGTCATTGTACCAAAGTGCCCCGGAACCACGTTGATAACGATTGTAGAATACAGAGTTCAAAATATCGCCATGTTTTTAGCCATACAAAGTTACTTACTGCACTTGCTGTCTGCGGTCGACAGAGTGGCTTTTCACCATAACTGCTATGGAAAATGGCTCATAAATTTCAAACGATGTTTTCACGTATATTTCATAGGGTTGAACAGAAACGGAATACATTTTACAGTAACGTTTGAATTAATCACCCGATGATGTATAATAACGTCTCCACGCCAAGCGAATTATGTAATTGACACATGTAACTAAATTAATCCGACAATTTTAGAGCGATCATTAGGCTGCGGACTATGGTTAATGAACAATGGCATTAGTCGTAAAACTAACAAAAAGCTCAGCTCCGTAAATATACGCAAATGCCAATACGATGTGTTAGGATAATATGCTTTGCGTGGCATTCCTTGTATACGGTACATCGTATTCGTTGTTTTCTCACACTGGGTACAACTCAACCAGCCAACTGTTGCACATTACATACAACAGAAGACGAAGCGAGCAAGAGCTAGGGGTGAACGTGCCCAACATTAACATAATTATATTCAAACTAATTGGGAATCTGCATTAAATTCGAAAAATCGTGATGCAGGATGTATGTGCATTTCAAAAGAAAGCGCCGCGCACTTGCGCTTTCCTTATTAAACCTCTTAAACTCACTCGGTAAACAGTCATGTCACCAAGAATCATCAATTGAGCCCACATAAACCAATAAAACAACTAAGGGCCTTTATATGTCTATCGGTCGTCCCAAACACTGGCACAAGACTCACTTTCACCATCAAACCGCACCTCGGTCGTAGATGTTTTTACCTTTCATGATAATGGCTGGTGATAATGGTAGTGAAAAAAAACCTGATGCTGATAGGTAATGCTACATATACACTACAATCTCATTGACGAAGCTGCCGCATAAGTGCCGATGTCATTTGCATCAACTGATTTTAGCTGGCATGATTGATTACACATAAGTCCAAATTGCTTAGCAATTAGTGCAAACAAGACTCATGTTTTCAATATATACAACAACAAGAAGCTTTGCTGATTGCACCATAGGATGAGCATCGCATCCTTGGAAAGACAAGATCACAGGATAAATACGTTCTAGTTCTCATTATCATAAGTTGCTACTACATGTTAGCTGCCCAATAATATCTTCAGATATATATATTAATTGACATTGTTTATTTGGTGCAAAAAATATGCTAATTGTAAATTATTTTTGACCTTATGACATGACATTCTATCCCCTTTTTGGCACGATTTGTGCCATAGAATGGAGAACGAAACAAATATAACTACAAAGTTGCCTTATCACGAAGGCACTCTGATGCCTTTAGCCGCTGTAGTTTGAAGTAGTTATAAAGTAGTCATACACTGAATATGAGTGTTAAATGTACAGTCATTAACACCAGGGTGTGATGGGATGATATGCTGATAATACCGTGAATAAACTGAGGTATAGACCATGAGATATCTCTTAATGCTCACTGGTAGTTACCAGTCCTCGATAACATAGGGGAGGGGTGGCGTAACATGAATGTTCGAGTTATCGTCGCTATATGTCATGTGAAAACTATTTATCCAATGAAATTAGCTGTAGCTACATCGTTACTAGTATAACGTTATCACAACTGTACCTAATAACATCGGATGCGGTATGGTAGAGTGTTCAGTCGTCGGCATATTTATAGGCTGAATTGGCGTCCAACATAACAACGTGTTTAATACCGTAAAACGTCGGTAGTACAGATCATCTATTCGATCCTAGCGTGGAGGCCGAGAAGCGATATCTGATTGCTATGACCCTTCTTGCACTCCGACGATCGAAGCAGAGAAACTGAGACAACAAAACGCACAGTGTGAACATGAATGCTGAACGTATTACACAAGCATCTCGCTTCTTGTATTATTCAGGTATAACATGAGGTTACAAAATGGGGCATCCTCTATAGTCTTGATGTTTAATGCAAATTTACGCTTGGTGCAGCCAGTAATCTTGCTCATCGAGATTATTCCTAATTATTTACTAAGTAAGAGTTGGCACCACAACTGGGTAGGAAGGAAAAAACTGTACGCCTTTCACCAAACCAGCCTTGCAAAAGTACTTCCCCGCTCTGCTGAAAAAACGAGCCGTAAACATTATGGATGTTATTTTGCTGCCAGACGTATGTATATTCTACTTTCGCTAGCAAGAATATAATCAAACGCATTAATATAATAAAATGCAACGAGAAAATTTGCTAGTAAGTTTTGTTTAACAATTATCCATAATTTCTTAGAGTCACAAATAGCCATTTGTACGTCATTGTTATCTTTGACTAAATATTTGCTCTCATTTATGATCATCAGTACAGGTGTGACCGTTGAATCCCAATTACAGTGAACGATGACGCATATTTAGCCAAATGTAATATATCCAATTCCATGAAGCTAATGAACTGCTCATGATAAAAGCATGTGTGTATTGACTCGTGTAGCATACATTAAATTATCTTATTTAAAAAAGGACAGCAGTATATACAAGTACGGTCCCAATAAGAGTACTTTGTAGTACAGGGTGCCATCAAGCGCAAATCAGAACGACTGGCAAAAATATATGGTTAAGACTATGATATTTTAGAATTATCGCAACCGTTGTGGACCGGATCATTTGCATGATAATTTCCCTGAATGTCATTACCTTCTGCCCATGCGCATGAAAAATACACAGTTAAAGTAGACTCAGTAGAAATTGGCAATTTAATAGATAGCCTCCACTGTAAGCTATCAACATCGTAACATACATAAATATATAACATATATAATGTCCTTAAGTCAGCCAGCGTGTGTTTGCCGGTAAATTCATATCTGCTTCATTAGCTTCATGCATTGACAATGTGTGACAGGTTCAGCTTCAGGTTCCATAAGCCCCGAAGTGCCATTTGTCAATAATTTGAAAGCAGTGAGGCGATCGCCAAATGAAGCGATATCCTGACTTCAACAGCAGTCATGCTGTTCATACGGGGCTAGGAATGTACATAAAACAATTGTCAAATATGCTTTCACCAGTGTACTCAAATGACGCAATAGCATACAGCCAGTTACTTTCTCTCTAAGTCAGACGGATTGGAGGTCCACTGATTGGGTTATTCATTGGCAAATATTACAACATGAAATGAATGAGTAGTATTATAGTTATTGTACAGTAACAATTTAAGCTTAATGTAGCATATTTTGCGGAGCGCCAATCTTATTTAAACTGAACATGCAATAAAGCCACAGGAATGACACTTTTGTAAGAATTAATTGATATTGTTCTATTGACTACTCAAGCGACTTTTGCTCTTATACAGTACCTGGCACAAAACGACAAACTATACATGCAATTTTCATCCTTCACAGCACATCGTATTCCGAACCGACCAAATATGCAGGTAAAAGTTGTAAGACTATTTGTCTTAGAGGTTTCTATGCGTGAAAGATACAATATACGCTCAGTCATCTATCGCAAAGTTTTAAACCTACCGCCAGGCATATTTCGGAAAACGCAATATCTTTACAAAGCAATGTGATAATCTACCGACCCGATATGAAATGATGGCTGGACGCAAATTTAGTTGTAATGAATCTCTGTACGTCCCATGCAATGCGGTCTCAATTTTCTGTCTTCAAGGCTGTAGAGTTCATTTTTACGGAAACCCTTTGGTGCCACGAGAACATGGTGCGAATTACTTTAATTATCTGGCGGCCGCTATATAACTATAGTTATATAGTTATAGCTATTGTTATATAGTTATATGGCGGTCGCCAGATAATTTAACTAATTCGCACCATGTTTACATAACTATCTGACTTGTCTAACGGTAGACATTGCAACTGAACTACTGGCAAATACTGGGGATGATTCTGGGTCGTTCAGTTTCGTCCGCTGCCACATGTTAAGGTGATGATGATGATGATGATGATGATGATGATGATGATGATGATGATGATGATGATGGTGATGATGATGATGATGATGACAGCGCATTTAATGACACAGTGTAATTCGTTCATGAAATTACGGTGCGTCGAGAACTTGATTGTCGAGATTTGATAGCAGTCTTCTCACAGTAAAGGAATCCTCAAGCCTATTATGCCAATTTTGTAACAAACATGCTGACGAAGGAGGTAGAAAAATTAGTGGAGATGTGATGCGTTACGCCCTCGCCGAATTGTGGGACAGTTTAAGCGTGGTCATGTAAACAATACAACCATGCTGATAACGTTGGTCTTCACTGCCATACAATATGTAATTCTGCAATATATGTGTTTAAACATTATTGCATTGCTGGTTCAGTTTAATCTTTCCTAAGCAGCGCCAGGAGAGGCTGGCACGGCGAGATTCATCGACTTGTAGCTCTTGAATCATATCATAAACTACAAGCCGTGCATCGGTAGTGCGTGATATATTAAAAACGCTATTGTAATTGTGCACCAATAATGTACGAAGGCCAATTGGTTGTAAAGGAAGCACATTGAGATACAACTGTGACCGTAGAATACCACGGTGCTACGTGATATTCGTCGCCTTTGTATTATCGTGCCGAGATATAGTATCGCTTTAAAATATGTTTGGTTATTCATTGACTATGCAATTTTGCCTAATAAACATTTTGATTCAAATTGGCCAGTCGTCGTATTTTATAATTGGCTCCCGAGTATTTTGTCTCATTGGAAAAAGCAACTGCAAATGACAGAAGGATATGTCGCGACACCTCATCATTTAGGTGCAGTTCTAAATATATGAGCAGCGTAGAAATACACATGTATCAGATGAAAATATACACATGGTGCTGATATATGTAGGTGGTTTGTGTGAGGTGAAGCTAAGCGAGTTCATGCCAATACACAACATTAGACTAGTAGGCTTTATATAAGTGACGTTATACAGTTATAAAAATTATGCACTTTGAACAATATGTGAGCAACCATCTATGTTTTGATTCATAAGTTGCGTTACAAGACACTACATTACTCGTTCCTCGCAATGAAGAATGGAAACATAAATCAGATGGTCCAACAAGAACCGTCAATATAGATCCGAAATAAATCGACAACGGCATATTCATAACAGTTACTCGCGGCAGTTATGCGTTCACAGGATCTGCCAATCAACTGTCAGAGAAAGAAGTGAATATGAAGAGATATGTTTGCTATGGAGATGACGTGATTTTGCTTTGCTGGCTATGTACCAAACTGCTTTTAAACTCATTTATTTATTCAGCATGCAACATTACATACACACCTTTGCGATGAACCCACATATTTTGCATTGCAAATAGTGGTTGTAATTATGTTTCCACAAATCTGCAACCCCTACACCCGGATAATCAGCATCCTAAGCGCGAGGCTTGATATTTGAGTCCTATCACGCATTTGGATTCATGGCTATTGACAGAGGCATGCGGTGAGTTCTTTTTTTAGAATATTTGACTGAGCCTTAGTCGTTTGGAACAGCAAATAAGGCGTATTTGTGCATGACCTCGCATGTTCCCTCAAAAAGAAGCCTTATGTAAATAGAAGCCAATGACGCTCAGCAGTAATGTTTGGGTTCTTTGAAATGGTTCCATTGCGACACCCATCTTTTCATATTGTTCAGGACCACATGGCCGTATCTAATAAAGCCAGTACCCTCAGTGTCTATGATTGGATCGAGAAGTTAAGTGGCTGCATAGGAGACTATTCATTTAGTAAATGACAACGTGCAGAATGCACCGCAAAGCTAAGCAGCATCATTTTGTATTGATGAAGTAAGAATTTATTGACGGCAGCTTGGAAGATAAAATAACTATTATAAAAAGGCGGCTTACATGCAATCCTCTATGATAACAAACTTAACAATGGCAACTAGGGTAAGGGTTATTGTCGCACGTCACATGCTTTCGCTAATTGGAAAGTCACGTGGATGGATGGATGTCTATGTCGTATGCGTCGCCTAGTCGGTTACGGATGCTTATACAATTAACATGGTACAACATGACTATTTATTACATATTAGCATATCTATAGCACCACTTGACCATCCACCCAGGGGTGTCAGGTTGCCAGAAAACTGAATCAATAATGACTATTATGTAATGATGCCTATTTTTGAGTTTTTGTACAACTGGTTTGTGCTTTACATTACCTGATTCATGTAAGGGTTACACGCAAGTACAGGAATTCAGCTTGAGCCATGCTAGAAAACCAGCCACCATCTCTAATTTATTGTCATCATGTTCAAACTTAGTATGGCAGTCGTTGTAGATGTGTTTCTGATGAGAAAGACTGTTTGGGAATTTCTTGTTGGATGGACGATATACAGCAGTCCTGTTTCGCCCGGTACCTTAAGATTGGAGCAGCATCGAATGAGAGTTATTATGAAGAAAAAAAATATTTTTTGTCTTTTGTCTTGCGTCAACATATTTGTTCTTGAACGGCCTCAGAATAGGTTGCGTCATGGTATATTGGATGAAGTTAATTCATATATTTTACCTAAGAGTAGCAAAATCTTGAGTATATCTGCGCGAGAAATATGATGCGTAAGATCCTTTAATTTATATTTAGCAGACATCTAAAGGATATGAGTATCAAATGTCGTGTCAGTATGATATTGTGTCAGGTTTCTCGGACGTAATGATTATAGGAAAGGTGCATTTGTCCACCGCGAATTTTAAAATGTATCTTGGCAGACAAATATTATGTCGACGTGAGAGAAATTTCATCAGATGGAATCTTACTTGGAACAGTTGGTACTCAACACATTGTTTAGGTCAACACTGCTGTGATAATGTACTTAAACGCAAGGTGTTTCCCCGATGGCGTGCCAGGCATTATGTTCAAAATAGCCGACTTTGTCGCCCTACAGCACTGTCGCATATATGACTTATTAGCTTGGAACAGCGTGCTTCACATACGCTGTAATAGAAGAATAGGCATTGGCGACAGAACCCACATTACAGCGCCCTGTTGCAAGTAACCGGTGAGCTTTATTTGCACAGCCCACAAGGGGCTTATCTGTAGATGCTTTTATTTGTATATATAAGGTCGCAACGCACTTTATCCGTAGGCATTGCAATGGGCGCTTTGTACGGCCAAATTTGATGCGTGAGTATTGTTGAACGACCACATTTTCAGCAGAACGGCACCCGACCCCAAACCCGGTAAGTACAACTATTCCCAATAAATATCAATTATTAATAACAATTTGCGTCGGTTAAGCCTGACAAGGAAGCCGACTTCTAGTTTGATAAACTGACTGCAATATTCTCAGATTGCTTAGATTTGCGGTGTTTATCAACAATTTTACTAGATATCACGGAAGGGCGGCTGTTTTAAAGGGCGTACTTTTTCCTGTTCACATTATACTATGTGAAAAGATGTAGGCATATGTTAGGTCAATTCGGCGAAGAATATGTAGTTGGCTTGTTTGCGACTGCTTGGTGCTATCGAATCAACAACATAAGGAATATTATGGAATACAGGCCAATGTCTATTAGAAAAGGACCACCGAAGTTGCTCTTGATATCCGTGCTTAATTTCACCGTGTCGGAATTTTGCTCCCAGATAGGAAACTCATTTAATGTTTAAACTTATGCAGTAAAAGAAAATTCCGCAGTCTCTCCTACGACGTTCGTAATGCTTAATTACCAGAGTAAAAGAGTGCATAATTTTACGAAAACGACCACGCTCTGAACAAGCGTTCTTTAAGCCTGGAGTTTGGAGTACACTCTGTTTTTGTCAAACCCACTCTCCTGTGTGCACTCGCGGCTAAAAAGAACCAAACGTTAGATTCCTTCGTGAAATTAATTAGTTTTGCATGTAGCAAACATAAGTTGACTAATTAATGGACCTCACATGCACCTGCAGTCGCACGCAATGCTTTGCTGTGGTTCATTTTTGTAACATACAATCGTTTCAAACTTCATTCTGGTCTAAAGGATAAGTGTTTGTCTAATAATTGGCAAACACGTGTCATTTTAGTAGAGGTGGGCCAGTTATCTCGAATTCCCTAGCGTACACTTGATACAGGTACTGTCAGAATCACACTGTTGAGGGAAGCAATCATATAAGCGGTAAGCGTTGCATGAATGCATATCCGTCAGTTACTATAAGACAATTTGAACCACAATATGCGTTCGTGTCTGTATAACTAATATATTGATTTGCAAAGCGTCAATATCTGCAAGTGAACGGATGGCGACAATTATGTTAACTCGACTGTAACTGTAACTATGATATACCGACTTCCTCTTATCACCCCATGTTATTGCCTTGCGGAAATTGGGCGCAAGCGATAGTACACGCAACATGATTGCCTATGCGCCGAACCCGTTCCCATTTTATATTTGAAACAATTTTCATTAGATATTTGATCAAATTCTGATAAGGACATTTTATGCCAGTTTCTGTGCAGTCTTCAATATTTTTTACAGTAAAATGGTGTCGTAGATATCACACGCATAATCCAGTCAGTGTATACATTCGTGATGATAAGGCTTCCGTGATGTTGATTGCCAGTGCATGTTCACCCTGCGTTGTAGCGTTATGTGAGCCACATGAATATCCAAACTGTTACCACAACATTTAACCTCACATAATAAAATTTATGATAAATGGTGCTGGTGATGGAAACTGTGTTCATGATGACCGAGTATCATTGTTAGTCAGGGGCGTACAGAATATAGACAATTGAAGATGTCTCAAGTTAATTTTTCAAACTCACAAGTCTCCCCTCAATGCCTGCATAGCAAGATAACGCTGGACATTATTTCTTCATGACCCTGGATTACTAAAACACGCTGGTCTAAATATCGTTGGTTATTTCTATACCCTCATCATCACTTATTTTCTGAAATATAGCATCAGTCCCTAAGTGCCGAAATGGCAGATATCAAATATTAACCATTCTAGATACTTACAAATATTGGTTGACAGATTCAAGCTGCATTCAGTCTTTTTGAGGGGCGATGCATAATAAATAGAATGGCTTGATGAAACGATATGTGACCGCGTTTGCGTAGCATAAATTATATTAAGCATACAAATGCAGATATTAATGGTGTTAAATGATCTCCTGCTGTTGTTATATATGCAGCACATGGGGGCTCTAAATGTACCCCTAGCACTTATGCAATGTTTTCTATGGGTCTGTTAAGGTCTCTGATTATCATGATATAATGATCGGTAAACCTTGTACTTAATCCCACGAAGCTTCAGTAAACATCCGATAGCGGCGAAGTAGTGCCACATCAACAGCAACATGGATGTTAGAAAATTGGCACACTTCTATCGAAATGACGACGAACAAGTTGACACATTTTCAAAATGGATATTTACTTAAAATATTTTGGAACATTCGCTGCAAATGCATCGCATAATACATGCACACATTGCATACATACATTACATACATACATACATACATACATACATACACATACATACATACATACATACATATACATCATACATATACATATACACATACATACATACATACATACATACATACATACATACATACATACATACATACATACATACATACATACATACATACATACATACATACATACATACATACATACATACATACATACATACATACATACATACATACATACATACATACAGACCATCACACATACATACATACATACATACATACATACATCACACATACATACATACATACACATACATACATACATACATACATACATACATACATACAGCATATTTACCTACATACATACATTTACATACCCATGCAATCATACATACATACATTGATCACGTTTCAATGAATCTTTACACCCACTCAATCATACACAGCATGCACACCATTTTCACACCACTCGCCATACATTCATTCATATGGAACATACATGACATGCAGCCACATTAGACGTGCACATACATACATGCCAAATTAAATACACGCCAATACATACATATTTTCATTTTGCTGCTATGTGAATACATACATACGTGATACATTACATTCAGAAATATAAACATAGAATGTGTTACAATGATTACCTCGTAAGTGCAGCATACATAGCAACATACAAACCATACATCAAATACATCTACATCTACATACATACAAACATACATTAATACGAACACGGTAGACATACATGTCCTATAATACAGTCTGCAGATGCATACCCCGCGTATATCCTCACCAATAGGTCACATATATAGCAAGAGCATACATCACAACGCTGATACTATAAGCATACATAAGCAACTAACTCAACAAAGAAAAGCTACCAACATATGTAGTGTTATGTAATCATATTTCACTACACAAGGCTCTTGTGAAGTTTTCCATGAATAAAATCTCATTACTTCCACCCTTTATGAGGCTTCTTTGGTATAAGGCGTACTCTTGACACCAACGACGAAAACAGCCGACTCGTCGTTGCTCCCCTATATTTGTTTGTATGTCTCTGAATAAGGAATTTTGGACGAATGAGTCAAGCTTGTGTTATTTAGATTGGTGGATGGGTTGTACGTTACAGTGGTCATCGCTCGTTGTCCCGGATGACTGTGAATGCAAGTCATGTCTGATGGTCTATCGACACAGTGCTTATAGTTCTGGAGCGTGTCCATGTGTATCGTATTGGGACGTGGTTGACGGGGACGGAATAGGGCCACAAGTTGTTGGCGGAACTTCTCACCCGTGGCACAGTAGAGGAAGAAGTTCATCGAGTGGTTGAGGTACATGAGTAGTTCTGTAATGGAACGAATCATCTTCAGCAAAGCTATTCTTTCCTCTTGTCGAAGTTTACCTATAAGAGCATTCGCAATGAGCATACTATTCATAGGTAAGGTAGTGATGAGAAAGGCGAAGGAAATCGTGAGAAGCATGATGGTCACTTTCATGCTACCTTCCGATGTGGAGCTACTCTGACTTCGCTGAGTGGATGTTCCAGCACGGCGTGAACCGTTGGTCGCCCTGCGCACATCCGCTCTCTCTCCATATAAAAGCTTACGATTGCGCTTCGACGAAATCACTTGCTGAATGATGAGACCATTGAATATAGATATAATCACCACTGGGATGTACGAGCATATAAACGCGTCCACCCATGGCCAAATATCCATCACTACCTCTTCAAAGCCAAGGCCAGCTTCGCATTTCGTGATTGTTATGCCGGCTAAATTGTAACTTTTAACTTCCGTCGTCCAGAGGAAGTGCATGTTAATGCAGAGGAGGAAGAAAAGCTATGCGATTGTCGCACATCGTCGGCGCATGTAACGGCCAGCAAATGGCGAGATATCGCTCCACTGTGACAGCAATAATAAGCCAAACTGAATAGTCACTGACCGTAAACGCCAGTACAGTTATGAAGCCACAGCTCCATCCGTACTTCTGCTGAAGATCGTAACCAGTGAGCTCCCTCACCCAAATTCTCAATAATCCAAGGTACAAAACCAACGTATCTGTAATAGACAGGGCGGCCAAGTACCTGTAAGTTGACTGCTTATTCATTGGCTTACGTGTGAGTATGACAAAAGAGAGTATGTTACCCACAGTACCGAAGAATAGTATAATGGGTGGGATATAGAGTAACAAGTTCTTGTGGATGCGGTACTCTGAGTACACCCAAAGGGACTCCTCGTAAATCGGAATATGCATTGTGTCGCTACGATTACATTGACCAAGTTCAGTAATCAAACAATAGAATCATTCTCCGTTTAAAGTCTGCCAAGTCTCTGTCAATTCTTGTAATATAGTAGCTTTCTTTTCTGTTCCGAGTGCCCGGACGTACTGCAGAATTTCCCCCTCTGCAAAATTAATCGGATAGCCGTTCTCCTCTGCGAGTAGAAGCTGAAGGTATCTATCATGCACAGAAGACAAACAAGAGTGTCAATCAGCAAGCCAATAAAAAATACAGGATAAGATATCTACGGCTTTTCTGAAGCATAAACATAAATTTCGGCGCTTGATGAGACTTCCTACAAGTCACGAACGCGATAAATTCCCGTCCAATATTTCACAATCATCCGTCAGAAGGACAACGGAGGCATGCTCTCACGGAGTGCAAACCAGTCACAAGAATGTATTTTGCAAAATCGCGTATGCCATTCCGATAGCCTTCCATTCTGTGTGTGATCGGACAGTAACCCGTTGACAATGTAGGTTAAGTCTGAATAAGTAAACCTTGCCTGGCTACAAATATGTACAGAAATATATAAATGCATTAATTACTAGTATTTGTGGAAATAACAACAACGATGGAAATGGCTTATTCTATCCTGACACTAAACGCTAACAGGCTACAAAGCACACCTGCGCTTGCCATTTAAAGGATTTTACTGAGATCATATTGGGCAAGAACGTTTCTCAAAATGCTCCTAATGGAGAAAGTCAGTCATACGTCGCTGTTTTCTCTGTGCAGTCTACATCTGACATGAAAGTACTGCCATGCGGGTATCAAGCTCGACGCTGGTTTCGCTGCTCTATGGTTGATAATTACTGAAAAGGGCAGGTTTTATTCTACCAAGACGCGTTATGTCTTCAGAGGTTCCACGTGGGAGCGAGTTGCCAAGCTGAGCTGCGTAAGGTGGTAATCAATGGCAGATTTCATGATCAACACCCTTTCATTAGCATATTGTTTGGTCTAAGACAAAGCTTGCACGCAACCATCGATATATTAACTAAAAACAGCAGGTGTTTAAGTGTTCTCATCATGAATTGGTAGGCTGTTGGACAATCAAACAGTGATTAAGCACAATATTGATTTATGCATCCCACTACACTGACAAATGACCATCGTCACTTAAGCTGACACATTGTTGCCTCATTCTGCTGAAATCGCCTTTTGATTCGGTTTTCTGGCTGAAGCAGTAGGATGTGTTTAGATTAACGATACAAAGGGTAGACTTATGCACCGAAGGTAAGTCTGCAAAAACTGTATGTAGTGTCTGTATGATGTGTGGCAATCAGAGCGATTCTCTCCTTCTGTCTCACTCTCTCTTATTCTCCCCAACCAAATGTTCCTATTCTCACTTACTTGTATGTCGCTATTGCTCTTGGACAGTATTTTAGTTTATCTTTACTTTTTTCTATATTACCTTCACCGTAATATACAACGAAACGATAGAAGAAATACGTTAGTAACTATTCTTACCTGTAAGATTGCCTTAGTACTAGTCTGCTGGTACCAAACGAGTTCGTGATACACACTCAAAATAATCAAATATCCTCGCATATTTCTCAAGATTCAAGTCGTTTCCTTGCATGTTATTGCTTGAAAAACTCCAATCACGAATCGTCCGCCCATACACGAATTTCCTCTCCTGAATAGGCTTCCATGATAAAGTCGTGAGGTTTTGCCCTTTGCACACGTCAGTAGTACCTTCCGCGTCGATGCTGTGATGAACGTCTGCAACTAGCTGGCAACTCGAAAGCGCGCTGCCCTGCTGCAGCAGATTGCCCACGCAACTGTGGCTGCGCCTCCCACCAACCTAACCGCTATCGATCTCACGGCATAGTTGGTGTTGATGAATGGATCCTCATAGACTAGCGCACATGTTAAATTCCCACATATGATTGGGGAATTCTAGCAATGATTATTTGCTAATTTATCAAACAATAGTCATCTAGATTTGTCGGCAAACGGGGTACTGATTTGAAAATAGCAGTGACGCCGTAATTAGCAATAACGCAGTTAGTTAACGACTCCATGGCATATTCATTGAAAGAGCATCAATCTAATTAGGCCAGAAAGCATTGACACTCCCTCACCATGGACCACAGTGTGGCTTTTGTCCTATTCGTCGCACGCAGCAACGTCAAAAGATTTAACGCCGCTCTTAGTCATCCTAGCATCTTATATACTCAGCTACATAACATTTATCTGGAATTTGATCAAAATGCTGGTGGCAATGGATAGCCAACCACTTGATGAGGTCATGAGATCATCAGATCGAACCGACTATAAACAATTCTAAGGCAACCTACGCCGGAAACTTACGCCAGGCTTTGCAAACCGCTCGCCAGATGTTGATGGACTTCCATCCATCACAGTTTATTGATCTGTTGCAAGTTAGAGCGAATGGTCGTCGTTCATAGTACAATCATGACCGTCTCAGACTTATTCAACTAATCAGGGCTTAGCGGATGTCAGCGTGCGTCCTCTTATGACTGGTAGCAGACAAGTGGCGAATTACAAAGGTTTTAAAGGTAATTGCGCTCAACTATAGCTTTATTGGCTGAGGTAGCATTCAGGGTGTTTGATGAACTACGTTGTTGCAGAAAACTTTCCTTGGCGAATGTAATGCGACATCTAAACTGTTATGAGCGCTTGTATCAAACAGCATCAACTATGGGAATAGTTAATAATGAGGCACTCAATGAATTTGACAAGGTTTTTATGCAACTTTGTCACTTGCAAATACGACCTTCATATTCTCGGTATCATAAGTTCCGATAGATAATCGATTAGCTATGCTGATCGGTCGATGTTACTATGTCAATTGATATTGAATATCATGACATGTAAGAATATAGGTATATCACATACAGAATCGAATATTGGATGAAAATTAAAATGCCGAGGTTTCGATGTAGAATGGCTTGTTGACCATTCCACGTCGGGATCTTCTTTAGAACACTGCAAATGCCGTTATATGCATCCCCCCACATTAGTGTGTATTAGTGGTAGATGACGGATGAGATCACTTAGCATTCGTCATCACCACGACAAGGCGGCATGGATCGCCTCGAACATAACCTTCTCCGAAGTACACATTATTCGCTCATTGCACTTACTGATAATATTCGTCGTATTAGTGCTATGAACGATCTAAGAAAAGAAATGCACCTTGGTTAGTGATATTGCAAAGTATAACGTGTTGATACGTGCTGATATAATCATTGCTTCTTAGGTACTTTCCCGGAAAAGATGCTTCATTCACATATTCCACACTGACGCGACCGTCTTGAGTGCGTGTTGTGAGGCCATGTATAGGCTACATGTATTTCAAGCATCCACTTCACAACAAGCTTTCACATGAAGATGTTAAAGCTTTCAAGAGGCGAGCCCATTACGACTCGGAACAGCTCTTCAATGCGGGTGCTCAGAGTACAGCAGATTCAATATTATTCTCGAATAATTCCAGAAGCAGAAGCTCCGGGATTAAATTGTAAAATCCGACTCCTGGCAGTCACTTCCTAACAATTCATTCCGTGTACATTTGACATCTGAGTTGGCGTGTTACAAAACACCGCAATCTAGACAAATGTACGATGAGAAAGCCCCCAAGCAGGTCACCGAGTCGGTTTCGAGCGAGGCATTGAATGTCCTGCAAAATGCATCTAGGATCGGAGCGTGTGCCTGTCGTTGCTCGTGTGGTGGATCGAATCATCCCAATCAAGCTTTCAATTCACCTGTTGTTGCAAGCACACCTGGTGGTTATCTTTATGTCACATCACTAAAGACGTTCAACTTTGCCATCAGATCAAAATTAGGCCCCCGCTCTATGCACTGCGTGGCACGAAACATGGCAAGCCATAGCATGCCATATGATAAGCCTAACTTTAAATATTTGAGCATAATAGATAACATCACATTCGCGTAGCTGATTATCTAAGCAGCAACAGCGCAGCCGTTTGTGAATCGCGTCATTTGGCGCTAATATGCAATTACATTCCTCGGAAGCAGATAATATAGAACACTTTATAGGTCTCATGGATCAATTACTATATATATTGTTATATCATCTCAATTTATATTGCTTGTCGGTCACGATTTGTACAACAGAGTAGGGGCGGATCCTGACAAACAGCAAAGGAGCTAATCTGTCTGCCAGTGGTCATTGTTTGATAACGTCAGATGGCTGGGCATCCTAACTACGAGGGGCATGGGTATTATGCTGTTGCGGCCAGAGAATCTACGCAGATAGAACATGTCTGATTGGTTTATCGACGTTATCACATATGTTTGGTGAGGTTATGATTAATTATTTTAGAGAAAGTGAATTACGGCCGACATACAGTTCAAGGCAGAAATAAAGTGTATACATTCATGTGGCTTCAATCGCACTAACAATAAAAAGCCACGATAGACTCGGTGCTGCAATGTATAACTTGCCCGCAATATTCTCGAGGGAAGATTAAACAGTCACGGGAGTTGTTGGTGTGAAATTCCCTTCCAATGGCAGATCCTTGGCTCGGAATTCTCGATGGAGACTCACGGGTAATTGATTTCACTTAACCTCACCAAAACCCTTAAATGCGCTTGCTTACACTATTGAAAAAAGAATTCCACATTTATGTTGCCCAGTTACTTACCACACAAGGAGAGCTTAATTGCAAGTCATCGTATAAAAGCAGTCCTTCGTAACTCGCCTGATATTAAAACCTTTAATCCTTTGAAGGACCTGTAGTATACTCCTATGTTACTTTGATTATATCAATGCCAGATTAGCACCTAAACTAGCTCCGGTCGTAACGGTAACACGAATTTATACCGTTACGAGGCGATCATTATACGCGCGTCGCCGTGTTCGCGTTTGGGTTGAAGGGCTACTCTGCGCAACTAGAGAATAACATATATCAAGAGCCTCAACAAAAAATAGACTTTGCGCACCAAAAAACTTACCCCCACTCGCCGGTATTCTTCAATAAATGCCATCGATATTCGTTTCTGAGAAAATTGCGATACGATGTCTGCCATTTTGGAAAATATTAATTCCCGCGATTTCCCGCATTGCCTTAGCATCCCAAGGGGGGGCACTTACCCTAACTCGGATAGGGGTGTGCCGCGGGACCTCGAAAACCCGTACCCGTTGTACAAGTTGAGAATGGGAAAAAGTATACTCCGTCGTACAAGGTATTATGCGAATGTATAACCCGAGAGGCCGAAAAAACATGCCCCTTCGCGCGGCACATTTATACTATATCTAAACACTTAAGTGCCCCCCCCCCCTTAGCATTAGTCGTCGTCTTTCTGAGCATGCGCAATGCACTTGGTCTTGAACTTGAAAACAAACATGTTGCTGTGTTTCGGACTTTTCACCGCTTCCCAAATTGATCGAACTATAAATAATTACCATGGATGAAATCCCCCGCCGAAAAAAGGGTTAAAATTTTCCGTAAAACACCATTGCATTCTATAACTCCATCACTTGTGTATGTTTGGTGTTTGATAGTTGTCATAATTGATCTAAAAAAATTCGCGTTGCGTCGTTTCCAGAAAGAGTAAGTCTTGTAGGGCTACACCTAAGCAGATCCGCCGGACAGCCGCATGGAGTCATTCTGGTTTACAGTTACTGGGCGGTCAAGATGATAGGCTGAGTGGGACGTCATCACCTATGTGAACGAAAGCCATTTGCTAAGATATCTTCCAAGCATTACCATCCAATAAACCTATAACAATATCCCTTAGTCAAAGCTTTTCTTGTCACAGAGTCTGTCAGCTTGGTCTAGGTTCATCTGTTTAAACTGATGCATACAATCTATTACATAGAATTACAATTGGCTATCTAACCACAACTCGTTTATCCACCAAACATTTCTTTGTTGATTTAAACTAGGAGTACATAGTTAAGGCCTTCTTAAGCGGAGTAAGACCCTTTGAGTGAAGCTGTACCCACTGTCATTTTCCCCAAAATTACATTTAATGCCTAGTTGCTGCAAATATTCTATGACTCCGTCAAATTTAAGTTCCTAATACCACCCGTGATTCATCTTAATTTTCAAATCATATGATACAGATAGGTCGCAGGTATGAACCACCCGAGCCATACCATGCACTTCGCGTGAGCCAAGTTGCTCAAATCGTGTGTGCGTTACTATCGCACATTCAATGAAGCACCTGATTAACTTACCTGAACAATTGCATTCGCAAGATAAAAGTATCAATGCTAATTTCTGTTGTGATAAGCCAGCTCAATAGTCCTGTACTGTGAATAAATCAATCTTTATCCACCGCATCCTATAGTGGATAAGCCAGCTCAATGGTCCTGTACTGTGAATAAATCAATCTTTATCCACCACATCCTATAGTGATAAGACGTTGTAGCCACATCTCCTTATAAGATGTCCAGTGCAGGTGATGCACCTACCGGCGATGTTAGTGATAGATTCCAGGCGTCCTTAGTTTTCCAAAACATGTAGGTTTGATTCGTATTTATGGTGATATATTCGAATGACCTAAATTATATTCGTTTTGAATCTTGTATCCAGCTGCTTGTTAAGCTCAAAATAATATGTTGGGCATGGTAGCATATATTATTGCTAATAATCAAAATGTTCTTTCGAGTTCCTGGATAAATAATGAGAACACAGCAACGGTTAGTTTTCTCCAGAGCGTAGTATTTTTATGAATAACGAATCGTGAGGATCACCTATCCTGTTCGTTGAAGTCACCCTTTACAACAATATATATCATGCATTTGTGCAAAACGCCGTAAATTGCGTTGCAGTCAGAAATACGTTTAGGACAGCATCATACACTATATTCCCCAGTGTCTGATGGTCATTCAGTCGCCAGATTAAGACTGGCGGGGTGAGTTCGGGTGAGTCTGGGTGCAGGTAACCTTCACGGATGTCCTGTCCATGTCTTGTTCAATTTGCACCTCTTATTGTCCTCTAATATGTATCGATACATACTAAGTATGCTTTATATCACGGGCAAGGCTTTTTCCAAATAATCCTGCATTTGTGTTTTATTTATGTATAATTTTCAACACTTTGACCCATATCCAAACAGATATTAAAGCATCTGGAATTGCTAATAAAAAACAATTGGTTCTAGATGGTGCTCATGGAACAAGGGGACATGCACAACAGCGGAGACGCTGTTTAAATCGGTGTCAATTAGACAAATCCATGAATCCCAATCGTACTAACAGAAGTGATCCTGGGTGTTATAGAGCCATGCGACCTTGTCAATGCGAAGGCTGTGAATGCAAGGAATGAAATCAGGGCGATTAAACAGTCACGATGGACCTTCATGGTTCCCTCAAATGTTGATATTTTCGACTACAATATCGTTAACAGGTAATGACTGAAGGTATGTCTATACGTTGTGATGCCATTCAACATTTCGCAATAGATATCGAAAATGGGAAACTATGTTAAATATCGAGAGCAGTATAGTAGTGCACGCCAACGATAGCTAATTAGTAGCTCTTTTAAACCAAGTGGAGCTTGCGCTCCCTCTTTGTTCTCGAAGATGGCATTTCCAAAGTAGAAAATTCGATGATACAACCTTACCTTCACGGTGTCAACTTGATTAAACAAGTCGAATTTACTAAGCAATCAGTATTATGCATCGCATTAGAGTCTCAGGAATCGCAACAACTTGTAAATATGCATAATTGCCTTAAATGTGTGAGGCGATAAACTTTACCGACTAAATTCCTATATGGCGACGAGATTGCGCAACATAAGTCAGATGGAAAAGGACTTGTTATGATGATGAATGAAGGAGAGGAAAAGGTAACTAGGTCGGAAAGCTATAAGGTATAAATCTAGTATAAACTGATACGCCTGTTAAATGTATTATCAGGCAGATAATGGTATAATAAAAACTTAGCAAATTCCACGCGGTCGTTTTCGACAACGTCATGCAAGAGACCGTTTGTTGACAACGACCAGAATTCGGAGTGGAATCCCAAATATTGGTAAATGAAACCCACAGCAATTAAATTCAGTCAATACTCTCACTGTTGGTGGCTTTAAATTGTTTTCAGTACGTATTTTTAAAGTGATAAGTTAAGCATGTTTCTTAATCTACCGATAAACGGTGGGTTTTCCTGTTAGACCAACAAAGGGAGTACCCGATCGACTGCTGGTCCGTACGGCTACAAATTAGTGCTTGGTTAGGGCGTTTCAAGACCATTCATGCCAATATCTCATGCGGAAATCGTGAACAACCATTTCCTTTTCACCTCTTTGCAGAGTGTCTTCAAATATCGTGCAGTGTGCCACGTCCAGTAAAGGTTGATGTAATTGCTTAGCATATGGTGTCAGAAACTTGTCACGCCGACATTAACCACTCAGAAGGATGAGTGATTAGATGTCATAAAGGTCGTCTCACCTCTGACAGGTTATTAACAAAAAGTGACATGAAAGAGAGTATGCGGGCTGACTCGCTTGAGTGGGACGGTGTCATCAAAATATGGAGACAGCTGCATCTAATTGTCGCCAAACACTCTGACAATATTAAAATTATAACCATTTTGTTATTTCAGTTCTATGGTGTCAAGCTTTGAGAGACATGATTCTCTATCAAGCGTTCAAATGAACACATCTTGGGTCGGTTCAGCAGCATTGACTCATAAGATGGATGTGAGCTTATCAAGCTGGGGGTCGTGGCACCAATCAGAGCACGGTACATTTGTCAAAACATATGACTGCTACAATGGGCCACGAGAAAAAATAGAGTTCAATTAGCAATACAGTCCATAAAGAAAACATTAGCATCACATTTATCACTCTGATCACGTTAAGGTGTTTAATCAAAAGAAAGGTACGCAAGGCACAGAGGGGATGATATAGTCAGAAGAGTAGCCGAGCGTGCGCTGGTGATTGACGGCTCTGGTCGGGGAATCGATGTCCCGCAATGCACTCCCTCGTGTCTTGTTCCCTGAATCTCTATGTGGTGACCCTGACGATTGGCTGATTGTGCTGATATCGTTGTCTTTATGAAGCATTTCTTCCTTGCACTAGCAACATTGTAATGTGTTACCTTGAACTTGATACTCATGTACACATGATATTCAAGAAGTGTAAGCGAGTGTGTTATCGGGGGTGGGGAGGGTGGGGAGGGTAGGGGGGGGGGGGTTGGAAGTTGTGGTGTCCGCCAATGGCACAGCAATATTGATACCTTGTAGCGATCACCAGGAACGACGGAGGCGAGTCATGTAATGGCATTTGGAATTCCGCTGCTATATCTGTATTCGGAGAGTGAGGTGAAACGGCGTGGTGACGGAGAACTCAGTCATCTGCAGATTGCTGTAAAGGTCTAGGTAAGGGGATGGGGTCGTGAGTTCGGGAAAGTGTAAGAAATGGCCGCCAGGTTCCTTATCCAATTACGTCTTTGCAGCATATATATAATCGCCGACGTTTTCAACTAGGGGGTTCCAGTTTATTAGCAAGTGGCTTTATCGTGTGCTCATATGGAACTATATAGGACCGTCAAATTAGAGGTCTGAACTGTAATTGATATAACGGACCTTGCTTTGGACTCTAACTTGCTTGCTCAAAGAACATTTTGTGTGTTTACGATGTCATTCATCACATGTTACATGTGTATATTTGCACAATAACCTGTGTTGTCTGTGTACGTAGTAAACGGTGTTTTGTAAGAGTATTTGGTTATTCGTTTGTCCAAGAAATAAAAATTATAAGAAAAACCGTGAAAAGAGCTTTAATTAGTAAAAAAAACCCATAGAGCACATAATATATGTTTTCAAGCAATCTAGTAATACTCAGGAATTTCCATAACTTATTTGGTATCATTTCTTTTTAAAAAGACATACTTTTAAAATCATAGCATATTGATTAAGTTTCAAAGAGTACATAAACAACCCGTAGAACGCTCACAGACTGCCCGTAAAGCATGTTACTGGCTTCCTATGGGCAGAGCCCTTAAGTGTGTATGGGCGCCTGTATGTTACATGTGACCTAAGCATTAGACAATAAATCTTATAGCGATGCTTAGTCAACTTGCCTATAGTAATATATTAAATTGGAAACCAATATGTTTGAATCAATCATTATGCTAACCCAATAAGACGACTTCCTTAATTGCATGTTGGTGTACATTAATCATCAACGTTGTTCATTATTGTTATTTGTCTCATCTGCTTAGTCATTACCTCTCGAGAGATGTTCCCATGAAATCCAAATTATCTGTGGACCCTAGTGCAGTTCTTTGTTATAAAGCCAATTAATTCTGAAATAATGGGTGAAAACGGATAATTTATAATAGGTAATCACTATAAACATTGTTCTCCGAATCAATGGTATAAAGGCTTTATATGAACCAAAGTAACATTTAACATCAAACGAGGCGCGCATGGGGCCAAATCTGTATAATTTAGTAGTATCGTAATACATAGAACGTTCATCATCAATTATCTTTTGTGGTAATGTAGCCCAACTTAAAATACATTTTGATACCAGCCTGTAGCTTATATGGTGCAACACGTAAAACGAAGGGATTTCATGTCTGTATCTTTTCTGGTCCTGCAATGTCTGATAATTAATTCAAATATGCATCATGTGACATAATGTTAATGAATAAGTTTTTAACTTGATAGCGTCAAGAGCAAAATGGAAACACCCTCCGTACAAAATATTTCACTTTTATCATTCCCCAACTTGTTTTAAAATTGTTTTCTATAATCCCTCACAAATCTGTTTTACGCTGACACCAAATAACCGAAATATATCTATTTAGAAGTTATTGTTTTGAGATCTAAATGAGTTGGATAATGGAGCTGTTTTTGGATTTGAAAAAAACTAAGGAATGTAACATCCGAAGTGACAGGTCACGAAGATATATTCGGAACTAAGGAGAGAAGATGCTGCAAAATGCACTAGTGAGGCATGGGGCGTGATGTGTGTAGTTTTAACTTTTTAGCAATTGCACATGCTTTTATCATGACCACATGCTTTTATCATGACTTATGGTGAAGATGTCTGTCATAAAATCCTGTTTTACAGTATTGTAAGGAAATTGTTAACCTATTATATGGTTGGGGAAGATGTAGCATACTTATATGTACATGAGGGCAACAAAAGGCTTAGGAATACTGTGAATAAGTCATTTTATTTTGCTTCGTGCTTCGAATACAATGCGTTGCATTATTTAAGACAAATCAAATTTGGATATGATAATGACGACGCTTATTCATAAACTAAACAAATTGGAATTGGCTTCGGCACTAGCAAAACATCCTTCTATACATCGCCTTACTATGTTTCTGTGCATCAATTGACACTTTATACTTTTAAGCACGTCCTTAACCCTGATTTTGGATCTATATCATAATGCTGTATGTTTGCTATCATGTTACGGAGTTGCAAGAAGGGAACAGAGGCATATGGTATTTCGGTCCTAGTTATCCTTCTCAAATTCCGTTAACTGCCTACATACCGCTGATTTAGTTGAAGGTTCTTTCAACTGTTAACAGGTGTACAGTAGCGATCACCAGCACGCGCAAGCAATGCGTATATTGCAGGTATTACATGTTCAAGACTCATTGGCTTGTGACAGTAGATGAGGTGTTTATTGGGTTGATCTTCTGCGCTCCTTCTATCATTACATATCGGTGACTCGTAGCGGTTATATTTCATTCTTCGTCTGACTCTAAATGTTGTCCATCTATGTAATGTTTAACCTCAGCGGGGTGATATTATAAACATGTCTTATCATCGTAGAACAGAGGAGGAAATTTGATCAAGAATGGCATTGAAAGCAGTCAGCGCTGCATGAATGCCAATTCATCAATCATTGCAAAAACTAATCCCTCCGAGGTCATACAGACTGAAAAGGGATCACTGGATTGCTAACGCTTAAATAACAGGTTTGCTAGAAGGTCCTGGACGAATAATCGGCATATAACCTATCCATTAAAATTGCTGGTAATTACAATATTCAATGGGCAATATCGTGTAGAGATATATTTATGATTGATCATGCGCATGGAAAGCCTGTAATTAGGATACTAAGTAGGCCATACTTTACAAAGCGTATATGTTATCTCGATATCGCTTTGGAATATTGCATGCATTAACTAAGCTGTATGCGATGGCGAATGTATTTTTACAGAATCAAATGTCCTGTGGTCTGACGTTCGCCGCACCATTGAATGCCCGGCTATGTTGCTAGTCGGCAGCAGGTTATTCCATTGAAAAAAAATATTGCTCACAGATTACAATGAGAAAGAACGTATTAGTAGGATAACATGCTGATATTCGATAAACAACAACCACAAGTGCATACGTTTGTGTCAATTAAAGCTTTGATTAAACCAAAGTAAGCAACCAACAACGTCGTTCTTCAAATTCATAAGCGTATCCACTCAGCAGCAATGTAATAGCGTAAACGCATTTTCATGTATTAATTCTGTCCTGATTTGGTCAGAGTCGACTCCTCTTGTCATCTTTTAATTCATTCTCATCCATCACCTTGGCGATATCATATCGAATTGGAAAGTGGTGTTAAGCCAACATTATGACGTCACCATTACCATAACCCTTTAAGTTCAACATAAAAAAAATGTCGTGAAAGGCCTCATTCTGAATGTGTCAGGCCTTGAGCTGAGACGGCGACTGCACGTACCATGGAAACTGTGATTAAGTAATCTCTACTCAAAGATGCCGCATTAGATATCTGCCTGATTCTCACTCGAGGCACGCTATATCAAGTATCCTGCACCTGTATACATCCCCCGGCCTAAGGCTAGATGACCTCTCCTTGACCCCGATGGCGAAGTTAAAACAATCATGGTTCTTTTTGTCGGACATTGTGCAAGCATAATAAAACCACAGCCTGAGGCTCGCGTTTGTTCTGTCGCGATTGTACGCACAGATAAGATTCCTTTATTTAGTATAGCATTTCAATCAATCATAAGTGTCAGATTAATCGTGAACATAGTAATTGTCTTCTCCATGGTTGTATACGTTGTCGGATTGAAAAGCACACGCAAGCAGACAGCGACATAATGTGAGCTTTTGCGCAATTCGACTATAGGAATTATCAGTATCTATAAGTTATTGGACTCGATCACCATGAGAAAGTTGCGGTCAAAGGCCCATCAATTTAGAACAATCGTATAAATGGCATCGGTAGTGAAGTGTGTTAGCGGTATTCTGTACTTGTTCTCGGCCGATGTAAATATCAATAAACATGATAAATTGTTCTATAGATTGCAAGTTTTAAATAAAGTGGGAGATCACACGCGTGCTGTGACTCTTGTTTGGATCTTACATCAATTTTGCACCAAATAAAAGTGTTCATTTATATTAGAATGAAAAGAATCTTATAGTATACTGACGATAGAAAAATTAATGATACTTTTGCCATGTGCTGAAGGGACCATAGGGGTAGAATATTGAGTAAAATTTGATATGAGCGCTAATTTGTTTGACATGAAACCCAAGCAGTGTGATATACGGGGCAATATTCGCCATTGGTATTGGGCCCTTTCATGCTATCATAAATACATGTGTCTGATACTCTCAAATGCCCCACCGCGCTAGTTTAGAAATCATTGGCGATGTGCGCAATAGGATATTAGGCTCGATGATGATAGTTGCGTAGATAGTTAAACTTGTTAGGATCAGACATTTGTATCCTAATCTTGGCTTTCATTTGAAATGCGTGTCCTGTCATGGTGAAACTGTAGATAAAACTAGGTATTGTATTGGCTGATTAACAGTCACCACATTGTTAATAGCTGAGAATTGTAATATTCACTGGGTTATATCGTGTAGAGGTATATTTATGAATGACCACGTGTATTGAAAGTCTGTAGTAAGCAGACTAAATGGGCTACATTTTAAGAAGTAAAAGTGTATTTGTGATCTATATATCGCCATCAAATTCTACATGCATTATCTACGTTGTATGTGAACGACTTCATCATATTTTCTGGCTATAAATTGAATGCCCATGAAGAGTTCAGACAAAGTTACCTTTCGGTAAGAAAACCGATTTAACGCACCATTCTATTCGGGCAAGCGTAATACTGTTCCATCAATCGGCATTGCAAACGAACTTAAGTAACCATTGTCATCATTGAGTGCAATCGCATATCTTTCGCCTTATGATAGACGTAAAGGGTGGTTGAATCGTTACAACATATTACGCTGATAAAATACACTCTAATAGACCACAATATACATGGACACAATACCATTGACGGCGGCCACAGGATGAAATCGCCATAAAAAATGACCGCCATTGGCAAAATATTTACATAATAAGCAGTTTAATATTGCATTCGTTCAAATTGCAAAAAAAACCATAATTTTATTTATATATTTACAAATTTGTTTTTCGGGCAACTTAATCGCTATTTGCAATTTGAAATGAGTTCGATTATCAGTGGGCTGACAAATAAGTTTCCTATCATCGCTTCCTCTTCTGCTGGTTACGCTTCATGACAGGGTTAGCATATATCAGTCACCAGCAACACGAAGGTACTCCAAATAAAGAAAGATCTTATGTATGTGTTCAATGAGTATTATGTAGTTTTATAGCATTAGCACACATATTACATCACGATTGTAGGATGATGAATTTTAATCGTTTTATTTGTCCTATAGCAGGGGGAATAATAGGCAAAGATACAATTGTTTTGCTTACAAAAGCGGGCATATCTGAATCGGGCCAAATACCTTTGAATGACATAGGTGCAAGATCCATGCCCTGACATTATGGCTTAGGCTTTAGGGCAATCGATAAGCCGTGACATTAATGGCAGTAATGTGAGTAACGATGCTTGCATGACAAGACATCCTAGTCGCGGTCAAAATGTGAAGTGTCATAACCTTTCGTCTGTATACACATATGCAGCTTACCTGCGTGAAATCAATAGCTCACAAGCTAATCTTTGTACTTACGCATCGTCTCAAATGCATTCATGTTACCTATTCGCTATCTAAGAAACAACGTTTGCTACGTCGACAAGAATATAATATATGGCCTTGCACAGACGTATATTGTTGTTTCTCCTGTTCTTATCAAGCAGTCTCTGTTGATGGAATATAATATCATACATTTGAATATTATTGATGCAATCATTTTAGGCAACAATAACTCATCCTAAGCAGATTGACGGTATGGCTGGTGTCCGCTATGCACTTAAAACCAACGAACCATCGAGCATTGATTGCTGAAAGCAAGGGCTCCTCAGCGACCTTGGTAATCAGCATGTGTGCATTGACGTCCATCACATTGTAGAACGATTTCAGAGGCATCCAGTAACTTAACACAGCACAGAAGGAGCACACACAACGGTACGCAATTGTAAGCCGAAGATAGAAATAAAAAACTGCAAACGGCTTTTTATCTTAGACCTAATGTTTAAACAAAAGCACCACAACTTATCTGCATATCATTTCAAGGCGGCTAAAGATAAAACCTAAAATATATATGAAAGCCCTTTAGAAACCCGTTATTCAAACGCGTTGGCCTGATGACATCGAGAACACTGATTCATCAGCACAGTGGATGCATCAATGTCAATGCCAGTGTCGCTGAACACGCAGTAACATCGCTTTGTGCAAATACTGCAGGCATTCATTTGCAGTATTGACCTATGAAGCAACAGCTAATGTTGCACACAGCACTTTAGCACTGACAAAACATAACATTTAACGTTCAGGCGGTTTTTTTTTCAAGACCAGCTATATTCGACCGCTTTTGCAATAGTGATAAGGAAAATATAGCCACAGTTATTGATAAAACCGATGCAACCACAGTGGGGTAAAAAAAAGAAAAGACTAGGAAATGTTTGCCAATATTGGTCGCAAAATCAAAGACACTAACTGTTACAGAATTGCCTGTGTAATGTGCAGTTGGTACTGAAACCATGGACGATACGATAGCATGAATATACAGAAGATCCGGCTTATTATGTTGTATAATAGAGGTGCTCAATCGTGGTTTATGTATATGACAGCGAAACTAATAGGTTTATATTGCAACACATGCCCAATATTTACCGTATTGTATTCAGATTTATCTTTAACCTGCAGTTCAGTATAATATTATGCATGATGACGGTGCATTTCACACAAATAGATGCCCCTGTTAAGCTCCCCCTGTGGGTCCGGGGTTAAAATAGACCCACTGTTTCATTCTGCATGTCGTACGAGGCGACTAATAGGGGGAAACCTGTTGGCCGTGGGTTGCGACTCCATGTCGGTGGACAATGGGCTCAAGTGGTTGAGTGGAGCGGTCCTTTGATGGCCGTATCTGCAACACACCACTCTGGCCCGGCTTTCTCCTAGACGAGATGCTAGAATGGCCTGGTTCGGTCAATCGGCTGGTGGTGACTTGCCCTAGGATAATCGCTTCCAGTTTATCTTTTCCCATCTCCATTTTCATTTATCCTGGAAGACGACGGTTTAATCAGGTCAATCTTATCTATTAACCTTTCATGGCACCATATATCACATGAGTGTTGGTGTGTCGTTAAACCCTATACTTACCTTACCTTACCCTGTTAAGCCTCATAAATTCACCTAGTTAGCAGCAGCACTAGTCATGTCTCCAAGAATCAGTAAATAAGCTCGCATAAACCATGAACTTGTTCATTAACTTATAAAGCAATTAGCCACATGTTCGATTTGCTAACTATAACCAGCGCCCATTATATTTCGACTTGTATTCCCAAACACTCGCCCTAGACGCCCTAGTACAATGCAGCATTTTGCTAGAACTCGGTTGTATTTGTTGATACCTTGTATATGGCCGCAGTTGGAAAACTACCGGGGGTAAAGGCGCATATATACTGGAACCTAATTGACGAGGCAGCCGCATAGCTGTCTATGCCTTTAGCATTACCGGCTTGTTGAATACCGGCCAAGTTCGTCGGTCTGATTGCACATAAGTCCAGATGTTTAACAGTAAGTTGACAAAACGAGCTAACCGGGTTCCTGATTTATTGAACAGCACAACACAATTGACTGATTGTACCGTAGGCTGGACATCACGTCCTTGGAAAGACAAGCATATGCGATTAAATAACCTAGAACTGTTGCTTCTCAGCACACTTAAGCATAGATCAACCCCTAATCATCAAATGCTACTGCTAATGCAACACGGAATTAACAGATACAATCCACATCACAGCCTGTAATACATCGCCTCACTGTAGACGATAGAATTACCCCGTTGAAGTTCGCATTGTTTTTATTGACTTTATATGTTCGCCCCCAAATAATAATATCTGGTACATAGATTAAATGACGCTGCATATTTGGTGACAATAATATGATTATTGTATAATTTAATATGACATAATGACTTGCCACTCCCTGTCTATTATTATTCGATTTCGTATCGATACGCTAAACGGGAGGTCAAGGAAAAGAAAACCGAACATTGTGCTACAAGTTTGGATAAACATGGGTACTGGCCATCAACATCGCTTTTAATGCTCATTCGCAGTTGCCACTATCGGGTGGGTCGGTGACGTCACTGTGTATTCTCGACAGATTGTATATGAACTCACAACTGACATAGGTATGTAGTTTAGATAAGCCCGTAAAAAATAAAAAAATTGTTGTATTGTTATCCCACCTGTTAACACAAGACATAGTCTATTGGCTGCTAACATCGGCACGTATTTCATCCGAATGGGAGCTCTTACCTGCAGCGAAATAATGTCCCTTTGGAATTAGTCATTAGTTCATTTTAATTCGATACATGTCGTAAATGCTCGTATGTCATATGCAATTATTATAACAGTGCTTTATAGAACAAATGGTATACGAGATGCAAACCCTACCTTAACCTGCATTTTATGAAATTTCGGTCATAATATGAGCACTAATTAGTTATTAAGAATTGTTAAATATATCAGGATGATACATGGTTACGCTTAATGACAACCAACGGAACGACTGGCTTGGTCAATAATTGACATGATATATACTTTAACTCGTGTGATCTTATTATCAGCATATGGTTAAACACGTCAGTTGCTGAATGGTAATTTACATGAGGGGCGGTGCAATCATTAGTGTTTATGTTGATGATCAAAAAAATGTAAAGAGGTAAAAATTGGCTTCATTTATTTTCCCCTTCGTTGGCTCAAGCAGTTAGTGCGCATGAAATGAAAATAAGTGCTTGGAGCGCTTCTTACGCTTACGTGCATGTCTATTTAAACGCTGATTAAATGGATTCAATCATCCATAAACATAATAACGAATTTCCTTTTCGTCGGGTACGATGAAAACACAAGTGGCCAAACTAGAAACGTGGCCATGACACATATGTGTACCTTGACTAAAGTAACGCGCATCAACAGCCATTGTTAAAGGCGTATGGAATCGCGTCCAAAAGAGCCCATTAATTCATCCGTTGTATACTATAACCTTCATCCAAGGTTTGCGTGCCTTGCAATGACTCTTTGATAATCATTTGTATTGTGAATAGGATACGATACCGAGCTGCCGAATCGCACACATGCGAGAGCATACTACTAAAATTCAATACTACTCATAAACATGTACTGGTCGTTTACGGATTGTTTTAAGCTATTATACAATGAATGTGGATATTCAATTATTTTATTTTAGCAAATACATATAAATAACATCACTTTTCCATCACCACAAGGTAGGCATTTTGTTCGATGGTTGAATCCATAAAGCTTTTCATATAATGTGGCATTACTTGTCTGTACTACTGGTTTGTGTATAACATGACCTGAATCGCATATACTTATGTATAATAACTCGGTGTTATATTAGCCAATATATCGGTTTGTAGCAGTGTCAGTGTATATCTCTAAAACAAATATGATACGTATGACCCTTTTTGCGTGTATTTATTACGTTTGAGTGTCCATTAGATATTTTAACGATATGTGTTGTCGGACTACGTTTTCCAGACTCAATCAGTTTAGGAACTATACATTCATTCAGTGCAATTTGGAAACGGTTTCCTGGTAGACAATTATTGTATCAATGTGAGAGTAAATATATGAAATGGAATCTTACCTGAAACAAATGGCACTTAAGAGATATTAAGGTTAATACTTCAATGCTAACAAATATGGTATTAGTCAGTAAACAGCCATAAATTTAATTGTCTTCACTGAGGACTACTAAACAGACAACCGAGCACGATTTGCCGTCGATGGCTTGTTTAGCCTTATGTTGACAAAAGCACAAAATTGTCGCCCTGCAGTGCGCTCACATAAATGATGACTTATAAGGCTTTAAACATCACACTTGACATATGCTGTCTAAGAAGAATAAGCATTAGCCCACACTACAGCACCCTAGCCCATCTGCACAGCACAGCAGCTCTGGTGGATATTTAAGGTCGGAAGGCACTATTTTGACGCCAATGAAATGGGTTCTTCCTGCAGCAAGATTTGATGCGAGAATATTATTTAACGACCGTATATTTGTCAGATATCACTCTGGATCATTGGCCATGAAACATCTCCTGACGGAATCTATATGTCAACTTCGAAAATGATTCATCTGCCATAAAACAGATCCAAAGATAAGTCGAGATGTATTTTGCTTAAACAAAGTCCCTCTCTCAGGTAATTGGCTCGTTTTGAAGGTGTGATAATTTGATGAATGGTTACATATTGCATTATAAATTTTCTGCTGGTTGCATCTAGGACATGCATTTGCACTCTGACGCCAAAAATACCTTCAGTCAAGCATAGAGTTGGCATAAATTAAGATAATGTCGGTTTATCATATTTATGTAAAAGAAATGCTGATTTCATGGAAGGTGAGCTCTAGTGATAATGATGCGCATCCTCAAAGATATGTAACAACAGGCCTACGTCTAATAGGAGAGGCATACCGTATGGTTAATGAACATCGACTCATAATTGCGTGGAGTATTATCCGGCTGAGGTGATATTGAAGACGGATATCAAGAACAAGATGAGATTGATGTGGGCACTCGAGCACAGATGCACACAACATATTGATTCCTGGAATGTATTATTGGTTGTGGGCGTGATATACATTTGCCAATAAAAATTTCGGCCTAACTTGCTAATGTAGCAGAATATCATGCATTTAGGAGTGAACGATAGTGAACAGTTCGTTGCATTGCGTTCCTCCAAATAATATGATTCATCTTTGTGATATTCCATCCGCTCAAAAACAGCAATAATCTTGTGTCATTTGCTTATTAGCAGACTCTCTCTGCTTTAAAATTTAATCTGCTTTATAGAAAATGTGTTTGTCAAATGATTGGCGAGCAAGCGTCATTGTTATAATGGCATGTTATCATCTCATATTCCCGAGCGACCTTATAATAAATGTCCTGTAGAAATCACACTTCACATGGAATCTGCCACCAAACGAGGATATGAGCGGTAAGTGTTGCATGAATGCATGTCCATCAGTTATTGAAAGACGTAGGGCGCATCAAATTAAGGTATTAAACAGAGAAATGGTTCTGCCAGAACTAACATAAACGCATCTTCTTTCCACAAATTACCGATTAACCGTGTCATGGGTCTACCACAGCAAGCAAGTAAAGTTTAATTAGATGCCATCACGTCACAGATATTTTGCACAACACTAGGGGATCAATAATTCGACAGTACCCCTGACCTCTGGACGACGTAGAGAGGCTGACAAAGAACAGCCATTGACTTATTTATTGACCCGAATGCTTCAAGAAACAAAGACAGTGTAAAATTGTATCGGTTTTATCGTGCAGAGATGTACCCGCAATCTCTATTTTGAAATATTTCATATTGTTATTGTAACAAATGCTTCTGTTATTCATTAATAACCGCATTCACCTGAAAACAAAAATGAGTGGACTTTAAATAGAACCATCATATGCATTCGGGTATATGTAACTTATATAATGATTTGCAAAGTGTCAATATCTGCACGTGAACGATATGTATGTCCAAATGGAAGGCGGCAATTATGTTAACTCGATTGTAACTAATATAAGGATATACTGACGTCATATATTTAATGCGACAACTTGGCGAAAGTGATGGTACACACCTGCAACATGAATCATGATTGCCAATAAGCCATTCGTGGGAACATTTGCCCTGTGGATGACTGTAAGAAATTTCATCAGTCCCGACCTCTTCGATATCATTTACATCTGAAACGTTTCATGCAAGTTATCTGCGCCGTCTTTAATTATTTTTACATTAGTATTGTGCCTTAAATATCACACCTGCAATCCCATCAGGGCATGTATGCTTGATGTTGAGGCTTCCGTTCTAAATGATTGCTAGTGCATGCCCAGCTAGTTTTGCGGAGATATGGGAGCAATATAAATAATCTTTACTGCTACCAACACATTTAACCTCACATAATGATTGATGATTAATGGCTTACCTCCTAGTGAGACTATATTTATCAGCTTGTTTAATATATTAAGGTATGGTCGAAAGTTAATTTGGGCTCTGGAAGCAAGTAACTTTCAATGTTTTGCACTGTGCTGCGGCATTGATGCTGGTGACGGCAACATAATAACCATTCGCTAGTGACGCGCGGTAGATCTATGTATGTGACAACACACTACCGTTTTTAGTGAGTGGCATGCAGATTACACACAATTGTAGATTCCCTGCTAGCTGTTAATATCGTCGTGCTTTTATTCAACATAGTGCTAGCATTTTTTCATAGATCCAACATTACACAAACATAAAGCGATCATTGCAACATACCCAATATGTAAGATCATTCAATCGCACGATTAATTCCTTACGCATTTATATAATCAATAGAGCAAATATACCTGGTTATCTAAACCATTACATCTTAAAACTGACCTGCGCGATGGCCAGCACTGGATACACGTTACAAACATAGGACTAAATGTAGATCGCCAAAACCAGGGGTATTTAATTGAATCAATTTCCCCATTACAATAAAAGCTGGAATATATTTCCTCGCGGTCCTGAATCCACACTCACGCTGGTCTACACATTGTTGTTTTCCTTCATTCCCTTTATAAGAACTAATCTATTGATAAAGAGCGTCCGATCTAAGTGGCAGATATCAGACATTAGCAATTGTACTTTGTTGAAAGAGTCAAGCTTCATCCTATTTCTATTAGGGTGACGTACTACAAATATAATGGATTGACGGAACTATCTGAGACCTTACATGTGAAAAATAAACAGCATAAGATATAACAAACGGGGATATTAATCGTGTGGCGTGTTCTATTGACGTCTCATGTTTTTTGTTATATATGCAACACATAGGGGTTCTGAATGTGTCACTTGCACTTGTACAACATTTTCTATTGGTCTGCTAATGCTCTGATTAATGTGATATAATATTCATAGACTTGAGCAAACAAAGTCATCAAACTTTGTCCATAATGTCTTTGACCAAAGCCTGCAGATATATTAAGGTTCATACAGCCAAGACACATAAAAGCGACTGTCTAATTGTGTTTGCCTGGATAAAAGGGATAACAAAAACGAACGTTTGGAGAGTAGAGGTCTGTTCTTAGTCACCTGGGACAGTCTTGGGATTTTAAGAATGCGGTGTCGCAGTGAATTTGTGATGCATTGTCGTGTAAGGATTCGCTTAAGACCCCCATTTAAGATAGTGTGCACCTGCCACCGGGATTAAGTCCCACTTCCAATAATTATAGGATATTATATTTTTTCCACTGGAAATATTAAAGTCACTTTTGGGTATTTAGGCTGAGAATCAACAGAGAAACACCACTAACCTGCATTTCTTTGCTTTAGTACTGCAATGTTCCAATCACATCCATCCTTCATTTTTTTAAACGAGACTGTGAGCGGATTCGTCTGTGAGTGTCCAAGCCTCGTTTTAGCCAATTGGCTTTCGTAGCGGTTTACATGTAGTAATGTGGATGCCGTATCGGTCTGGGATACTATTGCTGCAATATCTAAGCAATGGAAATTTGTTGCTCGACGCCCCGTCGCATCGAAATGCAGACTATCCTTAACCGGAAGATGTGCTGCGTCGATAATTTGTACTCTGATAGTATCGTTAATCGATGGTTTTCTGCCTCTTAACATTTAACATAGTGCAGGACTGTTTTGTTTTGTTCTTTTACTAGGTGACTGGTCGGTACAAATTGCTATTTAACTACCGGAGCTGGCGTTACAAGCCGGTACATCTATTTATTTCGAGACAAGCACATTCGACAGATAATGCTCATTCATATATGTTAATAAATGACTATACTTGATGATTTGTGGACCTTGTGAGGCACCCATACGTGAATCCATTACAGACCAAAGGTTCTATTTCAAATGGCCAAGATTTAGACACCAATTGTGACAAATATTGTGTTTTTGATTGATATAGAAATAAACCTTAACGTTATACATTAATTCCGAGACATGAACAAAGAATTTATAACAATTATTACTTGCGTAAGTGCTGAATGAGAAAATAATCGAAACATTATCCACCAAATTCGTCCTACATCTACATAAGATTAAATTGGACATTAATACGAACGCGTTAGACAAGTATATACTATAATACAGTCTCCAGATGCATTCCACACGTATATCTATGAGGTAGAAGTCTCTACAAGAGGATGTGCTCAGAATAAAACTTAACCAAGGTAAGCTATCAGCATAGAAAGTGGAATGTTTGCAAATAAATGGTAACGTTTAACACCCGTTGCCCATAGGAAGTGCATGTAAATACAGAGGAGCAGGAAAAGTATGCCAAGCATGACCCGGAAGGCTTTGCGATTGTTGGATATGGCCGGCTCTCGTAACGGCCAGCAAACAGCGATATATCGCTCCACTGTGACAGCAATAATAAGCCAAACTGAATAGTCACTGACCGTACACGCCAGTACAATTATAAGGCTTCAGCTTCATCAGTACTTCTGCTGAGGATCGTATCCAGTGAGCTCCCTCACCCAAATTCTCAGTAATCCAATATATAAAACCAATGGATCTGTTATAGACAGGGCAGCCTGTAAATCGACTGCTTATTACGTCGCTTGCGTATGAGTATGAAAACAGAGAGTATGTGACCCACAGTACCGAAAAAGAGTATTATCGGGGGATATAGAAAGCATATTCGTGTGGATGCGGTACTCTGAGTACTCCCAGAGTAACCTGGATATGCATCGTGTCGTTAAGATGACATTGACCAAGTTCATATAGAAAACAGTGGAACTGTTCTTCGCTTTAGAGTCTGCCACGTCTCTTTCAGTTCTTGTAATAGAGAAGCTTGCTTTTCTGTACTGAGTGCCCGGCCGTTCTGCAGAATTTCCAGTTCCCTCTGTGAGAAGAAGCCGAGGTAACCTATCACGCACTAAAAACCAGAGTGTCAATCGACAAGACGATACGAATTGCAAGGTAAGATATCGCCACTTTTCTGAGGCATAAGATAAATTTCGCCATCTGGTGAGAATTCCTTTAAGTTACGAAAGTGATAAATTCCCATCCAATACTTCACGATCAAAAACACGAAGCATGTTCTCGTGGAGTTCAAACCAGTCATCTGAATATAATTTTCAAAATCGCGTATGCCATTCCGATTGTCGTCCAGTCTGTGTCTGATGGGCTGGTTAACCAGTGACAATGCAGGTGAGGTTTTAATAAGTAAATGTTGCTTCTCTACACATATGCATAGAAATATAGGAATGCATTATTTACTTGTATCCAAAGAAATAACAGCAACGACGGAAATTGCTTAATCTATCCTGACACTAAATGCAATAGGCTGCATAGCACAAGCGCGCTCGTCGTCAAAGTGGTGTCAGGGAGCTTTAAGCGCTCAAGGAGACAATTGTGGTCCATCGCCGATGTTTAATCTCTGAAGGACAGCAATTTTAAGGATTTTACAGAGGTCACATTCGGAAAGAATGTTCCACAAAATACTCCACACGGAGAAAGACAGTCATGCGTCGCTGTTTTCTCCGAGACACTTTTCTTGTCACGTGACTGCGGTTCGTTTATATACCCACTGTTTACTCTGCTAGCCTGTGGCAGACAATTACTGAAGAGGACAGGTTAAATACCTTATTTTTAGACCCCGAAGACACGTCATGTATACCGAGGTTCCGCGTGCGAGGGAGTTGCTGGGCTGACCCACGTAAGATTTTAATCAATGGCGGGTTTCCCGATCGACACTCTTTTCATTATCATATTGTTTGGTCTTAGACAAAGCCTTTCAGAGCTATCGTCATGATTTGGTTGACTGTTGGAAAATCAAACAGCGAATAAGCGGAATATTGGTTTATGCATCCCACTAAACTGGCATATGACCATCGTGATAATAAAACTGACTCATTGTTGCCCCATTCTGCTGAAATCGTTTTCTGGCAAAAGCACTTGGCTGTGTTTAGATTAACTATTCAAAGGGATCAGTTATGAACCGACGGTGAGTCCGCAATAAACGCATGCTGTGTTTATAGTATGTGAAGCACTGTTATCGGCTCTCAGGTCGATTCTCCTCTTCAGCCTCACTCTCTCTTATTCTCCCTAACCGACTGTTTCTTCACCTTCTATCCTCGTCTGTAGCGATCGCTCTCTGATAGTCTAGTTGTTTGACTTTACCTCCCCTTCTTCTATATTCCTTTCACAATCTAGATAGTTTCGCATTATCCAACGAATACGTTGGTGAATGTTATTACCTGTAAGGATTGCTATTAGTGCTCGGCTGCTGCTAATATAAATCCAGATTCAAGTCGTTTCAGTGCATGTGATTTGCTCTCATAAATAGGCTTCCATGAGATAGTCGTAAGGTTTTGCCCCTTACACCCCTGAGTCGTGCCTTCTGTGTTGATGCCGTGGTGATTGTCTGCAGCTAGCTGGCAACTCGAAAGCTTGCTGCCTTACTGAGGCAGAATGCACGCGCTACTGTGGCTACCCTGCCCTCCAGCTTAACCGCTATTGATCTCCCAGCATTGTTGGCGTTCATGCATAGATTTTCATAGACTTATGTACATGCCAAAATCCCATATATGCTCAGGAAAATTAGCGATGAATATTTTCTTGCCAATCAAAAAATATTCATGTACCCCGTTTTATTCCTCTAGATTTGTCTGCAAACAAGGTACTGACTGGAAAATAGCAGTGACGCCTTTATTGGAGATTGCCAAGATTCTATCCATTGTGTTTTTGACGACTAAGTGCATATAAATCATAAAGTAACAATCGAAGGCGAGAGATGATTGATGCTGCCAACTAACTTGTCCTACTTATTACACAACTAATCGTCCACGTCCCGGTGCCAATCCCTTATAGCGAGGCACTGGTTTGATCGAAATAAGAAACTCTGCACTATAATACAGTTACTAAACGTCTCCAAGGCCCAATGTCTTGAAGGAGTCTAAATCTAATTAGGCTAGGAAGCCGTAACACTCCAAAGCCATGGATCACTGAGTGGCTACCGTCCTATTCATTGCACGCAGCAACGGCGAACGATGGAACGCCGCTCCTAGTCACCCTAGCATCTTATACGCACAGCCATAAAGCATTCGTCCGGAATTTGATCAGAATGCAGGTGGCAATGTTTAAAGGCAACCACTTAGCAGGATGAGGTGTCAGAAGTCATCAGATCAAACGGACCAAAAACCAATTCTAAGGCAATCGAGGAGTGAAAATTACGCCATGCTTTCAAAACAGCTTGCCTTAGGTGACCAAATGTTGATAGACTTCTGTCAACCACAGTATTTGGATTTGTGGCAAGTTTAAACGTATGGTCGCCTTTTATAGTAGACTCTCGGCCGTCACAGACTTATTTGACTAATCAGGGTTTAACAGATGTCTGCTTCCGTCTTCAAATGACTGCACACGGTAGCACACAGGCGGCGAATTACAAAGGTAATTGCGCTCAACTATGGTTTATTGGCTGACATAGCATTCAGGTTTTTTTTATGAACAACGTTGTTGCAGAAATTTCCCTTGATATGTGTAATAAGACATACAAACTGAAGTGAGCGCCTGTATCAAACATGAATCAACCTTGGGAATAGTTAACAATAAGACGGTGGCAATCAGTTCAGTTGTGAAGGTTATTTTTATGAAACGCTGCCCTTAACATATATAACCTCCATATTCTCGGTATCATAACTTCCTGTAAGTAATCGATTAGCTAAGAATATTTTGTGCTCTGTTATGCGATATCGTGAAGTAAATCGGATTGATGTGCCATGCAAATGTGGGAATTGAATGTGTTCTGATACCTGTTGACGTGACACTCCAATATTGGGCAAAAACCACCGCGCATGGTTACTGCTGTGTGGTATTAAAGAGACCGATCAACGATGTCTGGCACCTGTAGTTAGAACACATTACCCGCCCCAGTTAAACGATTGAATTACCATTAACTAAATGACAAATCCGGTGTGTACCTAAGCGACAACATAATCTACTACAACATGAGGCGTTTTCGGGCCAACAATATTATATTTGGTTGAATCATGGGCGCAGCTCTGTAATATGCATCCATTTGCAGTGTCTCATATGGTTTGATTAGATGTCTGCTCTCATTAGTACGCACGTGGCGCCGTTAATATACACGAATTGAGCAATGTGTGGCAGACACCTCTGTCACTTAGTATTTCCATTGTGCGGATTAGTACTGATATATGGGTGTGATCTATCCACCACATTAGCCTGGTGCGTCCGCTGCTGCAGTTTCCTGGTCATGTGTATCAACGCACGGTCAATCATTGAAATAGGTGACGACAAAAGTCGGTCATTTCGTTTCGCCAGACGAGGACAACTATGATTGCCAGTTAAATGGCTGAATCAATCATCACGACGATATTATTTTGTACTCTTGACGATACTATGAACATCGGTTGGAGGGACTCATGTAATCAGATGAACGTAGGTGTTTAACCTAGGCAAACACCGGTTATTGCACTTCTCACAGAAAGGAAATAGACCGATGGTGCATTGTTAAACGACTGCTTATTTGCACAGAAGCTGATCATACATAGAGGTCGCCGTTCGCGTTTCACGTCCTTAGATCAATTACTACGCAATACCAGTTACGAGAATCACGTCAGTGGATTATATTCCCAGCAAGGCGAATTATCGTACAAACTGTATGGTGCAGTGTATAATTATAAACTACGCGAGACTTCCATCATTATATTATATATATATATATATATATATATATATCATTATATATACGATATAGGGGCGGATATATATATAGATATAGATATATATATATATATATATATATATATATCGTACAAACTGTATACATATATGAGACATATTATATATATATATATATATATATATATATATATATATATATATATATATATATATATATATATATATATATATATATATATATATATATATATATATATATATATATATATATATATATATGTGTGTGTGTCTATTGTGCCTAGTTCCCTGCATCTCTATGTGGTGACCCAGACGATCGCTTGATTGCATGGAGATCGTTGTCTCTCATTAGGCTTTTTCCCTCATTCCTATCTCACTAGCAACATTGTCGTGTATTTTCCGAATACCTTTCCCCTGAATTTGATATTTGCGTAAACGTGATATTCAGGCCGTGCGTGTGGGTGTGGTATTGGGGCCGGTAGGGTGGCGCCGTCGCCAATGGCGAAGCAATATTAATACCATGCAGCACTCACTAGCAAAGACAGGTGCTAGTCATTATATGGTATATAGAGTTACGCTTTCTCCTCCCTGGGCTCCTAGTTCAGCTGGGGAGAGTCGGTGAAAAGGCGATGCGACAGTGAATCTAATCAGCTACAGATTGCTGAAAAGATTGAGAGAAGGGGATAGGAGCGAGTGGGGGGGATGGAATCGTGTGTTAGTTAAGCCTCAGTGCCCTTTCCAGAAAATGTAAAAAATCCAGTCTACGAGCAAGGATGACTCAAAAGAGTCTATTTCCGTTTCCCAGTTGATCAGTGCTGCCGGTGAAGTTCGGAATGCCTACATTACTATAAATATTTCGTCAAGGGCGACATCTCTTTAGCTGGCGTCTGAGCGGGCATTATATAGTGACCAACCATCCTGATAAAAGCTTAATTGCACTCAAATTCAGGCTTCCAGCCTGCTCGATGTGCCTTAGAAAGCATTATGTTAAGTAGTACACCATCACGAGTTGACTATAACATTAAAAGCTTTGCGGCTATATCATAAAATTCAAGCGTCACAGCCAACGTTCCGTGATTCTCAAACAATCGACGTTGTAACAATATATAACTGACCACGGGACAAAGAACGATTCGTCCTTGATTAAGAAGAAAAAAACATGTAAGGTGTCTCGACTCTGTGGAACACGAATAGTTTTCATTTCCGCTTTTTGAAGCCGGTGTATCGTTTGATGGTGGAAGCAACACCGAGTTATTGGCTTTGGTTGGGGGTAAGAAAGTCCGCATTGTGGTGCAAATATTTTGTTTCCCGACCTCTCTCCCTTGTACCGTGTGTCACGACTGCCTCCTAATTCATCCTCACCATGATACCAAGTTAGTATCGAGCCAATCGCAATTACATGGAAGAGATCAAAAGAAAACATCAACCCAATCAGCGAACTCAGTAAGTAGGATACATTAGGCAATCATGGATACTTAACTATGATAACTGCCCAAGCATGTTTACAATACGTCATTTCCATCTGACCGAAGAAGATGGACATAAAAGGCCCTTGGACCAAAAGTTGAATCATGCACTACTTTCAGACGCAGGCTTCTTACGGAATTAAGCCCATCGAAGGCCTGTTGCGTCCTTGCGGTGTATATTTAATCGCCAACGTTTTGAACCTAGCACCAAAAAGCTTTACCGCGTGCGCAAGGATTCTTTATTTGTTGATAATTTTTAGAGTGCTTGGCTCCGTAGGACTTTATTTGCAAGTATGTCTTATCGCATAATAACGTATGTTGTCGGTGCATGTAATAAAAGGTGATTTCGTTAGAGTTTTTGTTGTTTTTTGTTCTCCATAAAATAAGTATGATATACTAAAACCATTGGAGGATGCTTTGAAAAATAAAAACAAGCACGGAGTGCACAATATATTTATTACAGCTACTAGGTAGCAAATGGCCACAAACCGCTCGTAATGCATTGAATATGGAGCTGGTATTTAGATTACTAAGCTAAATGTAACGTGCGTATTGACATGTCACAAAGATATATTTGCAACAAAGGAGAGAAGATGCTGCAAATTGCGCCAAGTGCCGGGTTGTCCCAAACTGTTTGTGCAAAAGAAGTAAGGCACCACAAATGTGGTATATCCATATGTTGATTCTCTAAATGACGAGAGAATTCGCCCGCAACAAATGATAGAACACGGTAGCTACATTGATAGTTTACATTGGCGTCGTCTTTCTTGGTGATTGAAGTAGAATGGGAAAATATCGACAATGCTGCATCGTATAAAAAAGAGTTCATCGCAATCTAATCATTGAGTTTCATCGTGCTCCGAAAGGTATATCTTTGGGATTCACAGACAGTTGTGATTATATACAGCCGCTCTTACAAGCTGAAATAACCATGTACCAGCGACAGTGGCCTTTGGCTGAAAACACAGTCTAAAACGATTGCCCATTGTCGAGAAATCGAAATCCGTCACAGAAAATTAGCGATATGGTTTGCATTATAACTGTTACAAAGGAAGTCATTATATGTTCTCACTGCATTGTACCATGCAGGCATTCGATCTTTAATAACCAAAGGTGCTTGGAATGATTACGCTTGTGTGTGTTAATGCGGTGATTAAACGTATCTGACCGCCCAAAAACGTCGTTCATTATATTCATCGACGTATACACTCAACAGCAACGTAAAAGCACCAGTTGAATCGTTAACGATGTGTTACGAAGCAGAAACTCTTACTTTCATTTACCCATCCTGTCAGGATTTTGTCAAAGAAGACTCCTCCTGTCACCTTGTAATTCATTCTCATCCATCATCGTGGCGATATCATCTCGATGTTGGAAGTGACATTCAACCCATTACCATTGCCTTGTAAGTTCAGCATAGCAAACTTGTCTTGAAAGGCTTCTTTCTGAATGTATAAAACAGGAAGCTAAGACGACGACTACGTGCACCGTGGATACTTGGCTTTTGATTGAGGAATGCCTACTCAAGGAAGACGCATCAGATGTAGGCCTGTTCTCACTCTAGGCCCTCATGCGCTGTATCAAGTATCCAAACCTGTATACGTCCCGCAGTTAAAGGCTAGAAAGCCTTGTCATGATCCCGCTGACGTAGTTTCAACTAACATACGTCAATTTCTGGGGTATTGTGCAAGCAAGTACAACAAGTGCCTATGGCTCGAGTTTGTTCTATCACGATTACACGCACCGATTATATTCATTTGTTTATCATTGCATCTCAATCAATCAAAAGTATCACATCAATCATGATTCGAATAATTATCATGTCTGCCTGATAAAATAGTTCAATCAACTTAATCTTCTTATCACTTCCAAGACGGTTGCTGTGTACAACCTTAGCCGCTCCGTTTGAGAGTTTTTTTAAAAAGCTAGTAGACAGTGACATCATGTGAGCTTCTACGCAATTATCTAGCATCAAATATTATTATCTATGAATTGAGGCTCTCAATAGCCATTAGAAAGGCGACAAATTAAGAACAATACAACACATATCATCGACAGGGTAGTGCGCTAATGGTATGCTGTACTTGTTCTGGGCCGACGTAATTATCACTGAATATGGTAAATTGTAAACTTAGTTGCGTGCATTAATGTAGCGCCTGGACATGTTTCTGATACTCACAAATTCTCAGCTGTGCTAGTTTACGAAAAAACATTGGCGATGTGCACAATAGAAAGTTAGTTTCGATGATGATAGTTGTGTAGACATTTTCTCCTTAACTCGGCTTCCATTTGAAACACATGTCCTGTCATAGTGGAACTGTATATAAAACTAGGTATGGAACTGCCTCATCAACAGTCACCACATACTCAATAGCTGGTAATTATAGTAATCGATGGTGAGGAGATATAATAATAAATTACTACGCGCATGAAATACCTGTTCTTAAGATACTAAAGGGGCTACATTTTACATAGAAGAAGTCTATCGAATATAACATGCATTATCATAACTGCTAGCTATATATTGAATGCACATGAAGATAATAGACCAAGTTAACTTTCGATAAGAAAACCGATTCACCGTTACCATTATCCTCGGGCAAACGAAGTAATACCTTAAGATCAATTAGCATAACAAAGGGATCTTTTTTTTACCATTGTCACCATTCGGTGCAATCAAAAATAGGTCCTGAAATTCGATCGACTAATGATAGATGCTGTGGGTGGTTGAACTGTCAAATCGTTACAAAAAAAAGACACCGAATGTTAGTTACATGCATAACAAACATCCATGAACGTACCGTGAATTGGGCATTCCTTTTCTATAGATTCACAGCGGTGTCGAATATACTTTCTACAGATTCAAGGGACTTATGGTCTGACGTTCGTCACACCAACGAACTCTCCCGGCCCTATCAGTGGTTGGCAGTAGGTAATTCCATTGAATACGCAAAAAAAGTTTTTGTAGCTGAAATGCCCCTTACTTTAGAAACAGCGCTGTGCAGGATCTAGCATAACGGGATGATGCTAATATGCCATGAACCATATGCTATAAACCACACATGCTCAAAATGAAAGCGTGTTGTTAACCGATGGCCTACTGAACTTGCATTTGGTATTGCGTTGAATGTAATAGCACCTGGACTCATGTACTAAATCATGACTACAGTGAAGCCTCTGGAAACCACAGGGATATATATAGCACGCTTGTAGTGCAAAACCTACAAGTGCCGGGTCCTGCAAAACTGTTTTGGCAAAGGGACTGAGGCACAAGAAATATGGTTTATCCATTCGTTGATGCTGTATATGACAACAGAACAACGGTTACAGACAAATGATGATGCATAATGCGAACAAGAAGGGTTCAGTGCGTCCGTGTCAATGAGTTTGACTGGACTCCAAACTCTATGTCTTTGGCATTCGCAGACAGTTGTTGATCAAATACACATACTCCTATAGACCACAATGTGCATAGGCGCAATTCCAGTAACGGCGGACAAAGGATAAAATAGCCGTATAAAATGACCGCCCATTGGCAAAATACCGTATTCCGTCACAGAGAAATCAGTTGCATTATAACCCCAGGTGAAAAGCTATTTCATGGAATTTTTCCTTTAATTCTAGCACGCAGTTAGTCCTTTATGCAAAACTCCGGATTATTGGAATGTTATTCATTATGTCTATTAAAGCTCTGATTAAACGGATGTATGTACAGATCAGCGTTCGTTATACCCATCGGCGTTTCCAATCAACAGCAATGTAGAATCGCAGTTAGAGCGTTGACGCCGTGTTGCAAAGCAGTATAACAATTATTGGTGGGTGATTATGCGCAGGTCATAGCAACAAGTTGGTTATTCTTGTCAGTCAATTGCAGCCCGTTTCGATGGACAAATATAAACATATTGGTACAGATCAGTCCCTTGCGCGCCTGCTCGTTCACAGACATTAGTTGTGCAATTACGGCTCACAAAAGGGTTGGTACCGCCTCTTTGAGTATTTTTGCGTTCAGTCGTAAATGAATACCACAGAATGACTTGAAAGCACTGTATATATTGACCTTATCAATGACGCCATAAAAAGGGCGCCAGAACTTGCACGCTTTGAGTTAGGTGGTTTTAAATGTGGGTCATTCGGGCAAGCATACGGGGTGTTATGGACAATGTAGCGTCGATAATGGCTCCTTCCCGTAATGCTTTCTAGTGGTATATGTGATTCGGCGGTTCTTATGTTGCTCTCTAGGCAAGCATACCGGCCCGCTTAAGCTACTGAAATCACCTTTCGCAATTTCTTAAGTTATATTCATAAGAATCAGTCATTGTTTTGGAAGTACCACACAAAACTTCGAATATGTTGTGCATATCCGGGTCGGAATTTACGCTGAAACTTGTTTCTGTTCATACTCCAAAAACATACTCTGCGCGTAAGAGCACCACAGCTGGTGGTATTTGTTATCTGTATTCTATTAATGTGCTAGTAAATCTATCATGTGATCATAAACAATATTTGCAATGTCTTATGTGCTTAATGTCTATATTGTAAAATATCCTGTAATCTATACTAAAGCATAATGAATGCTGATAAATATCTATTATAATCTATACTACAAATTGCCAAAATCTATCTGAACATAGTTGCCAATTGCCAAAGTATATCCAATGCCATTAGTGCAACTTATGCTAATCTAATGCATCCATAAATAATATTTCAAACTTCTATGGACAATAAGCAAATATCTGCATAAACAAAAACACCGTTTCAAACTTCTATACAACTTCTCCTTATTTCTACGGCACCTTGCCGCCTTGAAATCGAATAATGAACCAGCGGCCACCAAAAATATTCAGACTGATTTAATATGCAAACAGCGGCCACCAAAATCTGTCAGACTGATTCAATATGCAAAGCTAGGAAAGAATAAACATCTGACCGTTCCGTAGGTAGTTATCCAATGTTAATGACAAGTGGTTGCGTCTGGCTTTGAAAAAAGAGGGTGCCGTTCCGTAGGGATCGCATACTAATACCAACTTGATGACAGTGGTTACGTCAAACCTTTGATTTCGTTAAATTATGCTAAGGTCGGGCAAAGTGTAACATGGACCATGCATCAAGAATCTAAATTAACTGACAAGACAATACATACATACTAAATCTGGCTCTGAACAAGGGGTGCATTAGGGAATAACTAATATAGATGCTAACAGTGCCCTCATGTCCCAGAAACGCGCGTTGGCATAAATTATGCTAAGGTCGGGCAAAGAGTAACATGGACCATGCATCAAGAATCTAAATTATCGGACAAAACAATAATAAATACTAACAATAATTGCAAAAGGCAGACAACGTGCGTTGTGTGATACTAATGGTACATATCCTCTCATATACATAAGCATTGACCTACGTCAAACCCCAGATGCCTTATGTGCACTTCTAGTTAAGCATTATTTGTGCTCAAACCTACCGACAAATGCATCCATAATACAATTGCATAAGATTTCATACGCTATACATCTAGCGCATGCCAATCGTGGCATTCAATGCGATACTTCATACAATCGCCTTCATTCATACACGGCATATAAACATACATACGTACGTACATATGCACATATATGCATGCACACATACATACATACATACACATACATTATGCTTACATAAACATACATACATGCATGCATACATACATACATATATACATGACAAACATAGATGCGATATACATACATAGCGCATGCATACACCATACATACGTAAATGCATACATACACACACACACACATACATACATACATACATACATACATACATACATACATACATACATACATACATACATACATACATACATACATACATACATACATACATACATACATACATACATACATACATACATACATACATGCATGCATACATACATACATACATACATGCATACATACATACATACATACATACACACATACACACATACATACGTACATACATACATGCATTCACACAAACATACACGCATTAACCCATGCAAATACACATCTAAACATGCAAACATATATACATGCGTACATAAAAAGATAGGTTCATACATACACACATGCATACATACATATATGCATACATACATACATACATACATACGTACATACATACATACATACATACATACATACATACATACATACATACATACATACATACATACATACATACATACATACATACATACATACATACATACATACATACATACATACATACATACATACATACATACATACATACATACATACATACATACATACATACATACATACATACATACATACATACATACATACATACATACATACATACATACATACATACATACATACATACATACATACATTATATACATACATACATACATGCATACATCATTTCATACATACATCAGTACAAACACATACATACATACATGGGTACAATCATACCGGCATATATATAAATATATACGTGCATATATACATACATACGTGCATACAGGCCCCTTATACACGTGACATACAGTACATGCTGTATTTTCAAGCACATTCATAGATAATATCAACGGACCAAATACTGATGATTGATGAGTACAAAGGGAATACATACATTCACACCCTATCCTTTCTACTGTAAATACATATCCTTACATGTACATATTGACATACATACATACATACATACATACATACATACATACATACATACATACATACATACATACATACATACATACATACATACATACATACATACATACATACATACATACATACATGCATACATGCATACATACATACACCATACATACATACATACATACATACATACATACATACATACATACATACATACATACATACATACATACATACATACATACATACATACATACATACATACATACATACATACATACACATACACATACATACATACATACATACATACATGCATACATACATACATACCATACACATACATACATACATACATACATACATACACATACATACATACATACATACATACATACATACATCATACATACATACATACATACTAATATATATATACATACATACATACATACATACAACATACAGAGCTACATACATACAAATACATACATACATACAGTACATACATACATACATACATACATACATGTATACATACATACATTCATATATACATACATACAAACATACATATTCATGCATACTTGACTACACAATTCGGAAAAGTGTGGAAAACTATAACTAGGCTCCAATATAGTACAATATTTACTTTTCTGTATAGTCGAGTAAATGTGACTTATTTGGTTATCATGATAACCTAAACAACCTTTATATTTCCCGCTTCGCTGCACAATGCCTAAACCATATCAAGGTAATATGTAATTCATGGGAATCGTTGCCTTATATTTGCCTCTTTTATAAAAATATTAGTCGATCAATAAGTAAGGGCCACATCCGCTATGACGTTATTCAAATGTTAAAGACATAATTAACGCTGCATAAAACCCTTTACAGAGTTATACATTACATCAGTACTGCAAGGTCAAACGATCAATATTAAGGGGATTCAATGATTAAGCATTGCGATTCAATTGCACTGGACATGATTTAAACAGTCAATTATTCGATATCAACTGTGGACTCAAGGAAATACAGCGTTTCCATCGCAATTTAACATTTTATTTCGCGATCTAACCAATCTAGCAAATACACAGCTTTATGGTTAATTTCTACGAGTGTACAACTAAACTCGCTAATGAATTACTAATGTCAGAATCGTGTCCGCTCCGTTGACGGGATAAATCTAGTGCCTATGCGGATAACACACTAATCGCTCGCTTACAATATCACAATTTGTATCGCGCAAATGAACACCGCATTTCGTCAGCACAGCAATACGCAAAAAACATGTTTAAATACGACAAAATGTAAAACCTTTGCGTTATTAACTATATCCGTCCATTTGTTGGGTATATGATGTTTAGTTTATCAACCAAGCTAAATGCCCGTTTAAGGTGCAGGCAAATTGTGATTGACTACAATTGTGTACAATACAAATGCGTCTAATTCGGAAGTGACCATTTGCATTGATATCATAAAGCAGAACAAATGATGCTAATAATAGATAGGTATTAGATACAGAGCTAATATTGCAAAAAGCGTTACCAGTGCTGCTTGTACTGATTACGATTAGCGCCATTAGCTGCTATGAACAACTTTTGCACATCCCAGTGAATGTCATGGCATTTCGTCGATAAAATTGTTAGCATAAGAGCAATGTCGTCAGGGGAAAATTATTTACCTTTAATACTTAATGTAGCGGTCAAATGTGTACATCTAGTACGTTCTTGAGTAATGACAATATTTATTATTTCATTTTCTTCCGGCAACTGTAAATGCCATTCGTAAGATATTTCGAACAAAGCTGTTGGTCGTTTTCCTGATTAATGGGGTTCTGCATTTGGTACAATTAATCCGGATTTCATTCATCCCAAAACGCATTGCATGGCTAGTAAGAAAACATATTAGAAACGATCAGATATAAACATTTAAGGGAAAATAATAAACAGCAGCTAGATATTGTACTCGTTCAAATTGCATAAAACATAATTTTATTCCTTTTTTTACAAACTTATTTTGTTGGCAATTGGCAACTTAAGCGCTATTTGCAATTCAAAATGAGGTCTATTATCGGTAGGCTGATAATATAAGCTGCCCATCATCGTTCCCTCTTCTGCTTGTTACGCTAAAAGACAGGGTTAGCGTATCTAGCTTGTTAGTCACCAGGGTTAGACAGTCACCAGTGACACGACGGTACTGCAAATAAAGAAAGACAAAACAGATCTTATTAAAGTGTTCAATGAGTAATGGCGTAGCATCCCTATTATGTGTTATTATGGTATATATATATAATATATATATATATATATATATATATATATATATATATATATATATATATATATATATATATATATATATATATATATATATATATATATATATATATATATATATATATTTATTTATATATACATAACCATCGTCTGCAACCCCTAATCGCTGTCAGTCGTGCCGAATAATGCCCCTATTCAATTGCTATTATAAAGTATTTTGCTCGGATTAGTGGCATATTGATTACCTATGATCCATTCAACAACATACTGTGTGACACAGGCTAATGTAATCTGATTCGCTTTGGCTCCATGGAGTCTGGAAAAGCTGTTTTCATTTATAACTAGAAACTACACTGATCAACGCCGAATTCGCTGACTAATAACAATGGCTAATGTGTCAACTGGTAGCGGTCAGTGTGTTTAATTTAAGGTGTATTTCCGAGACCAACGTCGTGGTCTTTACTTCGTTGACTTTGGTACCAGGTCTGTTTTTGGATATCGGCATTAGCAACTCGACTTCTAGAAAAATCAATATATCAGTAAATACATCGCTTTCTTTAGGCGAACCCTTTTTTCCCCGCAGAATTCATTAAAGCAATGCGTGTTGCTGATATATAATATCCTGCTAGGCCGTCTAAAACCCTGGATTATTTTGCTTTCATAAATAATTTGGCAGCTATGGCCTATGATACGGAAGATATATATTTGAATAGTCAGTTGCTATGATAAACTAGGGATACTTTGTTGGATATTACAAAATCAATATCATCCTGGCGTGCGATGATGCTGGCGACGCCGTGCACGTGTAACAATATATATATATATTTTCCCAAAATAATTGAAATATATTGCTCTTTCAAAACTTATTTTTTATAATGGCATTGACAAGAAAATCATATCATGGATGATGGCGACGCCGTGCACGTGTCACAATATTACTCGTTCATTTTCCCAATATCACCTTGGAATTGAAAACGCCGTCATTTTCTTAAATATTAAGCTTGAATTATTGCTCTTTCAAAACTTATTTTTTATAATGGCATTGACAAGAATTAAACTGTGGGCAATGTAGAAACAGAGCCGACAACACTTCTAGTTGGGGCGGCCGTTTACAAAAATCATCTGCCTAATAATCTACTTTGGGCAAATCGAAACAGCCATATCTACGCGTTGATACTTAGAGAAGGACGACAGTTTCGTATATTGATGGACTAATCCGAACGAAAGCCACGTTCAGTGACTTGATTGATGCATCACTTGTACCACTTTCATTTCCCAATGCATTATTCTGTCAATATCTATATATGACTATTATATGCCTCTCTATTCACTGCATATCCTCATGCAGTGCGCATATACCGATATATATAACCCATTAACGTCTTTAATGCTTGGTGATTCTATATATATATATATATATATATATAGATATATATATATATATATATAGATATATATAGATATATATATATATATATATATATATATATATATATATATATATATATATATATAGAGATATAGAAATATATATATATATATATATATATATATATATATATATATATATATATATATATATATATATATATATATATATATATATATATATATATATATATATATATATATATATATATATATATACACCATCATTTGTGATATGTCATTTTTTTAACCTGTCTGTCTTGAGCACTTTATAAATCCAGTGAATCTAGCCGTAAATGCAAATGAATTAGCCAGTTTTTCAAAGACAAAGATAGATGACAGCCAATTAGCTTTAATTTATTCCATGATCTTATCAGTATCCACTTAGCCAGATTGCAAACCACCAGCTGCGTATGATTTATCCACACGGAATACGGCCGTGTAGTGTGGAAGCATGTTAAATTATTCCATACAATTTGATAACTAAGTCCATCCGTCTAAGGATTCAGCAAACAGTGCCAATATCTAACCTCTTTTTCAAAACCCAGTGCCTTTTAACTAAACGATCTATATGCCGTTCATAGGCTAAAACCGTTCACAAACATCACTCGTCCCATTTGCTGTAGCATTTGAACAATTGACAGACGCTTGATTTATTAATATTACCATATTTCATAATCCAATAAATCAAGGGGTCGTAACTACTCCTGAAGAGTAAAATCAATGGATGGTTTTGTTCTATCCCACACGTGTATCAATGTCACTATGGCTATCCAAGTTGTTTGCGACCCATTTTGTAATTATAAATTATTGTTCTTAGTGTTAGTATAGTGAGGAATTTCGAGGGATTCTAAGATAATGAATGGCAGGGTTCATAATATACCCCACGCTGGCGGTTTAAATCATGAAAGTTCTACATTGCAGCATATCTACTAATTAACACCAACAATAATTACCAATTACGAGGTGCAACACCATGAGCATGTTGACGCATTTTGGCAAGGGAATAGAAGTGCAGTTGTTTTACCGTCGCACTTTCCATGCCACACATTGTTCTGGGCCCATTCTATTCGGTCTCATTCGAGATCTCACTGATCCATGAGGAACACTG
>CM067346.1:12982434-13062679 GCA_034190875.2 Urechis unicinctus
TTTGCAAAATGTTGTAGCCTTTCACTCATTTTCCGTAAAAGGTCGGCGCCCAAATTTTAGGTATATACGATATAGTTATTACGGATCATGAGTGTGTCATAGCAGCCGAATTTTGATTTCGGCACTATCAGTACCATATAGCTGTAGAAAATGTGTGTTTAGCACAGGGATCGACAGAAGCATTATACGCATACTGCTAAGATGTTCTTCGGCATTAAAATGCAATCACAATGATAATCTGCTCATCAATCATATTATACTTAAAAGCGCACCCATAACTGACAGATTGACGCATCCGAAACCATACGATATTGGAATGAAATCCCTGCGCGTTTCCGGCTTTGCCGTCAATTCCGCATTAATGTGACAATCATCTCGTGAACTGTTCGGCAGAGTTTCAGCGACGATGGAAAGATGTGAACATTAAATTAAGACATACGACTGAATACATACATAAACGATTTCATCGGCATTGGGCTTGCCTCTGGAGGGATGTCTCAGAGGGTGATTTACTGACAAATGTATCCGCTTATGACGACATATATAAAAGATTTAACAAGTGGATAGGATGGAAATGCATTGTTAACCTAATCATTGAAAACGCAGACACAGCATTTGCTATTGTATTGTCAATACAGACATGAGGTTTTTCCTGGACGGATCGCGTTTCGTGAGACAATCCATTTTTATCATCACACTGAACGACTATACTGCTATATCCACGGCTAGCGTGAGGTCTACTGATGCCAGCTGCGTAGCAACCTACTATCTTCACAGCCTTTGCGATGCGTTATCGGAGACAAATTGTATGCATATCCAAGATGCATTGCATGGTTAGTATTGTTGTTCTAGCCTATGGCAGCACTCATGCAGTAATCCCATGATTATAATTGACATTTATTACACATTGCTGCGCTTACGATTACTACGTAATGCAACGATTTAAGTGTACCGCATGCACAATGCATATAAATCGCAGATATATATGAGGATATATGTTTGCATTCTATTTGGAGCAAATATTCCTACGTCACAAGCTTCTCTGACTTAAGATGGTAATACTACACCTGATCAAACGTCTCGCGTTATATCATCCATATTTGGCGGTGGGTGTATTGGAAGAATACTGTTGTTAGTGATTTAACAACAGCGTTGGATTGTGTCGCAGTGAAATCAGGCCCTCTCAAAATTAAACTCTCTGCTGTAATCAATCCCCATGACGCGGGTAAAATATTGTCAAGCTCTTCCACGTCTGGCAAAAGTGAGTCAGACCTTGTCCTTATTTATTGCCAGTACATAAGCGCCGTGCCATAGCTGTTCGTGGAGAAGTTAGATAGTTATCTGAAGGCAAATGTCCCGATCTGTGGAAGGTTGAATGAATTGGCGTAATAAATATGGTAAGCTTTATTGCTTGTCGCGCTTGTCTTTTTGGCTGAGTTACGAGGGTAGTTCAACTAGGTTCGTACATTCATATCCTTATCTATATTTTAGTATAAGTCACTTATTAACTTAAGCTTCATCATCCTTGTCGTTGTTATTTCTATCGTCTTCATCATAGCCACTACCATTTTCGGCATCAATATCCCAATGAATATCATCATCGTGATTCTCATTATCATCAATTATATCATCAACATCCTTGCCATAGGCATTTTCATCATCATCAAAATCTGAATCGTCGTCATTACGCTCATTACGATCCTTGCCTTCGTCCCTTGACAATCATTGTTTTTGTTATATATGGCTAATTAATGACATTACATTTTCTGTTCATCACCATAAACACCCAGAAAGTCTGCATGTACTCTCAAAAGCGCAGCTGCCTGCAATATGCCCCCAAAGGTGTCCTACTAAAGCTTTCGGACCTTCCTGGTAATATAATTATAAGTTTGACCTGCATTAAAGGTACCGCAATTTCGCTCCAACAATGGCGATTAAGACCCGGTAGAATAAATATATTTTCTTACGTAAAGCTTAAGTATAGTAAGCCCAGCAACAGTACAAAAGCGACACTTGGCCGAATACAAAGTCCTTATTTCTACAGGCAGACTGTACAAATCAGTTAACTTTTGGCCGAATGCAAAGCTTATAAGGATACAAGAAGGAGGGTTTGTGTTTTGTTCTGAATGTGATTTAATATCACTTGGTGTCACTTCCATGAATAATGATATTTCCAGAGTGCTGCACAATGCGATGAGCATGAGGTAACGTGTTCATATTTCTTAAAGCTTAATAACGAGGTTGTCAACTTTGCTTGAGAATAATAATATACAACACAGGTAGATATGTACCGTATTGGGCAAATATTATCCAAATTTTCTTTCCTGAATCGACTTTCAAAGTAGACATAATAACGTGAATATTATGTGGGGTACACCAAACCGTTGCGCACATATTTTCTCTCACATTCTGGTTATCTCTCTGTTCCTCGCCCAATCTACATGCATCTCCCGCCTGCGTATAAACGCTCATCCACTTACACTCACCAAATATAACGCATACACACAGACGGTCACGTACTTACACACACACTGATATATAATTACGTTAAAATACATAAAGACCCATACATGTGCACACACACACACACACTCACACACACACACACATACACACACACACACATACACACACACACACACACATATATATATATATATAAATATGAATATATATATTTACATATATATACATATAAAATATTATTGATTATATATACATATATATATAAATATATATATAATATATATATACATACGAATATATATATATATATATATATATATATATATATATATATATATATATATATATATATATATATATATATATATATATATGTTCTTATACGAGTAATGACTTGTTGTAGACAACAATACACAGCACACGTCGGAACTTCTGCGGTATCTTAATAGAGAGCAAAAAAGTGAAAACCAAATTAATGCATTACGTGTTACTAATAATAATAACAAAAAGACATGCGATGCATTGTCATTTGCTGACATTCAATCACTCTGTACTGTTACTTGATCCTTTCTCAACATTTTGATTTGAGGGATAAGAGGATCGTGGTATGACGTGACAGGATGCACAAATAATCCACAGTTATACAGGAGCCTACATTGGCAATACATTGGTTCTTGTTAAGGTATAGACATAATTAGGGCAAGGTGACCTTATTCATAGTAAAATAGGCTGCAGCAGTTTCAGCCATATCTATAGATATATTTCTGACTCTGACGGATGTATTTATCCACATGGCATACTTGCACACCTGAAAAGCAGTTTTTGTCGTTTGTGGAATGCTCTTACAAATAACCTTTGAAGGCGCGCTTGGTCTGTGGAATATAGACTTTCTAACATGACAACCTGGTGGTGTCGTAGGAGTGCTTGTATTTAAATTCCCACCGTAACACATTACGCATCTTAAAGCTGAATAACTGGGATGTTATACCGAAAGCCAAAATTGCATTTAGAGAAACAAAGTCGCCAGATTAGCAACTCATCGTCGTCCAATGTCGTTAGCCCAAATTAAAGCATGGTTAGATCCCATCCATCATTGCAAACAAGAAGAACAAAGCTAGCCATCAGAATGACCAAGCAGTGTGGCAGCAATACAGTTAGAAGGTTCTCTGGAAAGTAATCAGCTGCAAATATACCGCAATCAAATTATTCATACCAGTTTATAAGCGTGCTTGTTAATCTTCATTAGGGGATGCCGCTTCTTGATAATGTCAGCAAGCGGCCAGACAGATTTCATGAATATCAAATCATCGTCGCCTTTTAATAGATACCAATGAATGAACACATTATATTCAACAGCGGGTTATTGTTAAGGCATAAATATAATTATCAATTATTTGCAGAATGCTCCTACAATAAACCTATGAGGGCGCGCTAGAATTTCGAACATGCCAACCTGTGCACGGTTGTAAAAGGGCTTTGCGTAGAAACATTGTAATGTGTCGTTGGAGTGGTTGTATTTACATTCCACATGATTCTACCCTTATCGAAATCACACGTTTAACAAGGAGATGATGACAGCAAGGCTATGACAATTACTCAAGTGCCCGTACGGGGCTATTGCTCGGAGCATGCATGTGTGATGGCTAGGCTTCGAGACATCAGCAGGTCGTTACATCGGGTTATAGCCTTTGTGTATAGGCAACTTGCATAACGCTGATAAGCTCATTTGCCTTGGAATGTTCATACAAAATCTCTTAGTCGCATGACAGTTGTTTACTCGTGCTTAATATTTTATTTTCTCATTCGGTTCTGAATAAGATATAACTATGCTAAACTCCTACACCGACATTTTTGCCGGATAATCACTAACTTTGGCTTACTTATATTAATGCTGCCATGCGGAAACCAAGCATCATAAGCGTACAGAGAAAATAGTTTTGTATGAAACTGAAGGGAATGGATGTTATAAAATATGTGGAAAGTGAGACAGTAAAGCAGCTGACAATTTTGGCTATGTTGATGAAGGCATTATGTCGAGTAGGTTCACAGTGAAAGATTTTTTTCGGTGTTAATTAGTGCATACATTACAGCACAGCACGTTGAATATTTCACGAGCAAGCTCCGGTGGCTGATTGCACCTTACTCTTTTCTAAACAATATGCTAACAATGTATTCATGACAAAATACAAGTTATAATTCTAGCTGTTGAAACCGCCGTTGTACAATTGTACACATGTATTTTACATAGTTTGACAATTATCTTGATGTTTCGTTTGTTGCAAATCGTTATTGGAATTTCGTTACCAAGAGTTTTAGGATGGTGAGCAAAGCTCGCTAGGTTTAGCAAACTCCTTGCATGGTGCTGATGAGAATTTGGAAACTAATGTGTCTGTGTTTGTTGGCAACTGTGAAGGCAAGAGCTATATACGCAGTAAATTATGTAGTTAGCCATACGTGCGGCATATATAGCGTTGAGTTTACGGTTAACACACGACGCCACTGATACAAGACTAAACTTTTCTTATGTACTAGAAATCAATATCATCATGAGTTGCCTAGGAGTTCCCACGTCAACTGGTTGATTGATTTAAACCTCATGAACGCATATTGGGGACAATTACCTCGCAAATACTAAGACTGTGCATACGCAGATTGGAGTTTCATGCTGCTGACTGTTAACTACATACTTGAAGTGTGACGACATAATAAACAGTTACCTGACATTCTTGATTTGATAAAAAGTAGCGATTGCAGCTGCATATGCCGAAAACATGATTGCCGCCAAAAATGATGCTACATTTAAAGCCTTGATACTTCTCCTTCCTGAAAAATCGGACTGATGTTACCATTTCCGTTTTACTACCACCACTGATCTAGATATGCACACTATTTCTATCGCATGTAACCAAGCTAAATTTCCACCACAAAGTGTGCATGCACAAGCTTAGACATTCTTTATAAATTGTTCTTGGCAAATAAGTTGGGCAAATGAGCTGTTCATTAATGTGTGCGGAATATCACGGTCAGCACTTAGTAATCAAAATGGCCTGGCTCATTTTCAACCAGTGTTAGCTGCATAAATTGGGGTAACTCAGTCAAGCTTAGCAGTAAGTAGCTCAGCTGTCAAGGTCCGAAAAGAGGTATCTTAGATCGATATTGAGCCAGGGGAAAAACATCGCCATAGCACATATGATTTTTCCCGGTAATGTCATTGTCTTACATCGTTGTATGTAGGAATCCATGGAATTAAGCGAAGATAAAAGAGATCCAAACACAAAATGGCACAAAGCACGTGCATTTTGAAAATATAACTATTGGTTCAAAGTGTATATCACTGCTCCAATTATATTGGTTGCAATGTTTTTGTTTCAAACTAAGTAGAATAAAAAAGAAGTTGATCTAGACGTGGGGTCACAGACTATTCGTTAAGTAGTCGCATCTGCTGTGTATAGTCAATTTCCGTTTTTACGGATTGGGTCAGTGGTTCATCACACATTTTTACCGTCAGAAAATCTGACATTTAACGTGGGCACTCAAAGGCGATCCATGAAAATGCTGATGCCTCGCCAATCAATTAAAAAGAGTTGTCATATCATTGGCGACTAGTAAAGTGCGTTATGTGCCGTGCACCAACAATGATTTATTGGATTCTTTTGCGAATTGCTTCGGCGCAACGGCACGCCGTTTTCTACAAAAGCTTGTTTAACGACATGCCTGGACGATGCCCGTCTTTGTTCGACTAATAAAAGTAATACGAGCCGGACTAGATTGGTGCGTAAAATAGTCAGTACGCTATTTTGCGTGACGTATATCCACTTGTTGCTTTCAGGACGGGTTAAAAGAACAAAATTATTAAGTCGATCGTTATAATATCGATTGCAATGATATGAAAAACCGTTTCTCTTTTAAACGAACGACCTGAAATCGACCTGAGGTTGTCGCCTAATTGGGGCACCTCTAACATGTTACTTGCGTACTAAGTCGGTGAACTATTAGTTTAAACACATGACGAACTCACTACAAATACGCGGCATTATTAATCAATTCATTGCATTCCTTGTCATAATCTAAGATAGAAACTAATGTATTTTCTTTTATATTTGCATAGTTCTTCACCTTCTCGGTTATTTCTAGATAACTGGTCAACTAATATCAAAATTTATTTATTGAGGCCGTTGGTATAATTAGCAGCTGCAAGGATCAGTTCTAGATCTCTTGATAGTCAATATCCACAATCGGTCCTATTGCGTTACTTGCTGATAATACTACATTTACAAGCTATACCCCCAACCTTTTCGCACTATCTACGTATATAATGTGCCCTCTTAAATGTCAACATGTAGTTTACCACGAATAATCCCTCTTACGACGCATCAACACGTACGTTGTTTAACCCCTTTCCATTTGGACACAAATTGTTGTCCAAACAAAGTTAATGCAATGGTGTTGGATATGAATTAAACTTTGTAAAAATATCACATTGCTTCTTCAGATATTATCCGCATATTAATGCTTCTAACTTGGAGTCAAGCATCATATATCTAATACCAACGGCGTATGCTATATCAATCACTAAAACATCCATGAACAAGTATGTGGTACTCATGTCCTAAAAACAATCAGTATTTGAACAAGTCTTGCCGCTAGGTTACAAAATAAACAAAATCCGCAACAAATCAAAAACATCCTGGTGTAGTTATGTAAAATTCAAGTTGAAATCGAATACAAATGGCCTGATGATCGGAAACGATAGTTTCAGCAATTTACCGAATAGCGATTGGTTTAAAAAACGTACCTATTCTTTTGAAGCACTGAATTTATGCATGCATGCTCCAAGCAACAGTCGCGTACTGGGGTTTGAGTGATTGTCACAGCCTCGCCGTTCTTGTCGCCTTGTCAACATCGTCCAGCGTATGTCTTAGATAAGGGTTGTATGGTGTGGATTGGCGATACATCCATCACCACAAAACCAATACAATGCTTGCACGGACACACTACCATTCAGAGTAAAGAACAAACAATGAATATTTTTTGTCCATCTTCTGCTATCCAATGTAGGCAAAACAAGGTAATGAGAACTCACACTATCTTTTATCATCGGTTGAGCATGCCTATATGCCTACATAGTTTCATTTTACAACATAGTCCAAAATTATTGAAACTGTTTGTTTAGAGTGATATCTTGCCATGTGAATGAATACATGCTTAAAAGTCACCAAAACAAACATATATATATGGTATATCGCGATACCAGGTCGTGAAACTGCCGCAGCCGCTTTTAATTTGAACTGAGTGACCTTGCCCCAATAATTGCCGCTTCTTAACCATAATCCGACCTTAAATGTAATGCGTTTTTTTTTGGATCTATTTGAAGACGAGGATGATTTCACATTTATGAAATCTGTCATGCCGCTTGCTGACATTATAAGGAAGCGGCATCCGCCTATTTGGTTTTACAAGTACATTATTTTGGCAGGGCCATCAACGGCCTTATTGCCCGTTTCACCTTGCTGTGAAAAACATGCACCGTTACCGGACTTATTCATTGCATTGTAACAGTTTTGTTATTAGACATGTTGACAACATAAAACACTTTTAAACACATACTAATTCTGTTTTGGGTGATTCGACCATGGTTTACTTGCAGCTGATTCGTTTCCCCAGAACGTATTATTATTGCCACTCCGTATCAAGCTGCTTGGATGTTGCTTTATTCCTCTGTAAATTTGTCCTTGTGAAAGCTTTGTCGTTCTGATAGTTAGCTTAATGCTCGTTCGCAATGATGTATAGGCCCTAACCATATTTGAACTTAAGCTAATGGCAATGGATGAGAAGCTGCTAATCTAGAGACTTTGTTCCTCTGAATGGAATTTCGGCTACGGTATTACATCACAAATAATCAGCTACGAGAGGCTCTTTATTCCATCAATATCTACTTTTTTAGTTTGCATCTGCAATATGCTAAATTAAAAGAGAAATATAACTAGCTAACTCAGTTGATCATTAGATAGAACAGAATCGTTTCTATCGGCTCTGCACGACATAAAATTGCCAAAACAGTGTAGTGAATAGGGAATGAACAAATGTGACAATGCCATATAGCTAAAAAGATATCCGTACAGCAAAAGCAATTGATTCTGCATGGCATAGCCCCGATATATTTAACGGCTGATTTCATATAACAAGTTCCGCTGTTGCGGTGTTTGCTTTCTTCTGCACTTAAACGCAATTCAAGCCCGCGAGAAATCAATGCTATATTATACATCGAATTGGATACATGGTTTAACTGCTAATTTTATGCTTTTAGATAGAGGGCAATGGTCGTGGTGAATCGCTTATTTTGAGCCAACTTCTGTTTCTTGCACATCTACCCGACGTGATTCTAGCTTAAAGCCGATCATAAAGAGGTCATGGTGTATGAAATTTGGTTCAGAATGTGACCAGTATTTTTAGTGCGATGTAAATTGGGATCCTATGGGACACGCGCCAGTCTCCTCCCTGTCTTAAAACGGATTTGTCTGTGCTCCAAGGTGCAGTGACATTTTAACCCCTTGGTGCTCCAAAACTGTTTTAGTGACACATTGATTAACCCGAATGATCCGTTAACATGCTGCGGAGGTCGAAATCAATAGCCTAATTCACCTAGTTTATAGAGGAAATCAACCCCGGCCTTGGTTATAGAACGCTAACTCAATAACAAAGTGCCACTGTGTCCGTCTGCTTACCAGACCGCTTGCATTATCTTTAAGGGTCAGGTAAAACATCTCATTCTGTGGAGTTCACACTGACGTGATAAGCATTCCTTCCATATCTCCGTACAATCACCTTTTAGCAACGTGTAAACATTTTACATTTTACTCACCCTTGCACATAATGCAACGATACCTGCATAAACTCTGAAGCCAAACCGACCTATCTTGTCTTGCTCTTTGGTTGAGCTTTTTTCTTTCAAATGCTCAAACAAACTTGGAGCCAGGTGTCATATATCGAATTTATCAAAATACTACCGCTTTGTTTGAGCAGACCTTTGGTAAACGGGTTTTAAGCTGGTCAAACATTCTACAATGCACAAGAAATATTTACCGTTGCAAGCTGCCTCGCAACGAGACGCGTGCAACTGCAACTGTTAACATGGGTCGGAGCCTTAGCCACGCCAATTATATGGACTGAGCGTTTCATGGGCGGGGAATCATCGTAGCAAACGAAAATACGTCTTGTTAATTGAAGATAAATCATTGTCTATCTAAAGCATAACGGATGTTCGGTAAATGCCCATGAAATCATGGATATACGATAAACCTTGAATATTTTCATGTTGCTGAAATTGCTTTTAAAAAATACCGATGTTCAGGCAATGAAGGACTGCAAAACTATATTATGAGGTAGCAACTCGATTAAAGAAGCAGCTTCTAAATTTTGACTACGTCATAGCTTTTGTCAAGATATAGTAATCCACGGAACGTTATGTATACTGGTTAATAATCCCCAGGAAGACGCTGCGTTTTCTGAGGTTTGCTTGTTGCTTGTAACTTAACCCGTACTTATTGATAGTTACACTCTTTTGAACCCTTACATGCTCCGTAGTTACGGTACATAAAGGCCTGTGGGTCATTTTCATGAATTGCCGGAACACGCGAAAGCACAACACATGTAGACTCATTTACTGACGCATCTTTATTAGGCAAACGGTCCACCATCATCGACGTCACAGGAAAAGTTGCATATTGCAGCTCATTTCGATTTCATGAAGTATCACTGTATACAGAAACATTCCATTTTTTACTCATGACATTATGTCTAGAATGGGGGTGGCACGCCAACTATTGACGTAATTTGTCGCCTTAATGTGTTACCCTAAACAATAATATGATTAAGGCTGATTATGCGATTAATTAACAGCTATGCTCCTGCTGTATGACTAGCATATTAGCATGGGTTTGTCTTGCGCCTACTCTTGATGATGAGAGTGCTCAATTTAAATGACACCGAGAGTGTGTATACTGAATGGGTATTTGACGAACAGTATTAATCAACAAAGAAACGGCCATCAAACTTTCGGGTTTACTAACATGAGATAAAAGTGCAATCATTTTGTGTCATAGGCACGCATTGCAAAGGATGTGTTAACCCAAACGAATGTAAGTGCTGGGCGTGTAAAATACAGAATATATATATATATATATATATATATATATATATATATATATATATATATATATATATATATATATATATATATATATATATATATATATATATATATATATATATATATATATATATATATATATATATATATATATATATATATATATATATATATATATATATATATATATATATATATATATATATATATATATATATATATATATATAAAGTTTTAGTCCAACCTGGCCTTAGCGGTCGATCACTTTCTCAATAATAATGTGTTACTGATCGTCGCTCAAATAATCCGGATGATGCTATTAACCCATTGCTTTGTGATAAATGAAACTATTTCCCCGCATTGATGGAGTGAAGGTAACCCCTTGAAGGGATTGTTTCACTAACAATAGTTAAATATACGAAATGTTTCGGTGTCAGTAGATAACAATACACAGCACACGGCGAGACTCCTGCGGTATCTTAATAGAGAGCGGAAAAGTGAAAACCAAATTAATGCATTACGTGTTGCTAATAATAACAAAAAGTCAAGCGATGCATTGTCATTTGCTGACATTCAATCATTCTGTACTGTTACTTGATCCTTTCGGCCGGAAACGACGGTCTCAACATTTTGATTTGAGGGCTAAGAGGATCGTGGTATGACGTGACAGGATGCACAAGTAACCCACAGTTATACAGGAGCCTACATTGGCAATACATTGGTTCTTGTTAAGGTGTAAAGATAATTAGGGCAAGGTGACCTCATTCATAGTAAAATAGGCTGCAGCAGTTTCAGCCATATCTATAGATATATTTCTGACTTTGACGGATGTATTTATCCACATGGCATAGTTGCACACCTGAAAAGCAGTTTTTATCGTTTGTGCAATGCTCTTACAAATAACCTTTGAAGGCGCGCTTGGTCTGTGGAATATAGACTTTCTAACATGACAACCTGGTGGTGTCGTAAGAGTGCTTGTATTTAAATTCCACCGTAACACATTACGCATCTTAAAGCTGAATAACTGGGATGTTATACCGAAGCCAAAATTGCATTTAGAGAAACAAAGTCGCCAGATTAGCAACTCATCGTCCAATGTCGTTAGCCCAAATTAAAGCATGGTTAGATCCCATCCATCATTGCAAACAAGAACAAAGCTAGCCATCAGAATGACCAAGCAGTGTGGCAGCAATACAGTTAGAAGGTTCTCTGGAAAGTAATCAGCTGCAAATATACCGCAATCAAATTATTCATACCAGTTTATAAGTGTGCTTGTTAATCTTCATTAGGGGATGCCGCTTCTTGATAATGTCAGCAAGCGGCCAGACAGATTTCATGAATATCAAATCATCGTCGCCTTTTAATAGATACCAATGAATGAACACATTATATTCAACAGCGGGTTATTGTTAAGGCATAAATATAATTATCAATTATTTGCAGAATGCTCCTACAATAAACCTATGAGGGCGCGCTAGAATTTCGATCATGCCAACCTGTGCACGGTTGTAAAAGGGCTTTGCGTAGAAACATTGTAATGTGTCGTTGGAGTGGTTGTATTTACATTCCACATGATTCTACCCTTATCGAAATCACACGTTTAACAAGGAGATGATGACAGCAAGGCTATGACAATCACTCAAGTGCCCGTGCGGGGCTATTGCTCTGAGCATGCATGTGTGATGGCTAGGCTTCGAGACATCAACAGATCGTTACATCGGGTTATAGTCTTTGTGTATAGGCATCTTGAATAACGCTGATAAGCTCATTTGCCTTGGAATGTTCATACAAAATCTCTTAGTCGCATGACAGTTGTTTACTCGTGCTTAGTATTTTATTTTCTCATTCGGTTCTGAATAAGATATAACTATGCTAGACTCCTACACAGACATTTTTTGCCGGATAATCACTAACTTTGGCTTACTTATATTAATGCTGCCATACGGAAACCAAGCATCATAAGCGTACAAAGAAAATAGTTTTGTATGAAACTGAAGGGATTGGATGTAATAAAATATGTGGAAAGTGAGACAGTAAAGCAGCTGACAATTTTGGCTATGTTGATGAAGGCATTATGTCGAGTAGGTTCACAGTGAAAGATTTTTTCCGGTGTTAATTAGTGCATACATTACATCACAGCACGTTGAATATTTAACGAGCCAGCTCCGCTGGCTGATTGCACCTTACTATTTTCTAAAAATATGCTTACAATGTATTCATGACAAAATACAAATTATAATTCTAGCTGTTGAAACCGCCGTTGTACGATAGTACACATGTATTTTATATAGTTTGACAATTATCTTGATGTTTGGTTTGTTGCAAATCGTTATTGGAATTTCGTTACCAAGAGTTTTAGGATGGTGAGCAAAGCTCGCTAGGTTTAGCAAACTCCTTGCATGGTACTGATTAGAATTTGGAAACCAATGTGTCAGTGTTTGTTGGCAACTGTGAAGGCAAGAGCTATATACGCAGTATGTTATGTAGTTAGCCATACGTGCGGCATATATAGCGTTGAGTTTACGGTTAACACACGACGCCACTGATACAAGACTAAATTTTTCTTATGGACCAGAAATCAGTATCATCATGAGTTGCCTAGGAGTTCCCACGTCAACTTGTTGATTGATTTAAACCTCATGAACGTATATTGGGGACAATTACCTCGCTAACACGAAGACTGTGCATGCGCAGATTGGAGTTTCATGCTGCTGACTATAAACTACATACTTCAGGTGTGACAACATAATAAACAGTTACCTGACATTCTTGATTTGATAAAAAGTAGCGATTGCAGCTGCATACGCCGAAAACATGATTGCCACCAAAAATGATGCTACAATTAAAGCCTTGATACTTCTCTTTCCTGAAAAATCGGACTGATGTTACCATTTCCGTTTTATTACCACCACTGATCCAGATATGCACACTATTTATATCGCATGTAACCAAGCTAAATTTTAACCACAAAGTGTGCATGCACAGGCTTAGACATTCATTATAAATTGTTCTGGGCAAATACGTTGCGCAAGCTGTTCATTAATGTGTGTGGAATATCACGGTCAGCACTTGGTAATCAAAATGGCCTGGCTCATTATCAACCAGTGTTGGCTGCATAAATTGGGGTAACTTAGTCCAGCTTAGCAGTAAGTAGCTCAGCTGTCAAAGTCCGAAAAGAGGTAGCTTAGATCGATATTGAGCCGGGGGAAAACACTGCCATAGCGCATATGATTTTTCCCGGTAATGTCATTGTCTAACATCCTTGTATGTAGAAATCCATGGAATGAAGCGAAGATAAAAGAGCTCCAAACACAAAATGACACAAAGCACGTGCATTATGAAAATAAAATTTTTGGTTCAAAGTGTATATCACTGCTCCAATAATATTGGTTGCAATGTTTTTGTTTCAAAATAAGTAGAATAATAATGAAGTTGATCTAGACGTGGGGTCACAGATTACATGATCAGAAGTTAGTATTGTAACGGTAATCGATACCGGTCAACTGCAAAACTGTACCCTACCGCGTTCAGTAGATCATGGTCTATGCCAATGTTGTCTAACATTAACTCAGCAACATCATCGCCGACATTGCGCAGTTCAACAGCGTATCATTTCAATTTCACTAACGTTGTATTTGCAATTGTGGACACGTTCGGATATTGTCTTTTGCCAGATTAATAGCCATGAAATTACTCAAAAAGTTTGTAATATATCCACTAGAACTGTTCAAACGGAAGCGAGTATGTTCACTTCCACTACTGACCCACATTGAGGTAAGAGGCCCCAGCAATATGCACCATGTATCCCGTTGAACGAATCGCAAAGTTGACGCACGGAAAGCCGCAAAATCTGTTTCACAAAACAATGGCTGTGAATTTAAATATGCAATTTTAAGCATAGTTTCAATGGGCACATAAAAAGCACGTTTCGTACAAAAGTGTCACATATATGTATCTTGTTAATCAATTACGTGGTTGGCTTCTGTGAATACAGTCAAACATTGAAAGTAAATAATTTTGTTGGAACTTCAATTCTCGTTTCTTCATGCAAACTAGAATAACACTTATGATCATCATTGCAATGAATAGAGTACTCGTGAGATCGTTCTAACCGTTGATGACATAAATCCCATCCGCAACTACTTGGCTGAGCGCAGTATACCCAACAACCGTGGTGTCACGTGGTACTTGATACTAGCCTCTTTGATTGCGTCTTGTCGCTATTACATTTGAGTAAAACGACTCCCTCTATCAAACGCATGATTAAGACAGAACTACAGAGGTTAACTACAAATTCATCAAATAGAAGCAAGAATTGCATCCACTTTCACCTGAACGAAGGTATGATCCGCGATCAAATTCATATTTCAGCAACACAGACTGATTGTTATATGAAGATCGATTAAGTATATGTACTCGTTAAGTGTCTATATCATTTAACGGTACGTAACACATACATATTCTGGTTGCAAACGGAAACATGTTATCTATAGCTAACCATGACTCCCATCATATGGGAATCAATGCTGCGGATCAGCGAAGGTCTAATGACAGATGCCACTAATCCAACAAGCTTTATTTGGCTCTTGTGGAAGGTCAGTTAAGGACCCACGGAGTGAGCGTTGATAATACGGCAAAGCTTAAATAAGTTTCCCAGATTTATGCAGCCAACCCCGATTGAAAATGAGCCATGCCCAAATATATATCCACGAGCTTTTCGTGATCTTTGGAAAAAATTAGGATATACTTAATTCTATAGCTTAAGCAAACTATTAAGTAGTCGCAATCGGCCGAAATTGTTAAGTCATTTCTTACTTTACATTCAAAAATATCATCAAGCCCTTTTTAAATTGAGCATTGTTGTTGGCGACCATCTTGTTTTTCGGCTCATGCAGCTGCGATCGCTACCATAGTTCATGTTGAACTTTATTATGCCAATTAACTATTCGTTAAGTAGTCGCATCTGCTGTGTATAGTCAATTTCCGTTTTTACGGATTGGGTCAGTGGTTCATCAAACATTTTTACCGTCAGAAAATCTGACATTTAACGTGGGCACTCAAAGGCGATCCATGAAAATGCTGATGCCTCGCCAATCAAATAAAAAGAGTTGTCATATATCATTGGCGACTAGTAAAGTGCGTTATGTGCCGTTCACCAACAATGATTTATTGGATTCTTTTGCGAATTGCTTCGGCGCAACGGCACGCCGTTTTCTACAAAAGCATGTTTAACGACATGCCTGCACGATGCCCGTCTTTGTTCGACTAATAAAAGTAATACGAGCGGGACTAGATTGGTGCGTTAAATAGTCAGTACGCTATTTTGCGTGACGTATATCCACTTGTTGCTTTCAGGACGGGTTAAAAGAAAGCAGCAGAACAAAATTATTAAGTCGATCGTTATAATATCGATTGCAATGATATGAAAAACCGTTTCTCTTTTAAACGAACGGCGCTATGAAATCGACCTGAGGTTGTCGCCTAATTGGGGCACCTCTAACATGTTACTAGCGTACAGAGGTGAACTATTAGTTTAAACACATGACGAACTCACTACAAATACACGGCATTCTTAATCAATTCATTGCATTCCTCGTCATAATCTAAGATAGAAACTAATGTAGTTTCTTTTATATTTGCATAGTTCTTCACCTTCTCGGTTATTTCTAGATAACTGGTCTACTAATATCAAAATTTATTTATTAAGGCCGTTGGTATAATTAGCAGCTGCAAGGATCAGTTCTAGATCTCTTGATAGTCAATATCCACAATCGGTCCTATTGCTTTACTTGCTGATAATACTACATTTACAAGCTATACCCCCAACCTTTTCGCACTATCTACGTATATAATGTGCCCTCTTAAATGTCAACATGCAGTTTACCACGAATAATCCCTCTTAAGACGCATCAACACGTGCGTTGTTTAACCCCTTTCCATTTGGACACCAATTCTTGTCCAAACAAGGTTAATGCAATGGTGTTGGATATGAATTAAACTTTGTAAAAATATCACATTGCTTCTTCAGATATTATCCGCATATTAATGCTTCTAACTTGGAGTCAAGCATCATATATCTAATACCAACGGCGTATGCTATATCAATCACTAAAACATCCATGAACAAGTATGTGGTACTCATGTCCTAAAAGCAATCAGTATTTGAACAAGTCTTGCCGCTAGGTTACAAAATAAACAAAATCCGCAACAAATCACAAACATCCTGGTGTAGTTATGTAAAATTCAAGTTGAAATCGAATACAAATGGCCTGATGATCGGAAACGATAGTTTCAGCAATTTACCGAATAGCGATTGGTTTAAAAAACGTACCTATTCTTTTGAAGCACTGAATTTATGCATGCATGCTCCAAGCAACAGTCGCGTACTGGGGTTTGAGTGATTGTCACAGCCTCGCCGTTCTTGTCGCCTTGTCAACATCGTCCAGCGTATGTCTTAGATAAGGGTTGTATGGTGTGGATTGGCGATACATCCATCACCACAAAACCAATACAATGCTTGCACGGACACACTACCATTCAGAGTAAAGAACAAACAATGAATATTTTTTGTCCATCTTCTGCTATCCAATGTAGGCAAAATAAGGTAATGAGACCTCAAACTATCTTTTATCATCGGTTGAGCATGCCTATATGCCTACATAGTTTCATTTTACAACATAGTCCAAAATTATTGAAACTGTTTGTTTAGAGTGATATTTTGCCATGTGAATGAATACATGCTTAAAAGTCACCAAAACAAACATATATATATGGTATATCGCGATACCAGGTCGTGAAACTGCCGCAGCCGCTTTTAATTTGAACTGAGTGACCTTGCCCCAATAATTGCCGCTTCTTAACCATAATCCGACCTTAAATGTAATGCGTTTTTTTTTGGATCTATTTGAAGACGAGGATGATTTCACATTTATGAAATCTGTCATGCCGCTTGCTGACATTATAAGGAAGCGGCATCCGCCTATTTGGTTTTACAAGTACATTATTTTGGCAGGGCCATCAACGGCCTTATTGCCCGTTTCACCTTGCTGTGAAAAACATGCACCGTTACCGGACTTATTCATTGCATTGTAACAGTTTTGTTATTAGACATGTTGACAACATAAAACACTTTTAAACACATAATAATTCTGTTTTGGGTGATTCGACCATGGTTTACTTGCAGCTGATTCGTTTCCCCAGAACGTATAATTATTGCCACTCCGTATCAAGCTGCTTGGATGTTGCTTTATTCCTCTGTAAATTTGTCCTTGTGAAAGCTTTGTCGTTCTGATAGTTAGCTTAATGCTCGTTCGCAATGATGTATAGGCCCTAACCATATTTGAACTTAAGCTAATGGCAATGGATGAGAAGCTGCTAATCTAGAGACTTTGTTCCTCTGAATGGAATTTCGGCTACGGTATTACATCACAAATAATCAGCTACGAGAGGCTCTTTATTCCATCAATATCTACTTTTTTAGTTTGCATCTGCAATATGCTAAATTAAAAGAGAAATATAACTAGCTAACTCAGTTGATCATTAGATAGAACAGAATCGTTTCTATCGGCTCTGCACGACATAAAATTGCCAAAACAGTGTAGTGAATAGGGAATGAACAAATGTGACAATGCCATATAGCTAAAAAGATATCCGTACAGCAAAGTCAATTGATTCTGCATGGCATAGCCCCGATATATTTAACGGCTGATTTCATATAACAAGTTTCGCTGTTGCGGTGTTTGCTTTCTTCTGCACTTAAACGCAATTCAAGCCCGCGAGAAATCAATGCTATATTATACATCGAATTGGATACATGGTTTAAATGCTAATTTTATGCTTTTAGATAGAGGGCAATGGTCGTGGTGAATCGCTTATTTTGAGCCAACTTCTGTTTCCTTGCACATCTACCCGACGTGATTCTAGCTTAAAGCCGATCATAAAGAGGTCATGGTGTATGAAATTTGGTTCAGAATGTGACCAGTATTTTTAGTGCGATGTAAATTGGGATCCTATGGGACACGCGCCAGTCTCCTCCCTGTCTTAAAACGGATTTGTCTGTGCTCCAAGGTGCAGTGACATTTTAACCCCTTGGTGCTCCAAAACTGTTTTAGTGACACATTGATTAACCCGAATGATCCGTTAACATGCTGCGGAGGTCGAAATCAATAGCCTAATTCACCTAGTTTATAGAGGAAATCAACCCCGGCCTTGGTTATAGAACGCTAACTCAATAACAAAGTGCCACTGTGTCCCTCTGCTTGCCAGATCGCTTAAATAAACATCATTGTTAGCCAACTGATTGTCACTCCAACAACATGACGGCTGCTATATGCCCCTCGATTTCGGATATTCAACACTATTTCCCAGTATTGATAAAATGCATTGATGACTCCGATGCTGTTCTGAGGATTGTTTCACTAACAACTCATAAACATATGAACTTTTTCGATGACAGTGAAATATGCTGCAATATCGCGTTTCACAAAAATATTCATGCGGAATGGAATACGCACGTATCTGAAAACGCTCGTTTGAGCATATTGAGACGATACTCCTAGACAATGAAAACGTGGTATGTTTTATGTAACCCTGGTGTGTGCCTGGGAGATCTTATAAAACAATGAATTATACCAGCTTAGTGAAACATGCTGGCGTATATGAGAATTCAGACTAAAACAATTGATTCATGACGATGTGTTGATTCGTGCTATTAACTGTGTACATGTTATCATGTATTCAAGCAGTTGGAATGCTGGAGCTGCCGGTGGACACGGAGCAGTGCAGTCCTGAAATTTTCATTTGTGGCACTACACTGCCAAGATAGACAGCAATAAGTATACGATGATTGATCATCAATTATATTCAGATATATGCGTATACCTGAAAAACCAAGCAGTGCTGAATGTTTCTCGACATGGTCAGACATTGATTGTTCTTATGCTTTGAACAGACACCAAAATCTATAACGTAACACGAAGTGTTGAGTTATTTGCGTTGATATAGCTGAGGGTGCTCTTCTTCTTGTTAGATTATGCTTTGAACAGACACCAAAATCTATAACGTAACACGAAGTGTTAAGTTATTTGCGTTGATATAGCTGAGGGTGCTCTTCTAGTTGTTAGATTAAATGTGTTGATATAAACGGAAATGGCAAACTATTAAACATTTAAGAAAGCAGGTTCCTTGACTCTTTTAAAAACCTTCTGCTGCAACAAAATGCCAGCCAATTGGATCCTATAATCAAGCCGCAGCGAGCAGTCACATTTTAACAATATTTAGTCAAGCGTTGCTCAATTCATTCTGGAAAATATTTTTGCTTTTGCTTTTTGAAATCGTGGTATTTGGTTTTTCTACTTCGGATGTCGAAAGACATTTATCTGATTGTGGTTGTTGTGGCGCTGTTTCTGTACGTTTGTCCATCATTACAAGGCTTGAGTTCGAAGAACTACACAAGGGATTGTGACTAAGCAGCAGGGACAGGGTTTGTTCTGCACAATGCAACTGGTGCCATGCAGACGGCTGTTCACATCCAAAACAAGATCGTTGGCGAAAACCCGGTTTTTTAGGTTCAAAGGAAAAGTTTTGTTTTAGTTATTTGATTGCTGACTCGACATTGTAGAGCGAGTGGCATTGTAAGTATAATAATATCTACGTTGTCCTCCAATGTTGGAATGGCGTCATTAGCCATCTTATGCAAGGTAACTTGGCAGTGTAGTAACACCAAAGTGAGTGCAAATACCTTTTTGTTTATAAAGGCCAACTCGTCTTCTGGTGGGCTTTTATCTTCATTTGAGACAGTAACCTCTTTTAATGAATTGGCAATTTGGGCCTAGTCCAATACGATTATCATAACTTTTAATTGACATCGATCTGCTTCGCTCCGGATTATGAAATTATGAAACAATAAGTGTATTGTTGACACTTTTTCTGCGGCTCATTGGAGTTGGTTTGATACCTCTGAGTAACGTGTAAAGAATCACTACGTCCATATTCTTTGATAATCTCTTGAATCACCAGTCTTGGCAGACTGCAATGAACACAATTGGGGTCGATAAAGTCATTTAGCTGTCCAAAGAAGCGTTACTAGCGCCATTGGTTGAAAAATAGCTTTAATACGAGTGGTAGAATCACTCGTTAATGTTACATACGCATTTACGAGAGCTTCAGGATACGAGCATTTAGTGAAATGCAATTATTTGATGGTCAAAGGTTACGAGCGAAATGTAATTTACAAGCAAGAAATAGAGGAAATTTTTAATGTAAGCATTTAATGGATAAATGGTGCTTGTTGGTACAAGTTATCAGTGAAACATGATTTTGTTCCCCCACTAAATACGCCTCGGTGGATAGAGTGTCCGTCAAATATGGCATTGAGTAATATCCCATAATAATGATCCAAACTGGATGTTCTTTTATTTATTCATGTCAATTATATTATACGGGAACAGTAACATGAATTGCATAACATTACGTCGCTGCATGGGTATTATCTTCTTCCATGGGGCCATAAGGATTGCGATGCATATCTGTCACAACGTGGTGGCTTAAACATTTTGATTTGGCAAAATTCTCTAACTATGACCTATGTATATTATTTAGGGTCTGAATAAGGTCAGTTTTACGCTTTCTTTCTGCCTGCTTTTTGATAATGTCATTGATAATTGAGGAGTGCGTTTGTTGACTGCGGGCCAGAATGGGCTTGAGTCTCCCATATAGGGGCTTTATACCATCGCCAATGGAAATTATCTAATTAATTTCTGTGCGCTGATTGTGTCCTGCTGCATTGGAATAATGTCATTAGTGTAATTGAATACTTTGTTGGCATTTGTGATATATTGAAAGATGCTGTGCTGCTTCGTGCAATATGTCGTAGAGCTTCGCTTTATCATTTATTCTAAATTTAGACTAACGCACATCTGTTTGATTAGTTGTTCTGTATTATAAAGCTGAAATACAGAGCACGCATTTAGGCCATATTTTTAAGTGGCTCATTATTTATTGCCCATTACGGGCTTGGTTTGATTGCAAAATGCAATTACATTATTGCACATGTGTAAGGCATATATTTTCTCGGCTATACGTAATGGCTCCCTTTGGAATGATATCTGCATCAGATCCTATCGGAGTGATTGGCGCAGCTCTCTTAAATCAGAAAAGCTCATTAACCTAAGGACCGGGTTGCCCTTTGCATGGAAATTTGCTTGTTATTCTTGTCCAGAATATAGACCAACCCTCATGCAAATACACAATATCTGCTTGACAAGCATGCTTCAAAGCGCAGGGCTTGTGTCGGGCAGCAAAATCGTGCTCTGTCACTTTCTTTATTAACATATATATTTTCTTCTACGAAGTTTTAATGCTTGATTGCGGTCAATAATAATGTCTGCTGTTGATACATTCTTCAATCGTGGATTCCAAAAATTGAACATGCCACGGACAATGGAGCGCCGGTAGACAATTTTGCCATAAGCGTGCCTTAATTAATAAACTTCATGATGAAAACCCAGAAAATGTCATAAAACATGAAAGCACACCTAAAGTCGCCCACCATAGATTGATTAACATAGGTTAATGTAACATTGCTAAAGCAAAACAAACGTTAATCTAGCCGACGTCTACATCATTGCGAGCTAATAACTAAGTTTTCAAGTACAAAATAACCCCTGAGCTATTGACGTATTTTTCAAGTGATTCTTCGGTGAGCGATAAAAATGGTGTCTGAAAGATAATGGAATCGTGTGGAGATGTACTAACGAGGAAGAACAGCACATCAATTGAATACCGCCCATGACGTAACAAAAAGCCAAACTTGTAGCAAAGCATGCTGTCAAGCATATAAGCAAACAGGTAAAACACCTAAACCTGAAATTAGCCTCACGGAATATACCGGAGCTAGTTGCAAAGTCGAAATAGTGTCATTCAATGAACACCAAATCCTACCGTGTGTAGTGAGTATCCAATACTCTTATAATGTCTACCCCCTATACGAGTTGTTGGTATCCATAATATGAAGCACCTTTGCACTAGTAATTAGTCATCGTCATCAAATGCGTTAGCGATCAGCAGGATTTTTGCATCATGTTTTATAGCATATCTGCAAAATAGCACAAGATCTCATATTATATAATCGCGCTTGCAATTATATCAATTGGTCTTAACAAATTAGCGCTACCTTATATCTGATGTTATTTGAATTTGCATTGCAGCATGTCATTCTAGTTAGGAATTTGTGCAGAGATTAAAATACTGGGATCTGGAGTGATAGTTTTTCTTATTTTGCGATAAAACTAGTAATACATAAGCCCGTTACACTAGACATATGTAACACCCTGTATCATGTGACGACCTTGTCGTTACGCTTAATACAGCCATCTCCTTGTGAAAACTACGCTCCGCTATCGCATCATTGTCATATCAGGATGCATGACATTAAGAAGTCATATGCCTCGCTCTTCAGGCCTTACTCTAATGCCACATATTACTGCACTTGCGCAATAATTGCATTGATCTCTATTTGTTTTGCTAATTCGCAATTTCATTCTTCTCAAATAGGGCGATCAGGACCGTTTATTTCCTTGCGTGCATACACGTTGCAGTACTTACGATAAACTTGGCGGTGTCAACCGATGCAGGGCCATCATCGTGTCGTTAGCTTATTAATAGCAGCTCTGCATATAGGCGCAGCGTAGACATGATTGTGTATCGTCAGCCATACTGATGCGATAAAATGGGTTATGCTCCGTGTTTTCCAATTGCTTCGTTCACAAAATCTATTTAACTGCTCCATGCATTTCAGTGGCACCAGTGTGACGATAAATGACTTGCGTCGTCATGGCTGATGACGCTGAATGGATGCTGCGCCACTCTCATGGTTCCTACAAATTATCTATCGGATATCACTTCAGTAATGCAAATGAGGCTAAGACCCAATGGCTTGATTTCATATGCGCATAGAAAAACCTAGATCTTACGAATTCACACAGATTAATTCAAGAGCACTTTTGCTTCGCGAGGATCAAGTGGACCGTTCACTAATATATACCTGTATCCTACGAACAACTGACCATGCCGACCACCCTTGCATATTAACTTCTATGAAACTTGCAATACAAGTTGAGTTTACGTTGATTTTATAGAATCTATGATTAATCCACCAATCTGGATATGATTGATGCATCGTTGATGCATAAGTTAACAAATCTAAGCATACAAAAAGCTCACGTTTTGGTTCGGTTGATTCACGATATGAGATTTCATGCCAATATATCAAAAACTAAATCGACAACGCAGATGGCCCTTTTTGTGTAGGATTTGTAATGCATAAACTGGCGTCCTATCTGCAATTTATTTATGGAGCTAGTGATGGAAATTTAGCCCTGCCTTTCATCGATAAGATAATGTGTTGGCTTGAGCTTTAGGTTTACGATGGAAACCATTGAAATATGCTTCACTTTAGTTTCCGTTTTAATGCTGACGATGAGATAGGACAATGGTGAAAAGCTCAGGCCGTCTATTTCATATTCCTTTCAGACTGATAATGTCAGTGAAATTCGGCGGGTGAGTGTGTAAAGGTTGGCCTGGAATGCTTGGGACTGTTTAGCGTTCCACATGCACAGTAGTCTGTATTTATTGAGGGACATTGTATGAATTAATGTATGTTGCTCTGGAATAATGCCATATGTAGGATACGAATACATTTGTTAGTATTTCTATTCCGATTTGCGCAGAACGTTGTACAAATGCGAACTATGGCTTAAATGTCAATATATTGTGTCTCATTCAACCAACGATTTAGATTCACGTACGCCGGTTAGCTATTTGATCTGCAGTGTATCGCTGAAATGCAGAGCACGCATTTATCACTTATTTTGATTTTCTATTAATGGCCTAATTTGTCAGTAGAATGTAATTAAATTATTATACATTTGTTATACATTTTGTCTGATTATGTTAAGAACTAGCGCGGTGAGTAATAATGGTTCCCCAATTGGTGTTATCTATATTAGAATCACTCTGATTAACGCAGCTGTCTCAGCTAAAGGCCGATCGCGTGCCTTATTACCGGGCTACAAGTTTGCTTGTAATTCGTGGCCAGCATAAAAACGAAAACACTCGTGAAATGCTTTATGTCTGGTTCCCAGGTATCCTTTAAATAACACGGGATTGTGTCGGACAGTAAAGTCGCGCTCAGTCACTCACGTTATACATAAATATGCTTTCCCAAAACTATTCTTATGCTCGTTTGAGAGTATTCAAAATTTGTATTATCGCTACATGCTCGATACTGAGAAAGTGTACCCCCTTGTAATGTAAACTGAAAAATATGCCAGATCTGGAATCGAACTTACTATAACCCATCACTAATAGATTAACGCAAAGCTAAAAGACACCAATGCAACAAAAACATGGAACCGACCCATCACTATATCTTAGCGAAAAACAGACAAATAACTATTTATGTGTTAAAAATTATTTAGCTAACAGAATCCTCATTCCAAGGTTTTTTTAAAACGTGAATTGCTGTTCTGCGTATCCTATGATAGACGTCATATGAAAGATAATGAAATTGTGTGGCTATTTATTAACGATGAACAACAAACTCAACAAAATGCCTCAGTCAACTACGCATTGCATTACCATTTTGTCTACCGCTGCATTTGCATTATGATCATCTGCCCGTATTCTTGAAAACTTTCTGGTACAACATAACTGTCTTTCTTCTTTTGTCCGACGAAACAGTCCACAATTAACTATTTTTTTTGCTCCAGGAATAAGGGGACAAAACATTGTATTCTAAACAAATTCGTTATTGCAGGAATCGTTCATTATAAAGGCAATTTGATTTTAAAACTAGCCATATGTCAAGCACCAAGGCGATATTACATAGCCCAGCATTTTTAAACTACACACTCTGGCTGGTTCAATTTCCTTACAGCCAGATATGTTGAATGGATATCAAGGCTATTTGTATGCATTGTTGCGTTTTAGTCAAGCGATAATACATAATATTCTTTTTTTTTTTTTTTTAGCAAATCTATTCCTCATTGTTTACTTAATCCACGGCGTGAATCCGCAACGTAAAGAATAAACGAATCAAACAAGAGACACAGAAAGCATCAAACATCTATATGATACCATAAAAGAAGTAACTCCTCTATCTAACGATGCAAATGAACATTTACATATAAATCGAAAACAAAATTTGGGACGACAATTGATATATTCTCGGACACTTGCAACTTAGCAAGTGCATTCAAGGTCAATGTAGCTCACGTATCGCGTGTGATAACAAACAAGAAACATCAATAATGACTTCTCTTTATTTGTTATGGTGGCATTCGCCGGATGGCGCTATTTTCGGTTCCGGTTCGACATTAAACACGCGTAAAACATATGAATTAGGTATGCAATTGCTATACAGCAAAACTTCACACTGGGACAAAAATGTTGTTCGCTTGTAAGCATTGATTGGACAAGATTCGTAGATTCGATTACTCGAAATCCCTGTAATCGAGGTATTCGTTTCCTTACCAAAATGACAGATGGTCAGGTATGTTGCAATGTTTGTGCCAGATGATACTGCTATATATTTAACTGTTCTGCAAAGGTCGAATCACACTTCTCATAAACCTTTCTTTTAGTTACATTCAATTAGCATAATGCAATCCGGTCGGGTGCGTCTGTTTCATGCTTATACAATAAGTGTTTTAAATCTCTATAAAGCGAAACCCGATATATCAAAGCTATCGGGATTCATGAATTCAGTCTATTAAGTCACTATAGTTCGTTAAGATTCCAAATATCGACCGATTATTTATTGTTAAACCTTTGTCTCACTGAACAATCGTCTGATGATGATGTGTGATGAAATTCCGGTAATCTTGATTGAATTAAGTAGGGTGTCTATTTTCGATGCCTGTTGATAGTTTTAAACCTGTTAAACAGAGTCAACTGTATTGTTGGTTGCCACGATACTGATTATCATCACCGTTGATGTAATCGCATACATAAGATCCATGATTTAAGGCATTCGTGTGGGGTACGTAAATGATCGTATAAACTCTCACGCAGCGCTTAATACGTATTTATCGACTCAGATGGTAACGCAAGCAGAGTAGATATATATATATGCCGAAGAAGATTTGAAGAATTGCTTTGAAAATTCGAATAGGTTAAAGTTTACTAATCTATAACTTAAGGCTAGAAACAATTCTGACAGGTAGAGGACATTTACATGCGGGTGGGATGGGGGTGCACACAAACGTTACATAACGGTTTTACATACATTGTGGATACCCAACCAAATCCCCAGAAATGTTTCTAAAACTTAACTTCTAACCTCCCACCTTAGCGCCGCCCCCTGTATACCGTTATTTAAATGTCGTTCCATCATGTAACCATAGAGCAGCCTATTACAACAACAGCACAGCCTTCGATGCAATACGGGAAACGTCCGAGAAAAGAAGCCATCTCCGGTTTCTCGCTGACCTGCAATCCTATTACTTAAGACTGATAAATGGAGACATTCTTCCGTGTGCAGCGGAACGTACATTGTAACTGTCATTGGCCTTCATTGGCATCCCATATGGTTCACATAATCTGTCACTTGGCTGCATTCTACTCGGTGAAAAGCTAAAAGAGTGGTGGCTTTTGCGTCCACCGCTTAGTAATGCAGTGTTTAATTGACCCAAAACAATGTAGACCACTGAAAGCATTGCACTCGTAGGATCTTTTTACGTTTTTCGCTGTGCAAGAACGAAAACGTTTGCCTGAAGACATTAGACTATTCGCAATGTGAATGTGTCCGCTTACTGTATGAATATATCACAGTGATTGAGTGCTGCTAGGCATTACACAGGAATCTTCGATAAACCTCCAATAAAGAATAGTGAAAAGCACAACAAACGGCGCATATTACCATGATATATTTTAAAATTATACCGTTGTGGTTTCATGATGCATCCGCTAGCTATGACATTTGTATGCGGAAATGATAAGGCAAAGAAAAAATGGTTGTTCATGGTGGAAATTTCGTACATTTACCCTGGCAATATGCGCACAGATATGAGTTATGGTCATTTGCAATACGCATCGTAGGTCTCCCAGTTTGTTCATCATAAGCCTCGCTGTGTTTATCTTGCTACAAATATGACTATTTTAGATATTTGTCAGTGCTGGCATCGTGATTTATAATGTTAAGAATTTGCTTTACAATCTTGTTCCATACTTAGAGCTTAATTGGGTGGAATTATGTGCTACAACATTTAATTCATCATTGTCACATAAAATGTGAAAAATTAATAACTCTGATCTTTGCACCATCATTAGGTATGGATAGTATTAATTGAAGTATTGACGATTTAAAAACGCAGATAAAAATGTACCACCAATTTCTGATTCAATGTCTCGTTGATGAAAAGTATATGAAATTAGATATGCCATGCAAACAATCACACCTGAAACAAAGTGCCCTGCACACCATCTGTTGATGTTGCGACAATCAATTATATCTGAGATTTGTATGCTCGGCAATGACCTAAAACCTTACAAAGACCAATGTTACTTGCGCCTTGTAACAGGCATGGGTATGGGCCATTGCAAATATAGTTCAAAAATGGCATATTTCCCAATGTCTTATATCATCTTCTCCTCTGCCACCACACCTCGCCCTTTCTCGCCATATATTGAAATCATGCTATCCGGTGAACAATTCTGTAAATCACTGTTTGTGCTCCCTTGTGCGTCATTAATAATATTAAGATGTTTTAAGCACTGTCACCGACTCGTTCACTTCTCATGTGCGGGTTCTTTTTGCACATAATGCCTTCCATTTTTTGTTCGACACGTGTCAGCAACTTGCATGAATAAAAACACGTTCGTTTCCACATATGTGAATGAAATAAAAAGATTCTCGCCAGAACAATCGGTTAGCTTTTGATTTACTGCTATATTGCGTTTAGTACACAATCATAGAAGTTATTTATTTAGGTGGGATCGATTTAACTACAAGAGCTGAATACGCGGGGCGCAAACACTCATCTTTGCCACCATAAATATCACACAGATCAATAGCCATGTGGTGTTACCTTGATAGGCTCAATTGTAATTATTGAACTGTATGTAATGTATTTTAACATATCAAGCATGCATAGTGAACTGGCACGGTAGATTTTGAGAAGAGAGAAATGGTAATATTTATATACGATTAAAGAGATATCCTAATTCTATAGTATGCATATTGCCAGCATGGTTAAGGTAATTCAGACTTGAGTGTCTAGACAGTGTATCTGACAAATGACATATCTTAAAATGCAAGGTGATTCTGCTGACATGATTGTTGTGGCGTTGGTGTAAATACGAGGCATTTCCCATTAAAATAAAGTTAAATTAAGCGAAGACGTCTTTTGCACGGGTAACTTTCCGAGTAAAAAAACTGGTGCTTCAATATATCAGTGTGGTTGAGTATTTAATGCATAATGTTCTTACCACCTATTAGGAAAGGCCTGCATCATTACGAAAGAACCTTTCAGTAAGACACATAGGGATCAACAAAATAGATGGCATTCATTAGCTGCAACCAATCCTGGTTTAATGTTCTGGAAACATTCAGTATTACCAAGTGAATTAGATTATGCATGATATGCATGTAGCAGAGCAAGAGGTATTATGTAGTCATTTCTCTATTATATCGCAAGTTAAAAATGTTAATTTTCTTGCCCCACCGAGCCTGAATATCGGTGATAAGATGATAATGCGGCCGGAACGCCAAATTTAGTCACCACATGAGAGACACTATCTGTCAGAAGTGGCGGGCTAAAATTAGAGTTTATTAAACTGATTGCATTTACCCTAGGTTATATATGAGCAGTCTGTACCCCCTTCGAAAGCGCATGAAAGAAATGAGTGAAGACAATCTGAAAACTCTTAATGGCTATCAGACTCGCTTATCAATCACTCGCTTATCTATCACTCGCTTAGAAATTTAAAGGGCTGGCTCAGAAAGAATGTTAGAGTGGTTGAGTTGAATACAAAATACCATACCGAGGGGTTTTGAAGCATTTGACAAATTCACATTGCGTTTCAATCCCGAAATCGACTTTTGTCAGAAGTTTAAATAAAAGAGATCATAATTTCCACTGAAAAGCACAAGTGGCGCAACCGTGCATGCAACTTAATAATTAAGGGACCGGATGAACTGCTAGTGCAGCTGCATTTGAAACATCAATCAAAGCATTACGAGAAAATTGAGTGCAAGGATCCAAACCCGCTTGTTACTGAGCGCAAATGGCAAAATTGTGCGTCAAATAATGATTCGTAAAACTAGATAAAAGCGGACCTTCTAAAAGTCGTCACAAAACAAAGAATCACTTTGTCAAAATATATATACAATGATGATATTTTACAAAGGTGGCCAAACAAAACCAATAAGGGTAAATCATTAGCCTTTTAACAGCTGTATCAATACATCAAGTCTATTATACCTAATACGATTTGCTTACTGTAGGAAACGGCGCAACATATCCATCTTATGCCCGAGCTAAGGACACAACCTCAGGTTGTTTGGACGATGTGCAGTTGAAAGTCGGAAGCATTTGTTAAAAAACTACAGCCCATTTTTATGCTTGCCATATTTTCATTTTCGCTCATTTCATTGTTACGATCATCCTTTGAAAAGCGTATCAATTTACCCCTTTCTCTCCATAAGAGTGCCTGAGAACAATCATAGTGTATGTCATATCTTGATGCATTCGAGACTAACGCTGCATTCACGCTGTCAAGGTACACGCTAATTTTTATCCACGACATTAAAGGTACACATAACGCAGCTCTTACTAGGAGCAACATATCACATTACTCGCCCACTACTACTGTCGTGTATTCTGTAGAGATGTCTCGAATGGTATCAAGTCAATCATAACAACAATAATTTGTTAACCCATCTATGCATGGTACTGATTGCATTAGCATATCTATTGGCTCTTTATCATGCTAGCCGGCTTATTGTTATCATTATTGTGAGGCTTGCCGTGGTGAAATAAATCACATAACCTTTCTAACAAAAACAAACTCGTTATGAATGCAACAAAAAGTAGAATCGCGACATGTGTGCAGAATCTAAAATCATTATAATTAATCCAATGTATTGTGTGGATCATGTGAAGTCAGTCTATTCTCACATATATTGCGATGAGCTGCGATTAAACATCATGTGACGAGAAGCTAGTACTTATAACACATTACCCGAATCCTGGAGGTCACAACTAGGACGGTATCCTGAAGCCGATCCAATCAATGTTCTATGATATGGTTTTAGTTAGTATACGTCGCCTTCATATGATGGATCTGGTACCATAGACCACTGACTGGACACAGATGAATAATCTACAGTCTGTTATACTCGCTCTGTGTCATGAGTGACCTTGCAGCAAATATTTTTGATATTCGAAGCCATTTAGAGTAGATCTATATGCGCCTGCGTACAGAGTTCTGAAACCAGCTTGAAATCAGTACCGATAGATAATTTGCGGATAGCCAAACAACTAATTGGTTGATTGCACTGCTTAAATAACAGCTTTTTAAACTGTTGTTCATGCAACAAAGCAGATGATCAATCTACTGGCAAATGCTGAACCGCTCTTCCGATACATCTAGTCATTCAGCCAATTACCATTCAGCCAATTAAGCTCTGCCAAAACTTCAAAACCTACACAATTATACGCATGACATTGTTTTATATGTAAAATGAAAATCATGTTTTGAGCAACGAGGTCAAAACCGGGAATAGAAAAATGAATCAAGCATTTTCAGCAAACAAGTGTAGTCATTTGAAGTCGATTTTCTTTTGTGTGACACGTTCGGTACTCAAATCTAGCAGTAATTCGTTAAATTGATGTGGATTGGCGAAATGGTGAGTCAAACTATGATAAGTTAAACTTACGATGTCACCAACGCATAGTAACGGACATTCAATAAGTCGTACAAAACAGAGTTCCATCGTGTCAAAATATTCTAAGCAGTTGTTCGGCTGCGAGCTATCGCATGGGTAAAAGCAGTGTAGAGAACGTGGATTATCGAAAACGAAGTAATATAGTGCCTATTCTTACATTAAGCAACGGGTCCGCAACGCCACACTGTGCTCAGTCGTTGTTGTTGCTATATAGATGATATAAGTCTACAAAGCGGGAAAATATGCCGGGATTTTCGTGAATGCGGTGATGCTGTTCGACAATTATGGTCAAACAAAACCCATAAAAGTTAATAAATAGGCTTATAAACCGCCATAACAATACCGCAAGTCGAATATACATAATTCGATATAGTTATGTTAAATGTGAGCGAATTATTTTTTTGGGGAAACATCATACTCCGTACATGCTACAGATAAAATGGGTTGTCTACTTTTCCCTATCTCTTACAAATTACCTCAGTTAAATCTGTTTATAGTGTATGTCATGCAAAGATAAACTCCAGACGAACGGCTCATTCATCAACGTCATATATCAGCCAAGCAATTTTAGTTATGTCTAGGTCATATGGGCCCCGACTCAATACGGCAATTTTAGGCGTCTTTGCAGCGCATATATCATTGCCAACGCTTTGAAAACCGGGCATGCGGCCTAGTTCAAATTACCGTTATCGTAAATCACAAGGAACAACTTGTATACTTTAGATATAGGTCTTGACTCAAATTGATATATTGGACTTTGCTAAGGACTTCTTATTTTAGAGAGCAGTTGGCTTGTTTGTACTTTATTTGCGTGTGCATTGTCATTTACAACATGAAACGTGTAGCTATTTACATATCAACGTATGTTGTCGGTGTATGTAATAAACGCTGATTTACTTAGGAGATAGGATGTTGCTTTTTAATGTAAAATAAATGCTCTACGTGACGACATTTGAGTGTATAAAAACAAGAATGGAATAAACAATATATGTATTAAAGCTGTTTGATAATACTAAGGATTTGTAACAATTAAATTCATAATATTTTTAAGAGCACACGAACAACGCATAGAACGCCAACAGACCCACTGTTTACCAAGTGACCGCAACATCGTACGGGACAATAACGGTCTTAACGGCCGTATGGGTCCCGTAAGCACCTGTAAGTCTCACATGACCAAGGCATTGACAATAAGTCAGGTAACACGCTAATTTAGGATCGAGCAACAACTGACCTTTAGCGGTACACGTAATGTAGCATGATCGAGATGCAACATATTACATTACTCCCTCACTAAGACAGCCACGTACCCTGTTGAAATGACTAGGATTATGTCTGGTCAACCATTACAACGGTAATTTACGAGTACATTAGCATATATATTGGCTCCTCATCATGCTGGCTGGTGATAGTATCATGGTGCTCAACAGAAGCTGATTCACTCACAATGAATGCTCTTTGTAAGTGTACAATAACCAAAAGAGTACATCTCGGACGGCTATGCCTATCTACATAGCCGTTACTCTGGTTTAAGCTTCAATGCTTTATTAAGGTTGAATTTGTGCAAGTACACCTAAGTGCATGTATGTAGTTTTCACCACAGAATCAGCTAATTTATTGGTTTAGATACATGACTAAATTTCATACTCACCCGTAAATCATAATAAGAGCAAAAGAGTTATCAACACTACCTGATCATGTGCCAAATCTTGCCGATTATTTGTCACGGGCAAATGAGCAAATTGGGATGGGACCTAATTCTAAAATTGACATCACCTAACATAAAGGAGCTGACAAGTTGCACCGTCAAAATAGTGTCATTCAACAAAATCCACATCTTTTCGTATTTAGTAATCATCCAATAATAATATTTCGAAAAACAGTATGTTGGGCAAATATCATAAGTGTTAACATATATTTCCAGCGCCAGTAGTGACATTATTTATTCAGCCCTTGAATATCCGGGCCTTATAAGCAGACTGTCACCTAAGTTCATAAGATTGGATTACTAAAGGCTGACCAGTTGTCCTCGGAGTGTCACTTAGCACGCGTACATTGTAAAGGAAAGACAACACTGGTTCCATACAGCAATAAGGTAATATGAGATGTCCCATTGCGTTCTTTCACTTGGTAAACTGCTGTTATGAAATGAGAAGTTGGCTATCTGAGACGGATGAAGTCCAATCTTTAATTATAGTTTGCTTACATTTTGTGTTGTTCCAAACAGAAGAGGAGAAGGTTTTGAAAATACCTTGGTTTACATATTCTTTTATCGGCAATGCGAACGACAAAGGAAGAACTTATGTTGTCATTAATGGATAGATCACAGGCGCCGACCTTGCTAGTACCGAGGATACAGGATATTAATGAAGGAAAGTTGATGTTGCCGACACCAGACACAAAAGAATCGTTTAGTCTCAAAACCAAGTCTTATATTCGGAGTGAGGCATGTGTAAATGCAATACAAAGTGAGACAAGTGGGCCACATAATGCGAATATATTGTCTTGTTGCATGTGTCGTTACCGTAAGTGTACTCTAGGCGTTTTTTTTATAGCAAGCCCATCGGCTGACCACTTGAAACATGTATATTTAATCACTGCATCTCCAGATGACATGTCCAATCTACCACGAGCATCACCCATAGCAATACGTTACACTATGATATGGATCATCTGTAAAAGACAACTAAGCGTCACAACATACTGTTTGCTACCAACAATAGTAAATGGTGAACAGCATCATGCTCAATGTGAAAATATTCTTGTACTTTTGTTGAGGCAGAGACGCAATAATCACCTACAAAGCCATGAGCCTATACATGCAACTTAGTCATATCTGCTTGAGAAAAATGAAGCATAACACACCATACCATGTAACGACGATCAAAGTCGTCAATTGTTATTATTAGCTGTAATTTGTTCCTGTTTGGTTGCTTCTACTGATTGAATGATGACAATCAATGTCCGTTTGAGTGTTTGAACGAATGTGACCCTTATGCAGTTAACGAGATTATGTAATCCGACTGAGGAAAAAGTATTGATGCGGTAGTTACCTGCGGTCAGAATAACTTGAAAGGATATCAAGACAGCTGACTACCTGTAAGCAAGCGCTGCTTCAACAATCTTCAGTAAACCTTCTCAAGTTTTAACAGAACAAAAAACTGCCGTTGCAAATTTTAAAATCTGCGTCTCACGCGTCCCTCCACTGCATTACGGGGTGGCCAATGCTTACATGCAGCGAGATCGACACATGACGAATGCAACGAACGTATCAGCAATCGACTGAGTTTAATCAACGCATCACGTTAAATATACGCGATTAGTTTCTACCAATCCTGCAGAAGTTATGACTAACTTGAAATAAAATTAAGAATGCTCGAGAGAGCATTTGTCAAATATAGCAAAATATATTGTAACTACAGCACGCTCTTAATTGGTACAAGCAGACAAAGAATAATCACACGTGTACGCATTTTTATATTTTTTATTCAACGCATACCATTCATCTCCATTCATTTCATTCCATGCACGAGATACGTGACTCACGAAATTATTCAGGTTAACATGGCAAATCTCCTTTCCATACATCCATTAACAACCGTCTCGATCCATTCAATGCAATACCGGACAATAAATTGCTCAAAAACTAGTCAAATATCCCGTCTGTGGCAAATACCAGCCTTTCATACTGAATTGAAAGGTACACGCTTTCAGCAGTACCATGGCTTTGATGCTTCTGTAAATATCATATATGAAGGTTTTTTTTCGAAAGCGATGTGTTGTGCCTAATGCGATGATACCAAGCAGATAATTCCAACATAAATATGAAAAAAATGATATTTGTGCCGCATTGCTTAAATATCGCTGCGACAGGCGGTTAAAGCATTAAATAATTCTTAGAAGTAGATTTTGCAAAGCGACTTATTCGATTAATAGATATTACACTGGTTTTTAATACCCACCACATATGTGGGTGTACACACACATATATAATTGACGCGTTATTACTTCAGGTAATCTTGATAAATTGTGTAAATCGTAAATATTAATGCACTAGCAGCGGTGGCTGATGCCTAGAATAAAACCAAATTCATTGTCTGGCAAAATTATTTTCTGTGGAAAATAAGGGAACGGAGCCATATGTATATATGTTATTAGCCTCCATTAGCAGTCGAGTTTGTAACTTTATCAAAGACGGATCATGTTAAACGTGATCCGCATTTTGACCGGTTGGATTTGGGATCCAAAGCCTATTCGTTGACATACTTTGCAAGACCGAGCGATAGAGCTGCATGATCGCAAACAAAATGCTCGACATTAACCGGATTTCTCCTGCATGGCAAGACATATTCTATAAGGCATTCAGACATCAACGGCAGCAAATAATTCGTAGAAATCAATTCAGCGGGGGAATCGTTGGGTTATTTTGCACACAAAGTCGCTTTGTTGTTTTTTGATGATGTTTTTATTCCTCGATAACAATAACATAACGCTAAGTTGATGCATTAATTCGAAACAAAATAAAACCCTTTTGTTGATGTGTTAGTATAGCAACTATCAGCAAAGTCTTATATAGTCGTATTTATAACTCATACAGCTATGAATCAGTTTATTTTGCCATGGGTGCCTCTCGAATAAGTGTTGAGATTATGTGATCTCTCAAAAAATAGCAAGCATAATTGGCCAATCATATATTCAAATATTGCTATACAGAATGCGAACATCATTGCAATGTTGCATTGAAGAAGGCCACACAGCAACTGCAAATTACATGTGCTCATTGCATATGGTGGTCGCAACACCGCGGCAGTTGCAATAGTATGCACCCTGTCGTCATGCCATTAGCAGATGTTGGCCCAGCTTCCGAGGTACGAAAGGGATTATTAATTATGTCTCCTCGACCGATATCAGATAATCATGATGTCAAAATAAAGCTTTTGTTTCCATTACTGCAGGGAAGATAATGTTCATTTACGAATGCACACGTAGATGCTGCGATTTGGCAATTCAAACGTTTCAGTTTGAACTTTAATTTGTATTACGAATTGTACTCGAGGGGAAAATATCTAACCCCAAAACAGCCACTTTAAATGCTAACTAAGAGAATCGTGCTATATTCCTACAGCCGTTTGGTGCTATAGCAACTATAGCAAGAAAATGGTAGAAATGAACATCCGCTAATACCTTTAACATTTTAAGGAAACAATAAGTTAGAGGTAGAACAATACATATCAACCAATTGCCTGATCGGCCCAGTTGCAATGTCGCATCAGCGTATATAGTCACTATGATAAAGTAAAAATAAAAAATTATTTATGAACGATCCTTTATTTAGTTTCATGATGCGGCTGGAATATTGTCCAATGCTAAAGCTGCAGTGCTTGTAGCCACTGTTGGACAAGACACAAGCTTTATTGGGGGTTGTGATTGAACTTTCCGTCATCAGGCAAATAATCTGGCGACTAATGGTCATCATTTGGATTTAGCATAATTTTACACAGCAAAATGATAGTGGTTGGTGACATTATATGTTGCATCTGCATTGACGCAAAGTCACGATAGTAACTTATATGCATATTGTTACACCGCATCAATCTGGTGCACGCAATATTGCAATTTAACACGAAATTTGTACATAAAGGAACAAAATCTATAAATCGTTTGACACCATGTTGCATACATAATCACGCATAATCAAAGGAGGTGGATTGTGCAAATCCGATGATGTTGATGGCTTCAATCCTTTGAACGCACGTTTAAGGAACTAACGGATATCATTGACATTCATATCGTTGCTGAAGATGGCTCGCTGCATGCTTTTTCAATGCGATTAATCATACAGCGCTACGGCATGATCTACTAAAGTTAAATGAATCATCCATATTTACTTTTCCCATACATTTTTTATAAATGTCATTGGTTATTTCCCGTCGTTTGATCGCGCAAATAATTGGTTATGAGCGGCCGTAAAAAGAATATTATCGATGCGAAATTTGGCGTTATTTACTAACGGTTTTCAGATGTTAGAAAAAGGGCGACTAGTTCAGTGCGTATAGATCCGTATATGTCATGCATTACTTCTCAGCTTTCGTAGCAAAGCCTCCTAGCTGTGTATTTTACCGGTATGATGAATGTTAGAATGATACCGAATATCCATCGGGGCTCAAGAAAACCTAACATGGTATGCTCAGTCATATTCAATTCATGACTAAGTTTCTTGACGCTCAGATTTATGCGAAGTAAATATTTAGAAAACCTTACAACCTCATCCACGCCTAATAAAAACGGTGGATTCGGTTTTTCAAAGGTCAGCTATCAGATATGATTGATACCACAAACTGAAAACCCTGTCACACAGGACATAAAACGTATTGCATGTTGTTATAGATTTGCTATTGCATAGTTTAGGAATCCCATGAAAACATTCTGCTAATACGGGTGCAGCATCGCGTGTCAATCAAGCATTTGAGCAAAAATTAATTGTCATCTCGTTAATAATAAAATTGTATTTGCGGTTATTTAAACATTGCCGTGATGTATTACGTTGAGATCAGTTTCCAGCGATTGGATTGATACTGTAATGGAATAAAGTTATCATGTACATTTGAGTAGCAATTGTATCATTATATCAATTATGTCTAATGCTATGACAGATCATATACTGTATGACCAGGTTACCATTTGGAAGCGAGCTTGAATCATATTTTTGGCCATCACAAGACTAACACTATATTTGATCCAAAGGCATTCAGCAAATCACACGGTCTGATGTGACACAATCTGCGCTCGATTACGAGTAATCAAGCTATCTAAAATGGTAACATGCTTAAATCGTAGTTATCAGAACGTGTACCCGCTCAGAACATGTCATTCTAGTATGTGAAGCAAGCGTTCCTTAAATGAAGAACTCAATAATGAAAACTGGGAACATTACGCCATACATGGAATCCCAATTATAGCAGCCCGTCGTTGATAGATAAACGCAAATGAATACAACATTTCTCATAAGCTCGATGCAACAGCATCATTAATGTAACCCAAGTGTACATCACTGCGAACAATATTTATAAAACTAACTATAGAAGTGTAATAAATCCTAAGCCATTTGCATCTTCATTCTCAGGTTTAGTTAAAGCATGAATCCCTGTTGGTATGCGTATCTGCTGATGGACGGCATATGCTAGACAATGACATTATGTAGATATTAATCAACGATGCACAAAAAACTGAACAAAATGCCATATTAAACACCACACATTATGTTCCGGAACAATACGCTGCAATTGGCTCACTCGATCTCAGTTATCTAAATATGAACGATCAGGGTAGACCAAACGCTGAGTATTAATTTATTTGGCCAGTTCTTGACAGACTTCCTGGTCCGAGTATTTGGTTGTTAAGTTTGAACTAAAAACATTTTCTCAAGTTTATTGGTGCTTATGTTCTATTTTACACGATTTCGCTTCCCTGTTCGAACTGTTTCATGCAACAACGCGTCTACACCATGGAAGCTGCACTGTTTTTTTCAGCGGTAAAGGTAACGTTACAATTATCTACCAATATTTCTCATGACTTTCTGGTACAACATAATTGCTTTCTTTTGACCGACAGTGATTAAGTAAATATTGAAATATTTTTCCTACTGTATTATAGCCCCACGTATCTTGTTGTTTCGGGATTTCAGGAACAAAGCATATTATTTTCAACAAATGCTTCATTGCATGAATCGTTCATCATGAAGAAGATAAGCTTTGAAAAATAGCCATAGATCAAGCACCGCGGCCATATAACGTATCATTGTATTGTCAAACGACAAACTTCGTCTGATGCAATCTCATTACATGCAGGTATGCTGAATTGATATTAAAGATTTATGTATTCGGCACTGCGTTTTTGTCCAACGATATAACGTGATATTCTGTCAGCGGTATGTTCAGCAAACTTATTCATCATTGCTTTACCTACGCTACCTATGATTCAATAACTTTATGAATAAGCATCGTAGTGGTAACGAGCTAATTCATAAACAGTCGTATTAATCTTCAAAATGCAGGTGATACCATAAATGAGGTTACTACCGAATAAAACGAAGCAGATGAGCACTTATGGCACTGGGATCGTAGCAAGTGTATTAACTGCAATTGTAAATCTTACGTATCAAATGTGTGATTGACAAAAACATTACTGAATGGCATCTTTGGGCCAGCTTCGCGGATTTGATCCCGCGAAATCCCTGAGGTCGGGGAAATCCTATGCTAACCCAAAGAGCGGATTGTCAGGTCTGATGAAATGGTACAGCCACATAATATTGCCATATATTTACAATGTTTGCCACATCTCATAAGCCTTCTTTTAGTAATAATAACGTGGTTTGATACACAGGAAGAACTGTCGATTGCTTCTGTTTAATGCGCACGGTACAGCCACATAATATTGCCATATATTTACAATGTTTGCCACATCTCATAAGCTTTCTTGTAGTAATAATAATGTAGTTTGATACACAGGAAGAACTGTCGATTCCTTCTGTTTAATGCGCACACAATAAGTGTTTTGAATATTAAATAAAGCAGATCCCGATTGGAAAAATATGTGGGGATTTGTGCATTCAGTCTTTATAATCATTAACGCTTGTTAAGAATCCTAAGTTACACCGATGATTTATTGTTAAACCCTTGTCTTTCAGTGTGCCGTGAAACATGCAATTAAGCCATCATTGACCTTAATAGGCACACCAGATGCTTCACGTAAAGATTTGTCACTTGCCTGCAATATACGTAGTGGAGAGCCGGAAGAGTGGTGGTTTTTCCGCTTGTTGATCCCAAAGAATAAAGAAAACGTATCCAAGTCACACTGGACTTGGACCATTCGCAATATAAATTTGTCCGCCTACTGTTAGAACATTTCACAGCCACTAAGTGCTGCGCAGCAAACCACGCATATTACCATGATATATTTTAGCAATTTACTGTTGCGGAATTTTTATGCATCCGCTTAACGATTCATACGGGTTACTATTCTACTGTTGGACGAGACAAATATGAAATCATCACATAGAGGTGTACATCACATAACTAACACACCCACGATCCTAAGTAGCTAATTTCACAGGCAGACTCGTCAGAGTTGCGCATGTATAGTATATTCACGAGAACTTGCTCGAGGCAGTATTACTTCACGCAAATTGAACGCGGAAGTTGTATGGCTAGTCGGGGCATGTGCTTAATTAATCTTTGCATGCGCCTCGAAAGTCTTAAGTGTGTGCACACGTTCACTATGGCTGTTACTTGTTCATTTACAATGGTTCAGGCATATCTGGTGAGCTAATTTGAAGAAATTACAGCCTGGTCACTACACATAATTTGATATTATATGTGGAAATACAGACTAATCAGTTTGATTAAAATGTCACGACACTCTCGTCTGCGATATCTGTTTTGTCGTATGTTATGGATTCGTTGACCAGATGGTAACATGACAAAACTATTGCGGCTATAGCTTACCACAATACAGCCATGTTGACTAAGATAGACGCAAACATTAACGGCACATACCTGTACACTCCCATGTCTCATGAAATAGTATCACATAGCAACAAACTGCAATACTCACCATGTCTCATGCTAACAATAACGTATCAAACAAAAAGTAATGTATTTTTATGTCTAGGTATTGGGCATTGATGTCAATTCCTCGGTCACAAAGCGAATATAAAATTAACCGATTGGTCATATGGCTGAAACTCGTTGTCAATGGCATTTTACATAATATTATAAAAAAACCGCTGACAAAAAGCAATAAAAGTGCAATCCGTCTCTAACGATACATATCAACCATTACCGATCCGAGCAAGAAGTATTTGATATGAGACAACAAAAGTTAATGTATCAATTTATGTCTAGACTTTTGGAACATTTACTGCGCTAAAAAACCAACACGAATATGTAATATATTTCATATACGCGCTATCTAGGATTGTAACATTGATAAAATCACAATAGTCACGCACAAATTATGTGTGCTTACAATATCAACAACTATTGTATATCTACTGTATTATTCGCGAAAACAACCAGACTATCAGCAAAAGCTTGAATGACAACTCGTTATATATGCTTGCTTCGCATTGCATGTAAACGTAGCATCTGCTCTTCAATGAAGGTAGACAGAGCAAACCTAAGCGGCAAATATATGCCGATCTACGTAGTCATTACTTGCATTGGTACTAACTGAATCGTTTTATTAAGGTTGAATTAATCAATTCTCTTTAATATGAGACAGTGGATGCATCTTTAGACCACAACACATGCGTTATGTCTTTACCACAAGAACAGCTGTTGTATTGATATTGATATAAAACTAATCGTCATATATACATGTTAATCCCGATTAAAAAACATATGCAGTCATAACCAGCTAAACTCGATAAACGCCTGCAGAATATTCGCCAGGGAAAATAACGGAGCTAGCAAGATGCATCCCCGTTATCATAACAACATTTCATCATATTGTGTGTTGTGAGTGTCCATATCCCGCATAATGTTTCCGCATAATACGATATGGTTGAATCAGACGACCAATATGTGAGACAAACATGAGTACCGTTTATATGTAATTCCTTATTTCGGAGGTAGTAGTGATGTGTCTGAATATTAAATCGTAGAATAGTTTGACGGAAGGCCATAAGATTTTGTAAATAAAAGTGGGAATAAAAATCATCCCGCATCACCAGTCGTAATCAGAGTGTCACATAGCGCGGGATATGTGTAAATGAAAGACAACAATGGTGTTTGTATATTTTATACAGTATTAAGATAATCAATGTGAGCTACAACCAGCTTGTTACACAATGAGATGAGTCATTGCGGTTAGCACTACGTAAATTGCTTTAGAGTCAGTGATAGTTAGTTAGCCATGTGAGAAGAATTCAGCTAGTTCGCTTCAACTGTTGTATTGGTGCAGGCAGAAGGTTTTGTATAGAATACCTATGCTTTACAGGCAACTTTCATCTGCTGTGCAGACGACAAACAAGAACGTATGTTGTCATCAAAGGGTGGCTAATAGGCGCCTTCCTTGCCAGTACTAATTATTTAGGGTGATTATGGAGGAAACAGGAACTAGTGATACAGTTTACTGCGTAATTGATGCTGACAAGGTGATAGAGCTATAAAGTTGCTGTTGCGGACGTGATCAGAGAGCCATACTGCAAATACAAAGCTGTGAAGCTTTCGTCGCTACAGTAAATGTTCTTTCATACTTAGCCCATCAGCTGTTACCACAGCAGTGCTGACAATGTCATGTTTTACCCTCAAATATGTATGTTTTATTATCCCATCGTTGGGTGACGTGCGCATTCTACCATGTAGCAGCACGCTAAATGACATAATTATCTTAGGATCTTAGGACCAGGCAGTTAATTTGTGTATTGTAAGTACTAACTGTTTATTTAGCAAGGTCTTCATCAGTTGCGCTCATTATTTGCCGGTCATGGAGTGATAAACGTGGGTCATTGCGGTCTGTCAATTGTATGTATACGTTCATGTAAGTTCGCCTGATAAATCAAAATTTTATTTATTGTTATAGAAACACATATTCGTAATGACTGCATCTTATTCGATTTGCATGTGAGCTTTTGATCATTTAACACAAGCCGGTGGCTTGCGATATGATTGACATGCCGATATCCTACTGTCATCAGCCTGTTGATAAAATTGTGGTCCCTAGAAGATGACTTGTTACCTTTATCTACGTACAATTCTCAGTGCAGACAGACACTGACAATTACAAGTATTACGGAAGATATCAATTAAATAATGCATGCTATCCTGATTTAACTATGAATACTACTGCTATGCTTAAAGCGTCTGATCTATTACATATCATGGCAGCCATAATAATGAGCAACTGCCGCAATAAAAATATGAGAAAAAACAAAAAGACTAAGTCTAACTGCATGCAAGTGATAGCTTGGACACTAAGCAAAACAAAACAATGGAAATATTAACACAGCACTTATTGTGAGTAAGTCATGTCTATCTAAATACATGATCATGCTTGCAGAAAGAAGAATGCGAGTAATGTATGTACAGGCACCAATGTTGCCAAAAATATCATACGGATAATGCGCTAACTAGGCTGTGAATATACAATGGCAGCGTTATCCACGAGCACGGTGACAACTATGTAGCATATCGCCTGGTTCCTGTGCACTGTTTTATGCGACGCTGCACAGTTCATTGAAATGTAACTCGTGGCCTCGAAAACTCTTCTACCGATATTCGATAAAACGTGTTTTTTAATGTTATAATAATGACATAATTTCTAGAGGTGCTGACGTAATTGCTATGCATAAATGAAACCACGTACATGAATATTCTGGGAACAATGGTTATGCGCGACAAACATATATCGAATGCAAATTCGAACTATTACGAATGTTGTATAAGCATCACATACAGAACCAGATTATTCCGCGCTGTCGTATGTACCTGATTCCAAACAAATTAGTTGGCACTAAATGTAGCACAATCATGCGTAACTACAATAGTGCGCCGTCCTCTTTATGATTGTTGATTGCTTGGGAAATCTGGACTCGCAGGGGTGCATTTGCCTTTACAACTTCTTTTGATCATGGTTTCGATCTATGTTTATTGCGGAGGTTTCCATTTGACGTTTTATGAAGTTACAAAGAATATTAATACCGAGTACTTCTGGCGAATTACTTTTTTTACTCGAACCATCGATTGTGGATAATTTGGCTGTGCAATGTTGTTTCCTGAGGACAGCGGCGCCACTTGTCAATACCATTATTTATCCAACAAAGAATAGTGTAATGGTCCGGAAAGAGCTGCAAGGCAAAATGTCAAACCTAATAGCGACATGGCATTGAGTATCAGATGTTCGACATGAATCACACGACAAATTATGCGAAACCACAGAGAAGCCGACGTTAGAGCATTGAAACTATTCATAGCACATCAAATGGACCTCAAATGTTTGCCTCAATGACTTCAATCAAATTACATCCATGGGAGAAATGTTTATGTATGAATCTATTAACGGCATCAAGAACATGGTATCAGATAATTAACAGTTTATGTTCTACATCTAAGATATTCGCATAGATGGTCTAGTGAGCACTAATAGGGCTAATAGTTTTATTCTAAGACGCTAATTCAGTCGACTACTATCTGCACGTATATTGTAATAAACCATCATACGGGAAATAGCTCAGGGCTGTCCAATCATATTACCTTATGTCAGTTGCATGCAGAAATCAGTAGCAGCTGTGTCGGATTGCTGGTTTTACCAGGTGGGACAGAACGCATGAAGAATAATTGCATTTTATTTACCGACTGTCTGGAACAGTCATCAGATGAGCGAATGTGAATATATCCAACAATATCAATTTGCCTAATTTGCATCATTACGTGTCATAAGCTGACGGCCAAAGTATCTGTACTTGTGCAAAATAATCCAGGGAAGCCGCACTTCTGAATATATTAATGAAGAATATTTGTTGACAGAAGATCTCATCAGTGACGACAGTGGCAGACTGCACCAAGATGACAAAGGGTAATTTCGTTGCTGTACCTGGTACGATGCTATCTTAAAGGCGAGCTTGCACAATGATTCAATTATTTTGGTATATCAATTGCATTATTTGTGTTCATAACGAGCGGCGTCTCTGCGAGTTGATGGCTTAAGCAGCTATATTTACAGCATGCATAGAAACGCAAGATGTGGCCAACTATTCGGTTACAAATATATTGGCTTCGGGACATCGATGCATCATCGGGTTGTCAGCACAAACTGGTTTCAAACCAAACCTTCAAAATAGTAGTTGCATCTCATGCCATACGCGTGGTGCTGGTTCTATTTTTATTATGACTGACCATCTAAAGCAGAGTTAGCATTTGCATAATCACATAACTTAAAAGCAAAGTGTTATATATGTTGTAATTGCGTCTTTAAATTGATCTCACATAGGTTCGAGACATTGGTATATATCGAGTCTGCATCTGACCCAGATTTACATTGTTTATGCAATGCTCCTAATGTTTCTTAGATTGCAACGTTGCAAACCATTATGAGCGAGCAACATTGCATGCCTAATTGATGTAGACCCAGTTTTGCTAACTGACATGTATGGCATGTTAAAGAGAAATATGTTTACATAATACTCACCTGAGTGATTGATGTTGTCAGCAGAAGGTAAGAGCTTGATGTTATTAATAGTGAACTGGTCATGAATGGCACGATTAAGTGACATGCAGAAACACAATGCACGATGTGATCGCCTTCGACCTTTTTTTTGTTCTTACTGATGGCTGTCAGTCGTATGACTAGACATGACGGGGGGGGGGGCATATGCTTTGAGAATGAATCAACCGTTGCAATAGACGGATGATTCTAAATTATTAGGAGTTGAATTCAAATAAACCTCGTAAAAACATTGCCAAATAAACACTTTCCTGTCTTGGTATCGAACTTGATAAGTGGGGTCCATAAATCTGAAGTAATGCCCTCATTTAGGCACTGAGGTTAGCTATATTATGACATATGGGGATTGCAAAGTCGTAGCTTCCAGAAGATAAACAGCTCATTAGTATAATGACATTGATGCATATCCTAGCGACAGAATGTATTTAAAACCTTTAACGATGTTAAGTGTGCTCATCAACGATCACAAAGTTCACCGAGCTCGGTCAGTAAAAAATAGCAAATATGCAACCTTCGATAACCTCTGCTCACGTAGAGACCTGATTACACCACATCTGTTGCCAGGTTCGTATCAGGTGGCCATGCGACTCGCCTCCTGATAGAGGTTATTGTATCCGATTGGATAGATCAGAGGTCTGACCAGAAAACTTTGCGTCGCTGTTCCCAAGATATAACAAGCATTTAACCGATAACTAAAGCTCGCATATAGCGTTATTGTTGGTAGCCGCTTCTGTGGCATTTCTACAAAAATGGCGTTTCTCGGATATGCAAAGATCACCTATCTTTCACTGCATTATCTGTGCATTGGGTAATGTCTTTGTACCTGAAGACTGAGCATAGTCGAAGTTGCTTCCATTACCATGAGGTTAATGGATTGTACATAACCAATTCGGAACGAGCAAATCGCTGTCATTGGTATAAGAATCATGCACCATCTGACTGTGATGTGATGCAATGAGATAATACTTAGTCAAGAGGTACAATGATAATTGCAATAACCGATAAACTGATCGACGTCGATAAAGTTTGAAATAAAAGAGCATATTTGACACAATTCAGTTGCAAACCCAGAAGTTGAACTTCCTTTCTACCCCTCTCTCACAGCTGAGCTGAGAGTAAACTATCGTGCTATTTAGCAATTACGCCTGCAACCACTGGGATATATTTTTTAGTTAGGCTGAAACAGATACGCAACGATTATTTATGTAGCATGTTGATCTGATGCGAATATTACTCTAAATGGCATGAATGAGGGTCTGAGTATTAAGGAAACTTTGAGTGTTACATACTGGCCGTACTAACCGACTGGCTTGTTTCAGCTATCTGACGTTTATTGGTCGTCATATATACAAGGCCGCCATCGTCATGTTGAATGCAGTGCCATGTTACACTTGGAGTATATGGGAAACAACATTCTTTGTTCTAATCAATCGCCCTTGAACTACTTGTATTCTTAATAAGCAACGGCATAGGAGATGAGTGAGCGTAATATTGCCCATATCCTGAGTCAGGATCGTGACCTAGACAGGTGGCGCTGCTGCTCGCAAGGCTGCACTAGAGCCTGGGTTAATTAGTTCCCACAAAGCAACAGTTGTATATGGTTTGCAGTCAGATCTTGAGTATAACCGCGATGTTATTTTAGCGCCAATCTTTGTAGTTAATCGGCAGTTTGGAATTGAAGTGTCAATTGACGAGCTTATTCGATATCAAGGGATGATTACGTGTTCCCATGTCTGGTAAATTTACAACAAAACGACAAGACGCACACACACGCACACACACACACACACACACACACACACACACACACACACACACACACACACACACACACACACACACACACACACACACACACACACACACACACACACACACACACACACACACACACATCACACACATCACACACATCGACGTATTTCTCACCTCTACTTTACACTGACGCTACGTTTACTTAATTGTAGAGTTTATTTGCAGACGCTTTCAAATCGCGCATCAGCATTTAGGCATTCATAGATGGCATGCTTAACACTTGTACAATATTGCATTCAACTATTTTAGGGAGCTGATGCAAACGTAAAAGCGGAGTTACATCTTAAGGCCCGGTCACACAGCCCTTCACGGGCGTATCGCGGCCGAATCACGGCCAAAAATTTCTGCCCGTGAAGCAGACGCTGTTGGACGCTTTGAGGTCGCGATAAAGACGCGATACAGCCGTACTTTACCCGTCGTTACACGCGGTAAGAAATTCACACGCGGTTGGCCGCGCGAAAAAGTTTTGGGCTGCCCAAAAATTTAGACCGCGGGTAATCGCGGGCGGTACACGTGGTACACACGCGGTAAAGACGCGGTACAGACGCGGAACGAACGTGCTAGGACGTGCTACGGCCGCGGTTAAGACGTGGTTACACGCGGTAGGACGCGAAATTTAAGCGGGTAATCACGGGTGGAGCACGGTCATAGCACGTTTGTTCCGCGTCTGTACCGCGTTGTTATCACGTGCATTAGCGTGTGTACCGCGTGTAAGCACGGACAAACGCCTTTCTCCGCGTAAACAGCGCGCCCCAATACCGGCCTAATCACGTTCAATTGCGTCTTGTACACGTCCCAAATACGATTGTCCACGGCCTAATCGCGTCCGTACAACGTCTGATTTTAGGTATATTAAAAGCGCGATTTGCCGAGCATTCGTCAGTTGTGCTCCAGACGTCAAGGGGTGAACATGGATCCCCGTCACCATAATGACCTCGTCTTGCTGCTCCTCCTCTTCAACTAGACTGGCAGCTCTTGGACTGACAGCAGGACTGGCCTCGACCTCGCCACGAGCACTCGGAACTTCGGCAGCAGAGTGGACGACAGCTTGCACCTCCACTGTGACTCCTGCCTTGGGCTTCTTGGCGGCCTCCACTGCCACTGGGCTGCCTTCATCTGCTGCCTTCGCCCTCGGCTTCTTGCTCGCACGCTGCTTCTTCTTCTTGGCCGGGGAACTCGACGTGGGCTTCTTCTTCGGTGCCATAGCTTGATCTTCACGGGACTGTGTCTTGAGCGGTTATGATTTCTACAGCCCGGTTCGGCTGCTTTATTATACCCGTGGTAGGCCGCGGTACCGCCGCGCTTCACCCGCGATAAGGACGCGGAACAGTCGCCGGCGTCTGTTCCGCGGGCATACCACGGGTAAACCGCGGGTAAGCCAATTTTGCACATTTTCCACCACGGGCAACCGCGGGCAAAAAAAAATCGCGAAATTTTACCCGCGATACAGACGCGAAAGGCTGTGTGACCGGGCCTTAAGTAAGGAACAGGGAATAAGCAATATTTTATGAACAACGAACACCATTTTAAGAAGCATGTTTTCCCTTTCGTCACGGAGAAATTACACACACAAAGGTTACAAAGCCAGTGAAAACTAGATGACCCTCAAGTTCGCGTTAAGGAGCGCACATGGTATATCAAATGCGGGTCGTTTGCAACGAAAGATTGCATACGTGGACCTTTATTAAAATGTTCTACTTAAGCCTGAAATATCGGCATTTGTAAAACGTGAAGTTTCAATCCAAATATATTATACTCAGTGGTATTGGTCGACCAGTTTTCCAATTACATTGAATGTCCCAAACTCATTATCACGCATTACATCAATTGTGGCAATGCAAATTGTCCGAAACATGCTGACAGACTAATTGATCCGAGGGCCAACGTGGTCGTGTATTTTTATCATAGCTGATATGTACTTAGAATGTAAGAATACTAACTTTGTGTCGTATAATTATCAATGCAACTCTTACAACTCATAGAGCTGAACACCAATAAGTACCGACTATCGTTCATCTTTGATTCAAGCGTTGTCGTTGTCGAATGTCTTAGACGAGACAATTAGTTAACAAGACCCATACTGCTACATAGTGGATCGCATCGGCCTGCTTAAAATAGGTAATTCTTACAATCAAGACGAACAAAACCTAAAAGGTCCAAAGCGTAAACATTTTCGTGCCAGAATATCTGGTCTAACCGAAACTATTCTTCCGTCCAAAGGGCGCAAACATTAGCTTTTTTTAAAGAGACTAAGTCAGATATCACTGAATCTAACTTTGTTTATTAATTTGCATATGTCAATATGTTTATGTTTGAGTCGAAACGCATTCATAATTAGCTGATATCTGTAGCAAAAAAAAATGACATATGCTATATTGCATCACGCAATATTCAGATGTATTGTTAAGAGACATCCTATCTGCAGATATCTAAATATATTCTAATTAATGTTTAACTAAATGTTCTTTTAAGATGTTGCGATAAACATGGCTTCTTTGCCACGCACAACTCAGCATCAGAGGGCACTCCCGGCTGAAACTATAATGACCAACATACCAAATATCATTCCAATCTTTGCTGATTAACCTGTTAAGTATTTGCAGAAATTTAATCGAGCGCATTCGTTAGTGACTATACGCTCGATACTGAAACACTATCAGGGGAGATATCCTTGATCCTCAATGGTGCTCTCTGCCCTGGAAATCTATCACCTTGTTACACTGATCATATGCCATAACTTAATATAATGTATGATATTTATTACTTGGTAATCATTATAATTCTATGCAAGAGTGTTAAGATTGGGTATATTATCCTTAGCCCCGCAAATACATTCGCTTCTTATCTGCATTTTGGCGCAAAATACCGAGTGAAAAGAGTTCTTAAAATGTCAAAAGTGGGATAAATGGTTTCAAATGTGCCGAAACAAACGTAGCTATTTTTTTTGGCTGCGTGAATGCATCCCATATTAAGAACTTGCTGAAATAAAAATAGCGCAGATGGTGGCAGCTATGAAACCTTGTGAATCGTGCCCTGCGCTTAGGTATGTGCACTGTTTGTTTATTTACGCAGAGCAGCTGTCGTTGATACTAAGGAATGATGAACTATATGTTTCGGCACAACCTCAAGCTGGTAATCATGGCACCAAAGCAAAAGAAGTCGATGGGTGGATTGGGTTTACTATACTGCACATAAACCCTTGGTATCGGCAGCATATATGAGGTTTGATTAATACTGCTACTGCGTTGTTTGCCCAAAATTATATAACCCCTTGGTATTTATGTGGTAAGTGCAGCAAAAGTTATAGGTGGTATAGACCGATTGACCTCAGTTATTGTCAAACGGTCGTATTTGACTGCCCAATTATTTCCCCCTTTTATAGCATTTGAGCCGAGCGTTATTTTGCTTGCTTCTAATATTTGTAATACACTTATGGAGGCTAGGGACACACTGTTGAGAGGACGTGCAGATACTTGCTACTTAAGATCAATGTCTTTGGACATTACGAATACCATATCTACTCGATAGCTGGGCATAAATCGTAATCTTCACAGTCGTCTTGTTTTACATTACTCGCTTTATAGTTGGAAATTTCTATCGTCATCGTGAATTTTCTCACCTTTCCAGTATTGTAATCTGTTAGTCTTAGGATGTACCCTTGTTTCCAGGAATTAAATTGGCATTTAGATTCCTATTTTTTACAACATTTCTATATCCATTCAATGGTGGATATATAAAAACACGGCGCAACACTTCAACCTATTATTTTCGAACAAATAATGAGCGTCTGCTGAAACATGCACCTTATATCTGATATCAAATACTATGGCGAATGAAACAAATACAACAGCAGTAGGCTGGGTGCGATGTCCATAGTCTGACACTAATACTGAAGTACCGTTCACAAGAAGTCCCTGATTATAACGCATACAAAGCCTGTGTGCTCTGTTCATTAGTGAATGAGTATGGTATTATTACATAATATCTATTACGTAATGCTACGTCGCAGTAGGTGGCAGAGCAAATATTTGAGCAGGAACAACACCGAATTAATCCCTAAAAATAACCTAAATGACACAAAATGTACCCTAATAAAGTAGGACGCCATGTCGTGATGTTGCTGTCATTAAAACGCCACACAAATCCTTCAACAATGCATTTGTGTGGTGTTCTCACGGAAGGTCTTATTACATTTAAACCTCTGATCAAGGCAACACAGTTGAACTTTTCTACCGTCAGACATCGTAACATAATTGTACCACTGGCATTATGATGACATGAACGTCTTGGTTTATTGAAACGAAGGGCCCCGCTTGAATAAGTGAATACCTTTTACACCTATTTAAGCACCCACAGACTCGGGCCTACTTAGTGCCATATAATACTTCTTGTCAACAATTACAAAAACCTCCTTGTATTGGTGTTATGGTTACATTATCTTATGATGCTCATCAAATCGAGAGTTTAGATGTCTAAGTCACATTGCACGATATTTAACGCCTAGCAGGTAGCTTTGATGCCATGCGTTTTTCTTATATACCAATTTTTGTTGGCTTCCCACTTGGCGCCCCTATTTGAGTATACCGTTATCTAGATATCGATACAGTAATATGACAATAACTGTCACGGAACGACATAGTCCATGCTTAAGGGTTAACATAGAGATTACTTACATACATATAAGTTGGTGTTTATGCATAAGCCAATTCATTAATCAGTTGTTTTTTGTGGGCACATATGCACTTGCAAGCTACAACTTTGCACCTGACTACTCTGACAACGGTAACCTACAAAGCGTTGAAAACCTGTTGTGTATCCGTTTCTGTGATTCTGCGAAGATAGAGGTCTCGCGTAAGATTATTGAGAAGAGTAAATGTAAATGCATGGTGGAAAATTCAGTTCTGTACTTACCGCATGACTCAGTTGTTGCATTAGTAAAGATGGTTAAATTCAAACTCAAACTACACGTTGAGGTTAGGTTTAATTATTCCTAGTACGATACACACCGACATTGTAATTATTTAGTTGTAATATAGGCTGGAGCCGGACTTGTTGATATCGATTTTGGAACTTCGTCTGCCACCCCAGTGTTGGAATTTGTTGCCACTTCATAATAAATTCACGGGTCAATGTAGGATTGAGCTCATTCAGCTCTCATTAGATATGCACTCGTGCATTAGCTATTATTCGTTACAGCGCACAGAACGACCTTTCGGGATATAAACTCATAATAAAGCAGCAGCTCTGTAAACAGTACAGACGATATAAATAATCAAACGCAAATTCCGATCCACCAAGCGCCATATACTTTTATATCCAAGCTTTTAATATTCGTCACAACACACCTAACCACAACAAAACTAGCACTATGCCTAAAATGCACTGAGTGTTTCGGCTAGTCCTGCATTTATAGAATTAATCTTGTTTTCATGAGTTCAGGATGCACTACTAGATCCAATGCATACATCAAATTTATCACGAAGGAATACTCTAACGAAGTGCACTGCACTGGCTCAGCACTTACGATAGCAGCGTCAGTAAAATGGCAGATAATAAATCGTTCTTCCGCCTAGACACACCCTATGATATTAACATTGCGACATGTTGATGGGTATCGAACACGTAGAGTTGATGTATTGGATATTTGGTTTTCAGGGAAGAGAAACCACATGAGTCGAACATCGATCAGCTCGTGTCGTATATTCGTTGATCCCGGGGCTCCGCTCTGCATTCGGTCATCAATAACTCTGACCCCGCGTAGCCTCGCGTGTGACATCTTTGATCTAAAAATTTTAACAGATTTGCTAATCTACTCGTAAGCTTACTTCTTTAATGAAGGTTTAACGACGAATATATTGATTTACACTAGAACAGGAATCAATTGAATAGTGGTTGGTTGATTTGACAACTGGGTTATCATTCATACATGCTATGGTGTGTTCTGATGCGATCCTTGTTGTGTGACAAAATGAATACAATTATAAAACTTTTTCAGTAAGTGTTACCTGACATAAACAGTTTAATGATCGACGAAGAGATGCATTACACTTGCTATAAAAGGATAGCATTACCTCCAGCTTCAAAACAGCAACACGTACTTGCTATATCAATTTCAAGTTGCTTGAAAGCTCATGATTACAGCTGTCATGTATGAATTATTCGGTTCTTTGACATTATCACACAGCACATGGCACTTATAATTGTCACGATTTATGACCTCCTTAACATTGCAGTTAATAACTGTCTTTGATTATGATTGACTCATATGAGCACCTGCCCGTGTGAGAATCTGATGTAGAATAATAAAAGTACAATACGATTAGAGGTAATTGACATAAAGCAGATGAAAGCGAAAACGGAGCTTTAATGGCTTAGGAGCTGTATTGGCGTATTAGGCTAGGGTTTTTTCTCGACGGTGTCTAGGCGGGGGATTGTGGACAGAGTAAGGGTACACTTTACCATATATTGACATTTCTGTAGCATTTGGTGGTTTTTGTAAGCTTGCAAGTTGAAGCATGTATTCCTTATGAGGAGTTTGTTGGAACGAAGACGACGTCGGTATTGATCTTACTATTTTATCTTCGGAGAAGTAGACCTTAGCCGTTCAATGCACAGGACTTCGCATGTGATACAAGCGAAGGTCGTTCGGATAAACATGATGCCGTGTGAGGATATCAATAAATTGTCAGTAACTTGTGATGAGCAAGGCAGACATTATAAGCGGTAACTTATTCGCTCAAATGGCTGAGCTTATATGATCTTTAATGCGGGTTAGAACGCCCTAAGATATAGAAAGGCTCCATGAAAAATCCGCCCTCGCCAGGTCAAAGTGCCCCGAAACGTGTTGCTCTTGATGCATTACATAAAGGGGGCCAATCTATATATATTTATCATACTATAGTTTTTGTTGTGAGTGCCATCTGGGTGTTTCGACCCAAAGGCCAGTGCGCTTTACACGGGCACTGTCGCCCTTAATGTTTGTCCAATGTCAAATACAACGACAGTACCTTCTTCTTTGTTATTCGGCTGTGACATTACTAATGAAAATAATGACTTGAACCTCAAAAAATTCCCCAACACAATAACAAAGTTAGCTCAATGATTTTATAATTGCCCTTCGGATTTACTATACAGATTGTCAAATGACACCTAGTGACTAGTCTGCTCGAAGACGATCGAAATCCCCTGAAAGGACACAACGTACACTGACAAAGGGTCTACTTGTGCTGCAATTTTCAACAATCGTGGGCGGAGTATGCTTTCCTTTAAGACCCTAATTAAGGACTTATGCGAGAGTGACTCGAACACTGCGCAACGCATATACCTTGTCAGACTATGCCTCTCCATCCACACTGTATGATCGAGCGAAAATGTCTATTATCTAATTAGGGTTATCAATTTAGCTAATATGAATTGCCTGTTTAACACAGTAGGTTACATATATAAGTCATATCATGCTCTTTTCAGAGAGTTATTCTTGCAATAAATCATAAGACATTGACGAGATATAAAATATGTCACTTTTACCCCTTTCAATATATGTTTGCTCGGCGCGATATGTGTGACGTTTCGTGCTGTAGGTACTAACATAAAAATAATCGTGAGATAAAGAACAAGCAACTTTCAACCAAATAAAGCAAAACCTGCCACGATGGGCAGATATTTTCAATAATAAAATTGACATAGATTTCTAGGAAAATTGGATGCTTTGCAATATAATAATGACCTCGTCACAGGTCACGGATAGAGGATGTAGGTAAGGGTGACTTAGATATAGAAATTGAGCGACAAGTATCTTTAGTGATGCCATATCGCAGCTTCATCTTTGAAAGATCACATCATTGTTTGATGCATTGCATGTGTAGCATTATGCCCTAGCTGGACGGTGTCTTAGGGCCCAGAAAGCGGTATCACACATTTAACTATTGCCAGCAAATACATTCAATTGTTCGCACTATACCGCTCCTTGCGTCTTATTGCTTATACGACGCATCGGCCCAGGATCCAGAATCGCATTACCTAAACACTATACCAAACGGTTCAAAAGCGCATGAATGCTTCGGCATTTTAACAGTGCTTGATAAAAAGCCATATTTTTCACATTGGACTTAATAACTAGTGCAATAATATCATCAAGTATTCGGAGCGCGATGTTCAAAGTTATGTGTCTGATCAGCAATCATGCGCGATGTTCTGCATTTGCTGGAGATAGTTGATGGTCTCACACGTATATTCCCTTATGCGGTTCATGATCCGCTGATAAGCAACCCGATGCATAACCACCTCTTGCAATTGATCGGTTTACAGACAATGAAAAGTTGCAGCTATGTTATATGACTTCTGAAAGCTAGGAATATATGTTATGCTATATGTATATAGCGGTTCACAGATGTGGAACAACACCGGCTTCGAACACCTAGTGTTACTTAAAGAGTTTTGGTGAGGCGGTCATGTACGACGACGCCATACAATAGCCAGCAGAGCGATATATGGGCAACAGTACAGTACGTTGATTGATTAGGATGGAATAAGACAAACATTGTTATGTTCTGGATACCGGGTCAAAGACTCGCATTGATGGATAATTCCAGTAAGTAGTTATGTTAGATTAGAACACCCAGAATTTGTGTTCCTTTTTCAAACGTAACATGAACTGTCATGTTAATCCTGAAACATAGTCGATTTAATTTTGGCGTAAAATGTAACAGGTTATACATCAAATGATGCGGCATAACATTTGTAGAAAATAAAAATTATTAGCGTGTGTTGATATAAAAGAGCATGGTAGTGCTCGGTGGATAATTTCAAAATAGAAAAAAGAAATATCTTGTCTTCGATTCTAGTAACATACGACTACCGGTGCGCGGTATATCAGCCATGCTGATATAATGTTTGTTTTTAGAGATTAAATAGACATAATTTGCTATATTACATACGAAACAAGATACCAGCTGTACGTTTCCGCTTGTGTTCCTTCGATTTCAATTTATAATCGGGATACGATACACTTATTGATGCGCACTTATCAGTCTACGCCAGAACGCACCTCACCTTGACAAGGCGAAATCATTGCCTCTGGCACTAGGTAATATTTCAGAATCATAATAAGATGGTTGCCCACGTGCCTGTTATTCTTGTTAGCCTAACATATCGACTCAGTACATCATGATGATTGGCAGAAGCAGCTGCATTGCTCCTGGCGTGCTGCATAGGTGAAGAAGCCTTGCACAGTTGTGTTAAGAAATAAAACCCGCTTCTGTACTATTGCGTATCGTATATATTTGCATCCTTGGAGGTCGGATGGATCGTACAAATGTCCCCACAACAAATATTGCACAGTTAAACGTCGATTGTGACATAATAGAGATATACCAGGTAATTTCGTTGTAGGTTCACTGGTCATTGCAGTGGGTCCTCTACTGTCTACTGGCCATTTTAAGTTTCAATACATGATCCATTTAAAACCTTAATGTCATGACGAAAATTATCGCAGCCTATCTTCGGTCTTTTGGCGGTTGTCTCAAATTTATCTGGCAGGATGATGCATACTCACTACAGGGAATGGTCAAACTGAGGGCCTTGTACGAGGATTCTATAAACATACAATGTTAGGGTGTTGGTTGAAATCCAATGTGAAAATTATCCGATTTTGGAATTCCCAATACATCGTTTTTGCACAGCGCATTGCCTCATAAATTCACAGGAGCATATAACTGTGTTACATCCCGCTCTTGCCTCTCAATCGCACAGTCAGTGTAATGCATTTGATGACATAGTCTTCCCTGTGGTGATGGGTCCACAGCCTAGCCCTGCGAACAAGCGGGCTTCGTCATTCAAAATGATGCTTGCTTTCTAGGCTTAATCGTTTGGTCATTGTTATTATTCATTAAATGTTACCTGAATGAATGCCATCGGATAAGTAATAAGGCTGTAATCATCACAACTTTGATTAGAAAATTTTACCACCCGATGTTTTATGTACATACTTGGGTACATGTAGTCGCTATTCATTGGCCGCGATTACCTTATGATTGGTTACGTCGGGATGATGCTGGGCACCGTCATCTTTGCGTCACCCAGCTGAGCTCATTAGGGTTTGTATCGATGCAATATGCGTTGCTTCGCCCGCGCTGTCAAGGAAGTGATTTCATAATAAAGAGGTTATAACAGTAAAAATAAACTTATAGCGCAGCGCCTAACCGTTACAAACGATATGTGTACTTTGTAACGGTCATCGAGTGTCTAATTATGATTCGATAACATAATTGCCAACAATATCGCTGATTGCTTCCTTAATATCAACTGGCGCATGTCATGAGTACATTATATAGAACAGTAAACTGCATCTGTGTTAGTTTTCCATGATGTCGAATAATAGAGTTCTATTGCAAGACTTCCATCAATGTAACGAAAGTCTCTGCATTTCCAGATACAGAGGGATCACTGCTTATGGGATATAATAGACTCTTCTTGGTCGTTGTACTGATTACTCGCTTTCCGATACCCAGTGGTGGTGTAAGAGCATAGTGAGCACAGTCCGTGATGACAAGGTGGCTTAAACAGGATGTTGTGCACTGTAAAGACTAGATTGTAACGAATGTTATCCTGCTACCGTACATGTATGGATTCGTACATGTACAGATAGAGACAACCTTTGTACATGCAACTTCCGTGTCTTCCCTGTTCATGGTTTGAACCACACAAAGTTCTGTGTTTTCAACATACTTATTCTGTAACATTCCGTGTAGCTAAATAATCAGATCCGCTGAAACAAAGTTTTCACTTAAAAGTTGATATATTTGTAATATAGTTCATTTGTGGGTATAAGATATCACAAAAGAATAAAATTCGTTATCATCCTCGCAAGGCGTACGTCGAAGGTAAGCCCGAAATAATAACAGCTCCGGCGTATAATACGAGGCACGTTTATATAAAGACTATGAATAGATATTCTCGAGATAAATGCAATTACCAATGTAATTATCCTCTTGCAAATGCCAGCAAAGACATTGTACGCTTGGTAGGCGCTCGGGAGCAAACGTACTGTGATTTACAGAAGATTTAGGTCATGGCGAGAGAGGGCAAGGTAGAATAAAAGGGGATGCGAAGATGAACGACAGTGGGAATGCTCCCTGAGAAAGATTTCTTTTTGGAAATAGATAATCCCTCTCATGTCATATGGCGCTAGTCGCACTGTATAATTGTTGGGTATTATGTCATGGCAGAGCATGGAAATCTCAGATGAAAATTATATCAAGCGATGGCGAGCGCTGCACTTGGTATCTGGTGTGATTGTTAGCATAGCTTATCGACATTTATGTACTTATGTCGGAAATTGTTAGTATCTTTATCTACATTTGTAAATTAACATTCGTTTGTTGAATGCAATCCATACCAATGGTGCAAAGATCAGAGTTTTAACTCATAACACTTCATTTGACAATGATAAATACAATGTTGCAGTATACGATTCCACCCAATAGAGCTCGATTAACCATGTTATGTGTGTCTCATATATCTGCATATAAAAAGCATAAAACAATTGTAAAGCAACTCTTGAAGATTGATAAACAAAATGACAGCGCTGACAAATATCCAAGACAATTATTTAGTAGCAGGATAAACACAGCGGTGCTGCTGGGGGACGTACGATGCGTATTACATATACGTACACCATATATGTGCTAATATATAAGGGGTTTCATTAACATCTACGCATTTTGTCTAGCCTAATCATTCCCATAAGCATACCTGAGGGCATGGTTTGAACAAGTCGGGATATTGATGCGCACGTGCATGAGACAAGCATAATTAATTTAGTCGAGTCACACGTCTCACGTCTTTGAAGTCATGGGTTTTGTTTTATTCAATCGTGAAAGTAAGATATTAGGTCATTGCCGGAAGAGCGGAGTGTCACATGTGCCGACTGTAATTCGATTGCGTGGCCTTAACGAGATTAAGCCGTATGACGATTAGGTAACATAACATGTAGGCTGATAGTATGGCCCATACTAACATTATGCAAAAACGATAAATAGTAATGCACCCGTTGCGGCTCGCATATTTTGTGTTTTGAAATACATTTTCCCGTTCATGAAATCTGGACAAAAATTTATGAAAACAGGATTATTTATACAATTGTTTTAGCTTAATGTTAGGGGTTATGAGGTACGAAGAACTTGAGCCGCACCCAATTGTTCATATTCGTGTTGAAATCATAAAAACTGTGCAAGAGGATGATAATTTGTTGCTAGCGTTAGCTTGATACTTTGTAGGAGACATAGGTGCATGCTAATATGTGTATTTTGCGTCTGTCAATCCCTGGAAGGCAACATGATTTGATATCGACGAAATAGGTTAGGCATGTAGCTATCTGGTCTACGGAACCACAAGACAAGACATATCAAGCAACATTTTTGGCGGACAAGGTTGGTGATAATGTAATCACGCTGATTACAGTTTGTAATTCCACATCAAATATCAAATTATATGTAGCGACCAGGTTGCACATTCTCATACCAGGATCATTGTTAATGATCACGCGATGCTGATTGCAAACGACTTGCGAGGTGCATGTAACGATTAATGAAGCACATGATTATCCGACTGAGCAAAACGAGCCAGAAAACAATGTATTTCCAGACGTTATAAACAAATCAGCGTTCATTATGTAACACTCAGTACTGCCTCGTAAATACACAACATATGCGTAACACCGACGTGTCCGCCATTGAAATTAGCTGCTTAGGATCGTGGGTGGGTAGGTTATTTTATGTTTACCCTATGCCATGTCGTCATATTTGTCACTATCCACAAAACAATATAAGCTCGCAACAGTCGTTAATTTGATGGAAGGCTAGCAGATGCATCACAATGTCGCAACGGAAACTTGCTAGCATATGTCATGTTAATAAGCGCTCTTTTCATCATTATTTATTACATATGTATTGTAGAATTAGATGTAATGCATTGCAACATTAAATTACTGTGACATGTTCTTGCAGTAGGCGAGCAAATACTTCCTGCTAAAATGTTGGAAAATAAGTGTGAATAATGTGCATTAATTTATTCCTTACTGATATGACGCAACAGAATCACGCAGCAGCGTAAGGAAATATGAGAAATATGTTTGCCGAAAAGAGAAGATCCCGTTATATCGCTAGAAAAAAAATCATTACTGCATAACAAAAAGCCCCAATAGCGATTCAACAAACCTGCCTGCAATGAAGTTGCACCAGCCAGACTGTGTACTTTAATAATGCCGCGCTATCTTATATCGCCTTGGTGCTTCACCGAGGTCTAGTTTTCAATGCAAAGAATAAGTGTTTATGAATGGTAGATGGTGGTGCATAGTGAATATTTCCCTTTTTTTATTAACAATTTCTGAACTTAAGCATTTGTTGGGAATGGTTTGTTTTGTTTGCTCAATACGATGTTACGCGAGACGAGGGGAAATAATTACTTCTCCGCGAGCCTTTGGCGGCGGACAGAGTGACTGTACTCCCAGACAAAAGAAGACAGCTATGCTGTACCAGCAAGCCTTAATGAATATGGGCAGATAATCGCAAGATTTTTTTTCCGTGAAAAGAACAGTGGTACTTTCCGTTCGTCGGCGCGCTACTGTTTGAAAGAAATTGCACAAAGACGACAACTATTTGATACTTTTATGTTATCAAAACTAGTTTTGTAAATAGCAAAAGGTAAAACATACTTTGTTATGGTCCGAAGTCGTCTGGTTCAAAAGGCTAAGGAGCATGTCAAGAACTAGTTAAATAAATTATCTCTCAACATTTCACCTACCGTGGTCGTTATTTTCTAGATAACTAAGATCGAGTGGAGCAAATGTAGCTTTAAACACAAATGCTATGGTACAGAACCTGTAATACATAATGTGCAGTGTTGATTGGGGCATTTTGTTGAGTTTGCTCTTCATGGTTGTTAAATGTCAAAGCACCCTTATTATCTTTCAGATACCGTCCACCGTTACATACGCAGTCAGTGCTGTACCAATTCAACCGACAACAATGATGATCTGAAAGCATCGACTATTCTTATCGCACAAGCAGTGTGCCTTAGTATTGAAACTGTAAAACGGTAACAAACGAAGCCAACAGAATTTAGCATGTCGATTAGTTGTAAAATCGTATGGATCAGAGACACTGCACTTGACCGAACAAAACATTTGTTATTATACGAATCCCCCTTCTGACTACCCTGTGCGAATCCTGGACAAATATATTTTTCTCATCATATGCTACAGAAGTCACTTAGAGACAAGAGACAATGTGTTATAAGTATATAGCAAGATGTTAGTGTCTAAATGGATATTCGGGAGATGCACTGCTCTACACGTACAGCTTTCATGATGTAGCCTAGACCGATACCCATAATTTCGTCCATAAAATTGTTTACCTCATTTGCTACATTTCAAATAAATACGTAAAACTATACCATTCACGGTCAAGTGTTAATTGGTAACGCATTGCACGTTTTGCTCTGACAACTGCCTCTCACACTCATTAAGAAGTAGTGATCATTATACTAGCGTTTGCACATACGTCCTTCGTGTAATTGCGCCAGCCACTACCCCTTGAGGTCAATTATGCCTCGAGTCAGATAATGCCCCAACTTAATGACGGTTTAAAATCTCTAGTTATTTAGATAGCAAGATGCCACCTTCGGCATAGACCAATATTAATCTGTAAGGATTAGCAATTTACGTTGGCAGAGACAGTATCTCTTGATTTCTGGTGATCATTGAACGACAAATGGTCCAATGAGAAAGCAATCATTGTGGCAGTATGTTCTAACGTGTACGGGGACTGGCAGTTGTGACCTTGTTGTGATATATAGACCTCTCAACTTGGAACCAGAAAGCCTGACATCTGATTGACATTGGCTGTGGTGAGCCGTCACAGCGCTCTTTAAATAATGTTCCCTGATTAGGATCGTAGCATGCGACATAATACGTAGGGCTCTGACACCAAGATACAATGCATTGGTCATACTAACGCACATTTAACCAAACAATTGACACTTTCATGCAAGGAAAGAATTTTTAACCATTCTACATTTGCATGCAAGGCGACAAACACTCGAAGTCTGATAATTTAGGTTATTTTTCAGTAAAAACATTGGTTTAGGTTTATATATGAATAATGATATATGCAAATCAATCCACTTGGCACTCAGAGACCATGCGTCATGAATCGGACGCCAGAGATCATAACCATAGTTAAAATTAGTATTGTCGTCCTAAACATTATCACAATTAACAATGTTGAAAAGTCATTCGTTTTTTTAATAACCGGCTTAATCCTTGTGAGGTTTTATCAATTTCACCACACACTATCACATCAGGAGTGTACCATTATTATTATTTAAATGATTGCCGTACCGATTCCTGGAATCGTCGCGTGGATACTTTAAAAAAATTATAAGTGTGGCCAAGGCAATCAATTATATTGTGAGTTTAGAATATATTGGGTTTGTCAATCACGTCCAGCAATAATTTGTGGTCATAATTATCACGCAGAACAATACACTTCTTGAGTTTCCGTGATCGGCCCAACCGTTATCATTGAACTGCATGTTGTACTCATTAACATGTCATGGGCATATTAATTGCTTGAAAATTCATGAGAACAGAGAATATTTAAGATAGTTACATTTATATACGATTATAGAGATACAACAACTGAACAGTACGTTTGCCGTCCACCATGGTTACTTTTATTTGGGTGGCTAAATAGTGTTTCTAGAGAATGACATATCCTGACATGCAAGGTGACTTCCCTAATATCATTGTTTGTGGCGAGGCACTAAAAAATGCTGTTTAATTTGGTGAAATCCTCGTTCTACACGGACTGCTTTTTAAATTTAAAACGTGTTGCCGGTATATGACTCATTTTTGAAAACATTTACAATAATTACGAATCAGCCATATTTCACCATTTAGTTAGCCATACAGGGCTCGACAACATAAAAAACGCTGAACAGCAACTACATATCCACATTTATTGGCCTGGATTAACCTTGGAAGAAAAAAAGAAAGAAAAATGATTGCGTCATAATAATCTAAGCTCATGTTTGGCAGCGAGCATTACCACCGATTAAAGCAGTCTGTGAAACGGGGATAATAGAGAACTCGCTGCTCGTCATAACAAGTATCGAGGCAACTATCCCGTGCTTCACCGTTGCTGTTGCTGTATGGGTGCTAGTAGTGTTTTGGTAAAAGTTCAATCGTACGGTGTGCAATTTTTAAATCGGTGATTGTTCGTCCTTATTTGACCTATTCCAATCGGCGTTAGCATTTCCGTCGACCACCATCTTTGTTTTGGCGCCAATTTATGCTCCCTATTGTCGGTTAACAATTTATGGCCTTCTTCCTCTTTGTATTTCTACCACGGCCCAATCTTGTCGGAAACTGTTCCTTCCTATTTCACGATCTTTGTTGGGAAATGTACTTCTACCTTTTCGGTTCTATGTTAGGGAATGTTTGTTCTCCCTTTTCAGATCATGTAGTGAACAGTTTCTTATTTTTTCTCGATCTTTGTTGGGTATGTGTTTCTGCCTATTTAGATTCTGTGAGGAATGAGCTTCTCCCGTTCCTGATTTTTGTTGATTCTTGTAGGGAACGGTTTGCTGAAGTAACAGGTGGTTTCTACATCCTATCAGCCTGTAATCAACGTTAGGTCATAGTTCTTTCTTTATTCTTTTTTCCTTTCCGCCTGCCGGTCTTAGTCCCGCTCGTTTTGGCGCCAATTTTCTCTCCTTTTGTCTGTTAAAAATTTCTGGCCTTTTTCAATATATTTCTACCATCGCCCACCTATGTCGGAAACTGTTCCACTCTCTTTTTTCGATCTTTGGTGAGAAAGTGCTCCAGCTGAACCAGTCACGAGAGGAAAATTGCATCCCTGCAGTCTATGGTGGCCGACCTCGTCTCACTCAATCATAACACGGTTGGCTCTCCCACCACACAGCTCCTCAAACCCTACCTTCTACAGCCATACCACATCTACAAGTGTGCCTTGTGCTACGTTGACAAGCAAAGATACTGCACCTATCGCTATAATCCCTTCCATCCAAGGTGAGCTGCCCGTTATTAGCGGTTTCTTTGGTGTTCGTTCCCATCGGCTACGTAGTGGACGGAAATACGTTATCAATACGTGCTTAATACAATCAAATTTCCGCTACTCAAGAACGATATACGCAAAGCCCCCGAGTGGCTGTCAATCGATGTCTGGACTAACGCTTTCATCATTTACATCACCATCTATTTGAAAACCCACCCCTCTGACGTCTTTTCAATGTTGGAAGGTGACCCCACCCCTTCTCTTCCTCACTTCGTTTCCTGAAATCGTTTGGATCAATACTGACAATAGTTAAAATCGATTGAATCGTGAATTTATACGCTCATGAAAGTATGGCTTGTATTGCAATATGGTAGGTAAGTAACGTAGTATCTTTTAATAAAGAAAAGTGTTTTCGATTTGTGTCATATTAAGAGCTTACCATGCCCCCAAAGCAATTACTGCGAATATTCGAATAGCGAAGCAGATTAAATCAAATGATCCAATATTGCCCCGTCCCCTCTATGATTGTCGATTGCTTTGGATATTTAGACGCGCTGGGGATGATGTGCCCTGACACCTCACGCTGGGTCTGTTGGTCATGTGATTCAATTATATGCAATGCCAGGGCTTCGTTTGGCGTTTTATGAATATTGCTTTTTTTTTACTCAACCCATAGATGGTACATATTATGGATTTGTTATTAAATGAGTAGGGTTGTTTTATAATGGAAGCGATGCCATATTACCATACCATTACTTAAACCAAATTGAAAAGTGTAAGGGTCCGGAAAGTGCAACAAGGCAAAAGGGTAAACATTATAGCGACATAGTTTAGAACAGAGTGTTTGATAAAATCCAAGTTCACACGACAAACTATGCAAAGTGCAAAAGAGCTGAAGTGAGAGCATTGAAACTAATCATTGCACCTAAAATGGACGACAAATGATGTATTACTAAACTACATTGACTTCAACAAATTGAGCGAAATGTTCAAAATGAAGCTAACATCTGTAAATATCAGTTTTAAGAATGAGATATTTTAGTTGTTGTTCCGGATTAAAAATATTCGCATATATGGTTTAGTAAGTACTGATATAGCCAATACTATCAATCTAGGACGCTAATTTAGTGGACGACTCTCAAGACACATATTGCAATAAACAATCATGCAAGAAATAGCCCAAAGACTGTCGATTCATATTACCCTATGGCAGTTGCATGCAGACATCAATAGCAGCTGTGTCAGAAGGCTTCTTTCATTTAACATTACATTTAACTTTGGGTTAGTCATCAGATAGTGACTGTTTACATCCGATTTTAATAATTGAACTCGTTAGCATCATTTCGTTTATCAAGCTAACGGCCAAAGTAACAGATTGTGCGCAAAATAATCCAGCAAAGCCGCACTGCTTTACATATCAATGACAAAGAGAATTAGTTAAAGGATGATCTCTCTAATGATGTAATAGATTACGAACACGATTGCTCTTAAATGACGTAGGGTAATATTCTTAATAATTATACATTATTTCGTTCTCTACCTGACACTGTACTATCCCAAAGAATTGATTCTTTTTGGAATTTCAGTTGCATCATTTATGTAAATAATGAGTGCGTATAGACGAGGTACTCATTATAACAACATTCATAGAAAAGCATTATGTGGAATTCTGTTATAATTTTTTCGTGTTTCTGGAGACCAATTTAGCACTAGGTTGGCTGACATATAACTCTTAGGCCGAGTAAGCATTTGACGTCTGTATTAATATATAGACTACATAACAAGAGGCTACTTATGTTGCAATTGCGTCCTCAAACTTCAAAGTATACATCGAGGCTGCATCAGACCCATTTATGATAGTTTATGATCATTTCTGGGACTCAAATATTGCAAAGACGCTTCTTTTCTCCAAGAGAGTAACATCGCATGCCTCATTGTAGTAGACCCATCAATGGCATTACTAAGAGAAATAAAAAGACAAACATAATACTCTTTGTCCTTTGTTTTCTACGGTAATCACCTAACATTAAGTTAGGGATTGATGTTGTCAGCGGAAGGTCACGGAGTTATTCATGGCATCGATTTGGGCACTGTTCATGAATGGCCTGATTATGTGACATACAGAAACGCAATGAACGGTGTGATTGCCTCGTAGGCTTTATGTTCTAACCTATGGCTGTCAACCTTACGAATAATAATTATGATGGACTCAGTTGCTTCAGAAAATTCTATATTCAGTTGACAGTTAGTCGAAAGACGCAAGAGACTGGTGACTATTAACTGCTGTGAGTTGAATGCAAGGAAACCCCTTTGGACCTTTGGCAAATATACGACTTTCTGACTTGGCGTGTAATAGGATCATTGGTGGTCAGGTATCTGAAGTGACCATTTAGACACTGATTATAGCTAAATTATGTTCGATGAGGATAGTCCATTCGTAGTTTCTATAAGATAACAGCTTGATGGAAGAATGGCATTGACGAACATCGTAGCGCCAATTTATATTCACATACCTCTTTCGATGTTGAGTGTGCTCATCCAAGGTCATGGAGCTAACAAAGCTTGGTCAATACAAATTCGCGAATAGGTAACATTTGATGACATATGCTTACTTAGAGACCATAGCCATTTCCAGGTCGTTATCAGATGGCCAAACGACTCTTCACCTGATCAACACCGCCAAAAACTATGTTATCAAATCAGGAAACATCGCCCCGCTGTTACTGGGATAGAACTGGTATTTAGTTAATCAATAAAGCAGGCATACGGTTTTATATTAGTGGCCGCTTTTGTGGTGTGTCACTAATATGTTAAAGCCACCAATCTCGTGAACTGTGCATTGGAAAATGTTTTCGCGCCTGATGATTGTGTAGCTAACTAGGAGGGCGGTTAGAGTTGATCGACTTTAATGATCGACAGCCCCCATCAAATACACAATCGATTTGAAACTCTCACGTCTTATGACATTCACAATGGAAACAATGCAATCGGAGAGCTCCTCTTCTCTCTCGCAACCGCGCCAAAGGAAAACCGCCGTGCTATTGAGCATTCACACAGGCAACCAATGGGATTCGTTTTATAATTGAGGCTGAAAAAAGGCACACTACAATTAAGTATCTATGATGGGTGCTGATTGTATGCAAATATAACCCTAATTTGTATGCTAATCGAGCATCCTATTCGATTCACTTGGTTGCCATTGTAATTCTTCGAAAAAGAAGAGGATGTGATAAATACAATTCCTTATTTCTCACACCAACATCAGTAATACTAGCTGATTATTATTGGACATGGAACGGCATCTTTTTTTATAGCCACTATTGTTTAATAATTAAGGTGGTAATGAACGAGAATGGTCGATCTAGTTGCTAAGTAGCATAACCGTCATGGTTTTTTTTTTTTTTTGGGGGGGGTGGCATTAATGGAAAGAGCGTTTTCAGAGCGAGATTAAAGGTTCGACCGTCAAAGTTGTCATTGTGATTTTAGCTGGATTCCTCTAATCACTGATTGTCAGAGGGAGAGCGCAACAGAATATTAATGTCACTATCAAACTTCGATCATACCGTAATGGAGTTCCCGTTATTGGTTCCGCATGTAGACGTTATTGAAATTACACGATCATAAGAGAGAGAGCACGTTATTTGTGCAATCAGTGAATAAGGCAAAGTGAGCTGGACATGGGAATAAAGTATATTATCGCAATAACTCTGTGTAATGCTGATGAAAATATTGCAAATGCTAATAATCGTAGATACACCATCAAATGTGGATTGTCCGTAGATTGACACAAACATTAGGCATGGTGTTACAACTATTGTCATAAATTTAATGTGCATCTATTGCACTGTCAAAGCGGACACTTATGACCAATCCATGTGCAAGCCAATTTGTTCTACAATGGCTTATTTGTCCCATATCGACGCAACCTAGCAATATAACATACAGAAATATTACACAGGATAGTCTCTCATACGGGCGGAGAAACCACCTGACACATACATTACTCTGCTCGAACCATATAATGTATAATCAAGGTGTTCGGCTTATACCATCAATTTTATTGGGGTTTTATTTCGAGCACGTTTGTCTGTGACTATAATCGTAAGTCTGAAACACTATCAGAGGATACTTCCTGTACCATCAATGCCGCCCTCTATCCTCGGTATCGATTCTCTTATTACACCGATCCTATGCAATGCCTGAATATAATGCAATTATTTTTGTTACTCTTTGCATTAATAAATACCAAAATATATTTGATTAACTCAGTTACCGCAATTGGTGTTATCATCCGGGTTAGCTATTGAATACACCCAATATTTGTACGTATTGCACGTTGCGAGAGGTTTAATACATGGAAGGACGACGAAGAGAGGGTACGTCAACTAGCGTTGTCAAATGCCGCTATGAAATAGCGCCTGACAGTTCATGTCATCTATTGTAAAGAGTAAATGCGGTCGTATTTGAGAGAGTAATACGCCAATTTAAACGTATTTAACAACATAAGCCTGAATTACATGCGTTTAAATAAACCGTTATGTGTAATCAGTGCACTATACAAAGTCACTTATATCTAACTTGCACCATAATCACTCACGAAATCGTCAAACTTTGTAAGTTAAACCATCTGTAACCAGTTTGTTGAAATGGAAAAGCAGGGCGCACTTTGATTGGAGCTGGTCAGATTAGAAAGAATCCTATTACAATTACATGTTACGGCTATTAAGACTGTGGCATAGGGGTAGCTAAAACATAAGCTGTATTGCCCGAATATCATCGCATATAATCGATTGTACTACAGTAGACATTATCATAACTATCCCTTTTGCTGCTGGTCGAGTATGTGTGTACAATATAACAGAATGTTCTGTTTTCAATGTCTTAGTATAATAGTCAGTATCAACAGTGATGATGATATCGGCGACACCGGTCTCGACTATGGTTGTCATCACAGGAGCCAGATTTTTTAGGTTAACTTCCTCCGTGCCTATCTGATATAATCTGTACGAAATTTGTCGTTAGGCTTTCGTATTTAGTCAAGAATATACCGCCCCATAAATGAGAGTTCTTGCCAATGTTTGTGTGTATCAATCATGATTACATGCCAAAAGCTAATTGTTCCGAAACTGTTACTTAATGGTGATAACCATGAGAATATTAGCAACTGGTCCTACTGTAGTGGGGTGTAGATTATCTCCGGACGTATCAGTCCCTGCAGGCAGATACTGTATCGCTAGTTGTATTACAGCTCGACTTGTTGGCCTTCAGAATTACATTATTTAGTATCTAATTGCAACCCATTTTCCGCGGAATTATTGTGTGTCTGCTGAAACATGGACCTTATATCTGACATCGAATACTCAACAACAATAGTGATGGGCTCGGTGTGGAGTTACCAGTTTTACACAAACATGCATAATAAAAACCTTGGCCAAGCGGTTTTTATATCGGATATCTTACTATCTGATCACGTTGCTCATATTTGATTAAACCCAAATAACGATGAGATATTGCAATTCTAACAATCTAAAAAGCCGTGCTAATTCCACAATTACAGAAACGACGTTTCGCTTGAATGCGATAGAATTGCACAACACACCTAAATTACTTATAAATGAGGTCCCCTGCGCCATTAGTTAAATTCGTATGGTAATGCAACCAACTCATTCTCTATTTTATTTGGATGGCTGCATAATCGAGCTTTTATGGGGAAGCATTATTTATTTGCTCTACGATGGAATACATACCTCGTTAAAAATAATGAATGTATCGTTGTCGATCAGCCATGACTACATCAACCGGTCACAAGTAGAATAACTTCAGCGAAAACAAATCGTCCAATCATGCTCATATGCGGTGTATTCCCAGAAGGCCTTCTTAATTTTATTTGCAACAAATCTACCGTGTCATCCTCTGCTTGAGGATGATGAGAATGCGGTTAGATATGAGTTAATCAGTTACCATTAATGACGAAGGCTGGCGATTTCGTAGCATAATTGTACCACTAGCTTTTTGTTGATTAGAAATTGATGTTTTGGAAATAACTATACCGGTATTAAATTGAAATGTCAATAATTGTCATTCAAACATCCCAACATTGCACGTTTAAATACATATTTGCTGGAAGATGCATCAGGATATGCAGTCATCAATTCATCGTGGTACGTATTCAATTATCGTCATGCACAATGCTTGACATGTTGAAATGCGATGATCGACATAAAATTACTGCAAACTTTTATCGTTTTGACAATATTTACAGTGCTCAACCAATCTTAATGTTTAATGTAGGAATGCCACGACATCCAGCTTGCAGAGGGGTTGTCTTTTGTATCGATTGAGCACAATCATGCATAATCTAACATGCCATTTCAAACAATAAACACTTCGATAGGTACAAAAATCTCCATTGTGTCAAAATCATTAGTATCGGTTCTACTATTATTCGATAAACAACATTTTTTATGATGCTATACGTTTGATGCCAGCCAATGTGATAAAACGAAGCGTTCATTTAGTATTCATAATATGTTAATGATAACAATATTGCAGGACATTATTCTGAATGCAAAATCAATGTTTATTCTGTAAATGGAAAGGTGAATATTTGCTAGGAATTTAATCTAGGTTGCCTAGTGTGAGTTATCTTAGCAATGTATTAGGTTCAGCTTGTTTCTTGCTGGTTCAGCCTTTATATATATGGAGCATTATGATAGACTGTGATATATTCTTAATTAACTTTAAATTAGTTAGAGGAACATAATCACCCTTTGCCGTCACAGAAACACCGATACAATTGTTGCACGTAGCCCGTTTAATGTCATATAGCACGATGTGTGTCACGACTGCATTGGCTGCCAAGTCGCACACTCTTAAGCTAGCCTATTGTGCCACGCTGATAATGTATAACTCCCGCTAACTCAATTGCTGTTGCCAAGGTTATGCTTGCACGCTGCGTGGAGTAATAATACAACGCATCAAAAGGCAATTTGTTGCTCTTTAATGGATCAGTAAGCGATTAAAATGAAGCATTAGTCGGTGTCAAGCTTCATCCATCTGAAATCACATCTTGAAAATATTGTCGTAATGTAGAATGTCAATGCTGAGTGTTGAGAACGAATATTGCAATCTCGAGATTTGGTAACAGCTTTTCCCATATAATACCCTAGGGGTTATTACCATTCCATTTAACATCAAAAGTGGATTTTTTTTTCATCCATCACACGATGTTCTGTATAATGGGCGTTGCACCTGAATTAACATAGAATGTCTTCAATATGCGTGCTAATTAAGTGCTATTATTACCATAATGAATTTGAGGTTGATATTATCACTATTAACGTCAATGTTACTACTAACCGTGCCAGCGCCTTTTGCTAAATTAAGCACGGCAATATTTCTCCTATATTAGTAGTCCAGGTGGTTCTTTTTAAATAGTCACTACTGACCTAGAGCGATATACCAAATTCCCTCACTCTCCTCCCCTGACATTTTGGCACAATGCAATATGTCCATGTGACATTAACAATACACTTATATTACCTCTGGTTATATTTCTACACAGAACCATCTGTTTGGAATTTGTCCAAATCAACGATGAAGGTATACCTTCATTAAATTACGAAATGAGCCTTATATGTACATGATATATCCGTTGTTTCAACTGATGGGCAGTTTGTGTAAACGAGATATCGACTAAAAATACCCAGTAAATTGCCTTTTTCTTTGAGTAAGCCTCCTGTATTGTTAACACGGCTTAGCTTCTGTTGAACTGTTCAATAATAACGGACCACACAACTCTGATATCTGTAAGTTTTCACGATTATTCGATAATAGACCAGTTTGTAACAGTAGCAGAAACTACATTGCTGTTCAAGCATCAACAAAGCTCTTCTCTGGTGTCGGCAGCATAATTGTAGGTTCATAATGAAGTTGCAGTTATGTAAGAAGTCCAGAAAATAGAAATAACTAATGAAGTGCTTGCTGTTCTACTAAATATTATTTGATTTCATGTTCAAACTCTAGCCCCAAACCTAAAATGAGTGTTTTGGCTGGTCGTGCAATAACAGTTAGTCTTGCTATGAATTCAAAATAACGCATGGCTGCCTCGTTTGCCTAAGTACGGGATGAACTATCAGAACCGTTAGCCTACATAATCTATATTACGATCGGATACTGGCATGACCTTGACTTCATTGGCTTATTAATTACGAAAGAAGCGAGTTATATGGAATCAGTTTCAGTGGTAGTGATGATCTGACAATTGCGGGATCTTTTATATTCATGTTATTGCGTGTTCTGAGTGATGCTTGTCATGGGACAAGACTAATAAAATGATATTCGGACGTGTTACTTAAGTATTACCTGTCTTGAAAATGATCTGCGGAAGGATGAATTACACTTGCTGTGACAGTATAGTATTATTTCAGTTGTCGAAGCAGCAAGACGTATTTGCTCTATCAATTTTAGGCTGTTTGGGCGCTCATGATTACAGCTGGGATATTTTGAATTATTCTGTAGTACCGCCTCAATATTGCAGTAATTGTCAGTGTTGAGGCGCCAGGTACGGTTAAATATGAGTGACACGTAGTTTTATTTTACTTTTATAAATATAAATCGTTCAAATTGTTAATATGCATATTATTTCCTATCAGCTCTGCCTTCGTGGTAAATTTGACACATTATAATAATAAAATCGGTTCGTCACTCGCAATGAAGAGAGGATCAGGGTAACGATGAATGAGATTATCAAAATAAACGATAAGTCTCTTGAGAGTGGTGCCTCTCAATCACACATTGGCTTGTTGTGTTGAATGTGTTGAGTTTGGCCGTTGTTGGACGTTGTCGTTAGACCCAGTCGGCGAATAGCCAATCTTACCTGTATTGCTACATCGGCTATGTGTATAATACGCAACGGACTGCATTCGCAAAAGATAGTTGCTACGAATAGGCTGTCCGTCGTAGACTAATATTCCCGTCTCAGGGCGCTTCATGATCCGCTGATAAGCAGCGCATATGCCTTGCCTCGTCTTGTCATTTATCGTATTACAGACATGGAAACAAACGACAGGTGATGTGCTTGGCATTATTGATGAAGGGATAGGGATAGTGTGTTCCGGAAACCGGGCCAAGGAGACTGCTAGCTTAATCCATCTTGCGATGTTTAAATAATAAGACCAAGTTTTTCGGGGTGTTTTCAAAACTACAATGGACTGTTATTGAAACAGTGCAACAGTGGTTTTATGTTCAGTAACATAAAACGATAGGTTGGGTACCAAGTGATGTGGCATAATATGTAGAGAAAATGAACTTGAGTTATAGTATATTAATATTAAAGAGTTAAGGTTTACATGGTGGTAGTGTTATCAGGCAGTTATCGAATTAAGACGACATGGATAGATTCTATTTTGGCAATCGCCGAAATATTTCCAAACAGCAAAGATCCTTCCTGTCTTCTAATCCAGTCACATGCGACTTTCTGCTCGTGGTAAGTTTAGCAAACTCCTGACTGCACATCCTGTTTACTAAATACAGTATTACGTCATTAAAACATGGTGCAGATGAAGCAACGCAAAGCGCAAAGCAATTGACTTCATGCTCAATTATTGATTTAAATAAGAAGTGACATTTAATACATATCGCTTGGTCAACCATGATGTGTTTTTGCCGACCTAAGTCCACTGCTTTAAAGCGAAACATGCATATACAGGCAGTTAGCGTATATCAACACATCGAAATTCGGTTATCAAAGTAGGGGCGCAAGAATGGTGCCAAGTATGGGATATTCTAAGCTTAAGTTGGTACTGACGATCACGGTTTTCGATAAAACGCCAATGACAGTTCTGTCCACCTTTCCGCCAATGTCAATCGGTTTTGGTTGAATAACTCGTTTTCTACAGCGCCAATTCAACCATTCCAATAAGTCAAGTGACTCATCATGGGTGAGCACAATACGTGATGTACATCATACGGGCGTATGGCAGTAGTGTATATTTTGTTCATATTCCAGTAAAGAGAATCATTTAACTTGAGAAATGACATACAGACTATGGCAACAACCGTATTAGTGGGTGATAACGTTTTCTTAAAATTGATTTAGAATTGAAGCGACAATCATTTAGACCTACGTTGCAATAAGTGCCCGGAGCGGTTATTTCGCTCTCATATTGTGTTTGGGGGTTGAAACAATGTCGTATGATATATGGTAACGTGTGCTGTGATGAAAATGCATCAAGCCATCTGCAGACACACCAATCGATGTGACTACGGCTACTAGCTGACGATGTGCAATTGTTTATTCCTTTAATACTATTATTAGCATGACGTTTCGTCACTATGTAATATGTAATTGAATATTTCTGAAACGATAAACTTACATTACCTTTATGGAAAACGTATAGTTCGTTAAAAACGAAGAAAACAAAATAACGTTACAGCCCTTTCCGCTAGTCATACACTTGACCATCTAAATTTTCACCGTGTGATGCCGAAAAAGCGTTGACTTTGAACCATTCAAACACGATAGGACATGAACGGGTGCAATAGGCGACCACATGTAAGTCAAGATTGCTATCTGTATTCCTGTTCCGATCCCATACACTTTCGTAATGCTTTCATTCAGATGCAAAGTGACTTGAGGTTAATGTGGCGAGCAAGGTCTTTTGGAGCATTCGGTTAGTTATTTATGTTCGGTCTGTCAGGTTGCCGGACGCCCATTTTTGGAGAAATTATGATATAGAAATAGAGTTTTATCAATGGAAGATGAATATTTTAAGCAAATATTCATATCTTTTCATCCTATATGGTTTCGAATGTTACGTGCCTCGTGTTATAATGACCATAGCATGTCTACATGACTTATCATATATGCACCGTGGATAATACTGTGAACACCATCATAAGCCATTTATTTGTGTAATGTATCCCAAGGCTGATATCAGATCAATTCTGACCAACATGCGCATCTTATTTGGCATGTCTCTCCTCTACTACAGCGATGTTAAATAGTACTGCAATTAAATATTTCCGTGCCATCATCAGCAAACGGTCCAGTTCAGAATGTACCAACTTTCTAGCCACGATATATTAATTACATGAATGCCTGCACCTGTAAATAACACAGGATGACATGACTTGAAAATAGTTTCCCTATACACTAGACAAACAAATATCACAACAGTTGTCTTGATTTCCTTAAATAATCAAGCCGTTTAATGCAGAATATAAATGAGGAGCCCAAATTTTTCGAAACTATGTCTCCTATTCCAATTACTGCCATTTGCAAAAATAGGATTAATATATATATCTGTATATATATAAATATATATATTTATATGCATATATATATAAATATATATATATTTATATACATATATGTTTATAAATATATATCTATATATATGCATACATACATATATATATATATATAAATATATATATGTAATTTTATATATATAGCTTATGTCTGACATTACCTAGTAATCATCTTTAAGCCTCATTTAATTCTCTAAATGGTGATGTTTCAACGCCCGTTTAAAATATTGGGGGTTTTATTTCAAGAGGGAGGAGCTGCTTTTCAAAAGCAGGGACTTACTATAAGGAGTGGGCAATTGTTAGTGTTTGGAGAGACTGTGGATGGACACCGATGGAACACCTCTTGGGTAAGCAAATTGAATCTCTGTTTGTTTAGAAAAGGCATAAAGTGATGTGCATATATTGCCTTATAAAACTGGTGAAAACAATCAGATATGTTGGAGACGTTAATACATTTACTTTGCTTATGATTTTCCACCCCGATTTTGAATATTTGACCATATGTGATCAAGCATGTACTTGTATATGCTTTTATAGCAATCCTGTTGTGAATTTGATCTTTATTGAACTACGCAAACATAAACCTATTTTGTCACATTGTTGCCACACATACCATAATTAAATGACCGTATTAAGGCGTAACATATCCAGCATAGCGTCTAGTTGTTAGCTTCACATAATGCTGCTCGCGTGATGAGAATCCGCTATTTGATGCCTCACGCTCTCTTTGTAGTAAACTCTGCAAGGCACGTCTAACCATCGCAACTTACAGTTTACCTATCAAGAGGTAGTTAATGTGGTGTATGCCCATAGCAAAGGGCTCCTATTCAGTGACTTCATTATAACATGTGCGAGGTGGTTACGTTGACCTTGTCTGTTTCTTGCACACAGATACTTATAAATATGGCTAGTCTAATGCTTAAGCAACCTTATTACATGTTATCATTGTTGTAACAACACAGGAGTCTCGCATATCCTCAACGTTTTATCTTCCAACTATAAATCAACGCCAACTTGAACGATTGCCTGAACTGTAAAACCTAAAGTGCCTGTTGCCTTCTTTCTTTGCCATGTCGATAACGATAAATTTGCTATGAGGTCGATGTTTTTATTTGTTAATATCATGTTTCGAATGTAGCTAGGGTTAAATGCTAACCTTCGAAGTCTGAATGAACATGTCAATGCACTCTAAATAAGTCCCGTAGCCCCATGCATCATATTCAAAAAGCGCGATAGAAGCATATCATGACCAACATAAATCAGATATCAGGCTTTCCGGTGGCAAGTGGAGAGGTCCATATATCACAACATGGTCTGGAAACGCCTGTCCGGAAAAGACTACCCTCATTCTAATGCACTTCCGAGTCTTGTATCGTCATGCATAATTGTGTATCATTCACAACATTATTTTCTCATTTGAACATTAGTCGTCCTTCTAGGAACCACGTGTCACTGTACCTGCGAATGTTAATTACTAAACCCAACAAATTAATGTTCGCCTCCGACAAATGTTTTATTAAGCTACCTTAATTACCAGATAAATTATTCCTGATTAGCCGAGCGTAATATATGACTCGACGATAATTACGGGCTAACACAGTTTCATTTGCAGTTTACATTCAATCACCGGAGTACTGCAGAAGCTTTGTTTATTACATCACCACTAATATAATGTTGTTATTGAGTCTAAGAGGCAATAGTGAGATAGTATTGAAAATAAGCAAAGCGTATGATATAATGCCATTCTAACAATAAACATTTGTGGGACCGCGTAGAGTGCAACATATGTATTTGTAATGCCTCAAACGACGTCAATAAATTTAAGCGACGATATTTTGGGAAACCATAACAGAAAACCACACAATTACCCTAAATTATTTAGCCGTATTACTAGTAGAGGTTCACAAAGAGTGGCAAGGCAAATTAAGTTATACGTAAAAACCCGAAGTGCTAATATGTACGCGGTTCTAATGGCGAGCGTTGCCTCTTTAGCAGGTCTTCAACGAAGGTCGTAGCAATTTATTAATATGACTATTCCAATGCTCCATCGTCAATTTCAATATCGCCAGCTGTGCTTCGTTCGTGGTTGTAGTATGGTCATGTTCAAATGAGTTTAATAATGATTTTGCTGAATCAGTCATTCCCTTTCATCCCTACAATTCGTCTGGGTTATGTTCCCAGTGACGAAAAATAAAAAAATTACATAAAAGCACGTTTAATTCTACATCAACCAACAGCAGAAGTGGAGGCGTTCGATGGCTTCTATATACATATATTCATCCGCTAAGGAAGACACTCCAGAAAGCAAATAACCTCGTCATTATTTTTACATTAATAGCGCGATACTTGCTTTGCATCTCAAAATGTGTCTGGAATATGGCTGCCAACGTTAATGGCTGATGCATTTCTTCAAGTATTTGATACCCTGTCAAAAATGTTTGGGGCCTGAAATCGCAGGATCGCTTTTAGGTGAAGGATACGCCCACGCCTGACCCTCACCTTGACGAAAGATGTAAACAAATCAACTTGGTTCCGCTTCAGGCAATAATTTGAAAATCTTGAATTAAAGACGTGTCAAATTATCATCAAGTTATTGTTTCGGTAGTTTTCCTATGATACTGGTTCTGTCTAGTTTATTGGCAAACTCTGCAATACATGCTGGTCAGGTTTGCTACAACACACATGGGAAACTGTGGGAAGGCAATATGGCGCTTTTTACCTCAAAATATGACGTCTATTGTGGCTACATGCATGAATCGGTACAATTCTAACGCTATGTATGGCACTAAACAAACAAATTCACGCGCAATCGCTCGCCATTGCTCGAATAAAGCAACAGCAGTATGTATTATAACAGCTGATATAGCAGCGACGTTAATACAGCCGATATCAACCTCATAACACAAAGCTTATTAAATTACTATATATTCAAGCGCAAAATACACATGTGCCATCAGCTTATTAATCATTGGAAAAGTGGATGCATTGTCCTATTTATGGCTCAGGTCTGACCACTTCACCGACTTGCTTTATCAGCATGGATGCAGTATTCGTATTTTCGATTTTAACTTGCCAAATAAACTGACGCATCCCTGGGTACTTATTTGGAAGTCTTTAGCTTATTCACATGATGTTATCTAGTAAGGGTATTCTACCAAAATGCTTATCCAAATACACTGCTAACGAGCATATTTACAAAATGTAGGGACACAATATAATGCTGGTCAAATTATGAGATGCGCACTATTTTAGCGTGTGATATAACCACAGTGTTCTATTACAAAATCGATACAAATGTGCACGTTTGCTATTTAAATACATTATCGACTAACAAACATCATAAAATTCTCTAAAGAAGCCCTATAATTGAAGTATAACGAGCATCGATGGAGGAGCATGGTGCATTAAGGTGGAATGAAGTGACGGTATGATGTTGCTTATAATCTTGAAGGCCAGTCATTTATCATTTTCGATACTTTTATGGCGTCGTTTCAGTAATGATAGGGAATAAAATTGCTGAAGCACCGAGGAGGTGCGTTTGTTCCGCTTTCTAAGTGCGATTCAATTTCGCACTGGATCACTAGAAAAGATAATGTTATTTATCCTACGAGTGCAATTCTTCGTAGAGTACATTATGCTCGGCAATCAAATTTGTGAAACCATCATATAGAGGTATCCACTTAAGCTTTTGAAGAGGGTCATATCTAACATATAATAATGCAACACATTACACCGACGTGTCAACGGTAGTTTGATTACTTGCATAACGACTACTTTCTAAGTTAGTTAAATGAAACCAATATTTTCTTCGTAAAATGACGGATCTCCTGCAGCCATAAATGTCTGCCACATAAGCCGGTAATAAAATTTGAAATAGTGGCGCATTTACCTTTGCTCTTCTAAATATGAGCTTTGTGACATCATTATGATTAATTTTTGTAGAATAGATCTGAACAGAACAAAAGCTACGAAATTTGCAAGTTTGTTCATCAAATGCATTATAGATAAACCGAATATCCGAACATAAGTGTTGAACCGAGGGACATAGCGAACATCCCATGGTGCTTTTGATGGGAGATTTTCCGTCGATAAGTCAGCAAAGAGCTACTACCCCGTTTGGACTCCGTGAATTATACCGAGTCTGCAGTAAGACAGTTTTCAGTAATATCCAGCAAAAATTGTGGCAAACATAGTATCAAAATATTTGAATGGTTCGTCTTGTATTATGCAATAAGTGTTACATATTGGATAATTCCA